>JARYHS010011408.1:97231688-97532227 GCA_031002005.1 Vandiemenella viatica
ACTTTTGTCTTTGGCAGAAGTATGAAATTGCCACAGGTCGATCACTTTCAACCCCCATATCTCCCACACCCCCATAGCTACCGACATCTAACAACCATAGTGCACTACATGAGATACGATTCTACTACCAAACACAAACACCAATGCTCTATGCTATGTAGTTGTGGCAGAAAAGTGACCATATGCGGAGACAGTCGAAATACGAAAATATCCTTGGTCGGCCACTTACAACCACCATATCTACCACAGTAACACAGTTTCTGAAATTCGGCCGTTGTTGTGATCGAAAGGTGACTCTGTGCTACTACTACACACAAACGCCAGTTATCTGTGATCTATAGTTTTCGCTGAAAAGTGATACACCGTGACACTTTTGTCTTTGGCAGAAGTATGAAATTGCCACAGGTCGACCACTTTCAACCCCATATCTCCACACCCCCTTAGCTACCGACATCTAACAACCATAGTGCACTACATGAGATACGATTCTACTACCAAACACAAACACCATGTTCTATGCTATGTAGTTGTGGCAGAAAAGTGACATATGCGGAGACAGTCGAAATACGAAAATATCCTTGGTCGGCCACTTACAACCACCATATCTACCACAGTAACACAGTTTCTGAAATTCGGCCGCTTGTTGTGATCGAAAGGTGACTCTGTGCTACTACTACACACAAACGCCAGTTATCTGTGATCTATAGTTTTCGCTGAAAAGTGATACACCATGACACTTTTGTCTTTGGCAGAAGTATGAAATTGCCACAGGTCGATCACTTTCAACCCCCATATCTCCCACACCCCATAGCTACCGACATCTAACAACCATAGTGCACTACATGAGATACGATTCTACTACCATACACAAACACCAATGTTCTATGCTATGTAGTTGTGGCAGAAAAGTGACATATGCGGAGACAGTCGAATACGAAAATATCCTTGGTCGGCCACTTACAACCACCATATCTACCACAGTAACACAGTTTCTGAAATTCGGCCGTTGTTGTGATCGAAAGGTGACCTCTGTGCTACTACTACACACAAACGCCAGTTATCTGTGATGCTATAGTTTCGCTGAAAAGTGATACACCATGACACTTTTGTCTTTGGCAGAAGTATGAAATTGCCACAGGTCGATCACTTTCAACCCGCTCATATCTCCCACACCCCCCATAGCTTACCGACATCTAACAACCATAGTGCACTTCATGAGATACGGAATTCTACTACCATACACAAACACCAATGTTCTATGCTATGTAGTTGTGGCAGAAAAGTGACATATGCGGAGGACAGTCGAAATCGAAAATATCCTTGGTCGGCCACTTACAACCAACCATATCTACCACAGTAACACAGTTTCTGAAATTCGGCCGCTGTTGTGATCGAAAGGTGACTCTGTGCTACTACTACACACAAACGCCAGTTATCGCTGATCTATAGTTTTCGCTGAAAAGTGATACACCACTGACACTTTTGTCTTTGGCAAGAAGTATGAAATCGGCCACAGGTCGATCATTTTCAACCCCCATATCTCCCACACCCATATAGCTACCGACATCTAACAACCATAGTGCACTACATGAGATACGATTCTACTACCATACACAAACACCAATGTTCTATGCTATGTAGTTGTGGCAGAAAAGTGACATATGCGGAGACAGTCGAAATTCGAAAATATCCTTGGTCGGCCACTTACAACAACCATATCTACCACAGTAACACAGTTTCTGAAATTCGGCCGCTGTTGTGATCGAAAGGTGACTCTGTGCTACTACTACACACAAACACCAGTTATCTGTGATCTATAGTTTTCGCTGAAAAGTGATACACCATGACACTTTTGTCTTTGGCAGAAGTATGAAATCTGCCACAGGTCGATCACTTTTCAACCCCCATATCTCCCACACCCCATAGCTACCGACATCTAACAACCATAGTGCACTACATGAGATACGATTCTACTACCATAACACAAACAGCCAATGCTCTATGCTATGTAGTTGTGGCAGAAAAGTGACATATGCGGAGACAGTCGAAATACGAAAATATCCTTGGTCGGCCACTTACAATCACCATATCTACCACACTACCACAGTTTCTGAAAATCGGCCGCTGTTGTGATCGAAGGTGACGCTGTGCTACTACTACACACAAACGCCAGTTATCTGTGATCTATAGTTTTCGCTGAAAAGTGATACACCGTGACACTTTTGTCTTTGGCAGAAGTATGAAATTGCCACAGGTCGACCACTTTCAACCCCCATATCTCCCACACCCCCATAGCTACCGACATCTAACAACCATAGTGCACTACATGAGATACGATTCTACTACCAAACACAAACACCAATGCTCTATGCTATGTAGTTGTGGCAGAAAAGTGACATATGCGGAGACAGTCGAAATACGAAAATATACTTGGTCGGCCACTTACAACCACCATATCTACCACAGTAACACAGTTTCTGAAGATTCGGCCGCTGTTGTGATCGAAAGGTGACTCTGTGCTACTACTACACACAAACGCCAGTTATCTGTGATCTATAGTTTTTGCTGAAAAGTGATACACCATGACACTTTTGTGTTTGGCAGAAGTATGAAATTGCCACAGGTCGATCACTTTCAACCCCCATATCTCCCACACCCCCATAGCTACCGACATCTAACAACCATAGTGCACTACATGAGATACGATTCTACTACCATACACAAACACCAATGTTCTATGCTATGTAGTTGTGGCAGAAAAGTGACATATGCGGAGACAGTCGAAATTCAAAAATATCCTTGGTCGGCCATTTACAACCACCATATCTACCACAGTACCACAGTTTCTGAAATTCGGCCCGCTGTTGTGATCGAAAGGTGACCCTGTGCTACTACTACACACAAACGCCAGTTATCTGTGATCTATAGTTTTCGCTGAAAAGTGATACACCATGACACTTTGTCTTTGGCAGGAGTATGAAATTGCCACAGGTCGATCACTTTCAACCCCCATATCTCCCACACGCCCATAGCTACCGACATCTAACAACCATTAGTGCACTACATGAGATACGATTCTACTACCAAACACAAACACCAATGCTCTATGCTATGTAGTTGTGGCAGAAAAGTGACATATGCGGAGACAGTCGAAATACGAAAATATCCTTGGTCGGCCACTTACAACCACCATATCTACCACAGTACCACAGTTTCTGAAAATCGGCCGCTGTTGTGATCGAAAGGTGACTCTGTGCTACTACTACACACAAACACCAGTTATCTCTGATCTATAGTTTTCGCTGAAAAGTGATACACCATGACACTTTTGTCTTTGGCAGAAGTATGAAATTGCCACAGGTCGACCACTTTCAACCCCCATATCTCCCAAACCCCCATAGCTACCGACATCTAACAACCATAGTGCACGACAGGAAAGACGATTCTACTACCACACACAAATACCAAAGGTCTATGTTATGTAGTTGTGGCAGGAAAGAGAAGTATACGGAGATACGAATTTTTGGTCGAAATATGAAACGCCCTGCACTGACCAACTTTAATCACTTATATCTCCTACATCCCCACAGCTATCGGCATTCGGCCAACGTTGTGCACGACAGGAAACTTCAAGCTACTTCCACCAACAAACATCAGTGATCTGTGCAAGGTAGTGGTGGCTGAAAAGTGAAATATAAGAAAAAACACGTCTATTTTTATATATATATAAGACAAGGATACAAACAAGAAAATAAAAAATGTAATACATAATTATAGTTTTCTACGGGATTTTTGATTGGCGAAGTCATCTATGAGATCATCATAGTTTATGGTGTTCATTATCTCTGCTTCCATATATAGAAGAGCCAAAGAGTTTAGTTTTTCTTGAGGTAATGAAATCTTAGATCATTCTTAAGTATTTTTATTTTAGAAGTCATGAAATGTAAGTCTGTCAGCAGAAACTTACCTCTGTCTATAGAGTCTTCCTTCGGAAATATACAAGGCTACAGACTACGTTGAACAAGATAGAAATTCAGGAGACTAATGAAAAATTAAATTAATAATTTAGCTAATTGTTCGCTGTCACCACTTACCTACATTGATAGTAAACGTATTTTTCTTTTCTATTAATTGTTCCGAGTTTGTCACTTCACTAGTAGATGTCACCACTTAAATGAATATTTATAGTAGACATTTTTCTATTATGTTTATAATAGAAATTTGACGGCTTACTAAAGCGGGGACCCTAGGAAATTTGCCGCCACTAAAACGCTGCCGCCCCTAGGCTGCAGCCTAATGGGAAATCCAGCACTGTGTTCCATCACAGTTAAATTAAGTTAACTTATATTTCAGTTAAAAACATACGTGAACTCTACCACCTACGAGGATAGATTCAGTTTTCTTTTAGGTTTCCTTTTCACAAAGCCTCTTCCTTTTAGCATAATCATTCCATCAATACCAAATTCCTTCATTCATCTGCCCACTGTTTCACGCCACTGGTGACTTCTTTGACCCTATTAACAGGTTTTCAGAGTAATAATGCACCAGGAATATGACTAAATGTACATAAATATCTTTACAATAAATGGGTTCCAGCTCACAAAGGTATAAAATACAATGAACAAGTTGATACTTTAGCAAAACAGGCCATCCTCAACGGATTTAAAGATGGTATGAACCTCCCGACGTCAGATATAATTCACACAATCAAAAAACGAGCCAAAGAAAAATGGCAAGAAGAATGGAGAACATCTCTAACCACCAAAGCATCGCACTATGGAAGCATCCAACCAATTATTCCACCTCAACCTTGGTTTTATAAATGGATCACAAGCAGACGACTAACAACAATGATTTCCAGGCTGCGGTTCAACCACGGAAGATTCCCCAGCCACCTCTATCGACTAGGTCTGAGAGAATCTCCTCTCTGTGATTGTTCAGATCAGACTATAGGAGACACCAACCACATTATATTTTCCTGTAGAAAATTTAAACGGGCCCAGGATACCATGATCAAGGATTTAGTCAACATAGGAATCCCTCTTCCTACCAACCTAATCCTACTCCTAGTTAGCGATGACAAAGCAGTGTACAACAGCCTTATTAGATTCCTAAAAAATGGAAATATAGAAATCTAAGACCTCATCATCAAAAAATAAAAATGTCAATAAGCATAAAATGAATTGTATAAACGACTACAACGATTCTGTTTTATTCCTTAAAGATTACGAGTAGAAAAGTATGACTTAAAATTGTCATCAGTATAATAAAAATTGTAAGTAGCCTAAGTACAACTATAATTAGCATAAGCAAGATTGTAAATAGTATAATCAAACCTGTCAATAATTAAGCATAATGTATTATCTTACAATTCACGGATGTATGGTCATATAACCGAACGTGAACAAAAGAAAATAATAATTTAGACGCATGAATACCAATGTCGGTATTGCCTCACGTATACCTGCAATATGACTTGAAAACGAATTGTATCAACTGCTACTGCGATTCGGCTTTATACCTGAAAGTCTTTAATTACGTTTAGATAAATTCTATTTAAAATTGTAACCAATATAATCAAAATTGTAAGTAGCATAAGTATAACGATAATTAACAGATGCAATATAATAATGAGTACAATCAAACATGTTATTAGTTAACGATAATGAATCATGTTACAAGTGATGGCTGTATGGTTACATAACCGAATGTCAATAAATAAATAAAATAAAAAATAATGGTCTTAATTCTAAGTAAGAAACATGTACCTTACAAGCTCCAAAAGTTCCAGTTTTTTTTTTTTTTTTTTTTTTTTTTTTTTTTTTTTTTTTTTTTTTTTTTTTTTTTTTTTTTTTTTTTTTTTTTTGCTATTATCTCTTTTCGTACTCTTGTGATACTTATTCGTTGTTATGAAATTTCACAGAAACACCAAATTTATCTCCTAAAACTATCAAATCCCTACTATATTAACATTATTTCAGTGACTATTATTTTTTAACTCATCTTAAATAATCAATTAAAAACAATTTTGCTATGTCTGCTTTCTTCAAGCCATTATGGATGAAAATTCAATATTCAAAAATAAATATTTTCCTTCGACTTCCAATATAAAAAAGCATCATTATTATTTTTTAACTCTAATTTCATATTTGAAACTTTTCTCCTCTCTAACTAATCGAATTTAAATTTCCCTTTGTTCTTATAAATTTTAAGTTTATCATAAAATTTAAACATTGTTAAACTCATTAAGTCTTTATTGCTTCTAAAAACCGATATGATATGAATATTACTAGTATCTTCTTATTTACTTCAGTGATATTTTATTTTCATTGAAGCCTTCACTAAAATGTTAAATCTCTAAATCAGCTCTCAAAAGTGGAAATCATCTTATGTTTATAAACCATTAATTTCGGCCGTTTTTCTTGCTTAAATTATTGAGTTTAATCTTATTTTCATCTTTCTAATTTAAAGCTTCACTTACCTTTAGTTAAATTAACTGAAATCGTCGATTTTCCCAAACATGACGCAATCTCTTTGTTTGGAAACGTAAATATTCTAGAATCTACAAATGGCTATAATTTCCCTTTGAAATTTCTCTCAGACATGTTCATTGTACTAAAATGTTCCTTTACTTGCCCCGAATCACTGACATTGGTAATAACAGGGAGCTTGATTTCATTGGCTTTACTAGGGAATACAATACCATTAAACTGCTATCTTGCGATTCTATCCTCTTTGGAAATACACTTCCTGAGGATTTCAAATATTGTGTTTTCTGAATACACATATCAATAGTATATCTGTTACTATCTGATTAATGGTATATCCTTAACATATCAGGAGTCATTCCTTTGTCATTTTTCGTCCTATATTTAGCGTAAAAGTAAATCGAAACCACATCGTGTTCGTGGTATTGATACTTGACTGTCATATTAGGGAGCGTGTATAAACCACGTAGCTCAATTTTGGCCTCCTGTGAACCCCCCCCTCCCCCCCACGTAATCCTACGTGGCTTTTGCCTCTACCCCCCTCCCTCCCCCCACGTAGCACATAGCTTTTTTCCCTTCTTTGATTCAAGAAGACATTTTGTACTGTTTTCTCTTGTCAGACTATCGTAATTTACATAAGGAGATAATTAACTGAGGGAAATAAATATTCACATGCTGTTGTGAGTTCTCTTCCTCATTTTAACTGTGAAAAAATGAAAGGAAAGCTACGTGGCCTGGCTTGGAACCCCCCCTCCCCCCACGTAGCCCAACGTAGCCTTCCAGCCAACCCCTCCCCTCCCTGGACCGAGCCACGTAGTTTGTGCACGCTCCCTTACGAGTCGACGGGGGTATTCACTACGCTGTCTTATGTTATATCGTCCTTAGTGCCTTTGATAGCCGACAGGACGATAACCCTCACAGTAACATCTCTTGACTGATCATTTTTTTTTTTTTGTCTTAGCAACAAAGCGATTTTACTTCCATTTAAAGCCACAACCAAAATATTTTTACCGATGCCCTCTTCAATTACACTATAACAGACCTAGTACTTTTCTAGCAGCATACCCTTCAGGAATCATTTCACACCTGTGCTGGATGCTTCCAACACACACAAAAAAAAAAAAAAAATCAAAGAATGAGCTGTTGGTACGTTAATGGCTCCTACGCAGGGAGGTTGGGAGGTGGGGAGGAGCGGCGGGGGATGACATGATAACAGGAGACCAAATATGGAGCTACGTAGTTTATGGACGCACCCTAAGAACATAGTTAAACTCAAAATACTGAAAGCTGTAGTCCAAAACGGTCACACAGCGACACGTTTGGTACAAAAAATATCGATTTTCAACCTACTTCCCTATAGACCTGATGGTAGATCGATATCGTTTTATGAATGGTATAGGCGATAAAAGTTCTGCGCTCGTTACATTAGTGCTTTCTTTGATAAAACTGGACAAGATATTTCAGGCGCTGGAACAAGTCCACGTTTTATGAAAGCACGGTGATGTCGTGTAACGGGAATAGACTGTTACACAATCTTTTGCGGCTGTAACCCGCACTTTGGCCAAGGACACTGGGATTTACTTTGCGGCTGGAACTGGAAATTTAAAAGCAACCCAACTGCGAACCCGTAATAGATTCGAATATTTGCATTTATAAACAGTTACTAGAGTGTTGCCTATGTTCAGTATCCTGTAGACTGGGTTGTCATTGTCCAAGATCCAGCTGCGTGATTTCTACGTCCATCTGTTATTCGACTGAAATACAATTTTTATCTGTAATTGTTAGTAGCATAATACTATTCTGCCGGGATGCCTATTAAAATATGGCCGCGAAAATATTTAATTAAATTTTCAAAACATATTTTCATTTTTCAAAAATTTCGTTCACTTGTCTTTTAAAAAAATTATAATTCATCTCAAAGAGAGACATGTAAAGAACATAGATAGTTTTGGTTGCGTATGTAAAAGTGGTCGCAAGTAGGAATTGCCAGCACTACAACGTGACAGACGGTGTGGTGCTCTAATTTTCTCTCCCTCTTACATATCTTCAACAGCTGGGAGTCCCTACTTGGGGCCACTTTTACGTAGGCATCCCAAACTTTTTAAGTTATTTACTTGTCTCTCTTTGAAATGAATTACGATGTATTTTTTTTTTTTTTTAAGTGAAGGAAATTTATGATTTTTTTTTTTAATTTAATATATTGTGATAGACAACTCGGCAGAATCGTATTCAGCTACTAATAATTATACATAAAAATTGGATTTCAATCAAATAACATCCTGAACTGCTATCAAGTAGCAGCTCCAAGATTATGCCGACTCGTTAATACGGAGAGGTGGCACTGATAGTAACTGATAAACCTGTCTGGATTAACGTTTATGGTAACTATAGTTATCCACTAAATTTAAAGCGGTAACCAGTATGTTTGAAAATAAGCATGACATGCCTTCGAAAAAGTCGTAAAGATGAGCTATAGGTCTCGTTTTTATTGTACACCTATTTTTTTAAAACCAAAACTGATACTAATATAATATCTCGTTACATTCATTCCTATACTTCTGTGTATTATCCTAGTCAGTTATATTAGAGCATTGTCCTTTCAGGCTTATTTTGATAATTTTCTCTTTTATCAGCTTCTGGAGTATGAAGATGAAGCTTTTGTTCAAGTACGTTGGGTTGTTTACTATTTGGTAATTTTTCGATATCGCTTTTAATGAATTTTAGGCTCACTGGTCTTCTAGAGATTTTGGAATTTATACATGAATTATATTACTGCCTTATTTCAGTTCAAAACATTCAAGTCTCTATAAAATATTCTCTTTGAAATAAGATTTTCTTCATCATACATATAAACCGCTTCCTCTTTTTCCACCAAAGTTTATTTGAGTCCATTTCCATCGTACAGTTTCTCTTTTAACTCCGCTCTAACTTCTGAACTTACAATTTATTATTATTTAATATTTATACTTTTCGCTATTTCTCGTTATCTTTGTTAAGAAGAATTTCTGCTTTGCATTAGAGTTGTCAAATCAAAAAGTTTTATTCGGAAATGGCATGAAACCGTTTTAACCGAGTCTATAGAAGAACTCCGCAGTTTCTTTCACGAAAATTCTTAGTCACACCAAGAGTGAGAATCACCACACATTACTAGAAGACATACTCGCCGACCCCGGCAGCATAGGGGTAGCGAGTCTGCTTCGCGTTGCAGGGGTCGCCGGTTCGAGACAGGCCTAGGGCATTGGTGGCTTTAACTATGTGTCCGCCTTGTGTTGCCCTTACCAGATAGAAAAAAAAATAATGAATATAACACGATATCTTCACATAGGAAAATCACGAATACATTGTGCTAGCTGTATAGTTAACAAGGCCAAATTCCATTAAAAAAAGTTTGATACTCTTGACCAAAAATATTTATTAACAATTTTCACAGTCCCAGTTACAGATTACAGACCCTTGCAAGCAATGTGCATATTTTTCAGCAATTTCTGGATTGATAACAGGAATATTAACCATGTTATATGTCAAATATTATTGTGTAATTTGTTTTGAGTTGGTACTAAACTTTTCCAACCACCAATAGTAATCCATGCAAGTAAACTAAATGATTTAATAGTTAATATTTCTATTCACGCAGCATTGTAGTAAGAATGAAGTACTTTCTATGTCTCTTGCGGTGTGGTGAAAGTAGAGTTTAGTTAGACTTGCTCCTTGCTCGAGGCTATCTAAATCTACTTCGGTAATCCTAACAGGAGGCAGCTGGTAGCACCTGGTGAACGCGAGCATTACATTTTTTATGCAGCCTTGAGATGTCCAAACCTACGATAGAAGTCGTTGGAATTTTATTGATGCTAACTCGTTTGATCACAATGGGAGACCTATTATGTTTTGACAAGGTGCATTGAGCTCAACTCGTGGATTAAGAACAACAAAAGATCATAATGAAATACCTATCTTGCTTAAATTGCGGCGAGACGTGTTTTGATTGTCTGCCAGGATTGTTTGTGAAACTCATGAGGGCGGTTATCAACTGGGAAATAACGCTCCACATTAAATAGCTGGCGCGTCTATGTCGTGATAAACAACATTCATTTACCGTCAGTGTATACAGGTGGATAGTGGAAACATATCTAAACTCGCCTTCAGCTGATAATCATCAACAAAAGGCAGTGAAACGTGTACCTGCCACTTATACAGAACATAAGGGTCTTGTTTCGACAACTGGAATCGCGAGATTGATAGGTACTTTAGAAAAGAGGTACATGTTGCTTACAAACAAAAGTAAGCTGAATCTTAATCTAGGAGCAAGAGATCTATCTTGACGGTTAGGGACAATGTTTTCAGAGGAAGAGGCTAAATTCTTTGTATGACTTTCTTTCAATTGGAAGACAGAGGTAGTAAAGCAAGAGAGATTGTGAAGAGAGCTAACGTTTCCCCTGTTTGCTTCCCGTGCCAAAAATAAGGCATAAGAGCGTTATATCTTATTGTATCATCTTTTTTAGCACATGGCAAAGATTGATTTTTATCATAAGCAATACAACTCGTTGTCGAGTGTGACTCTAAATATTTTGTGTTTCTCCGCGCCTGTATCATTACGTGTCTTCGTGACATCATTAAAGAAGAAAAGCGAAGGAAGCCATCTATTTGCAATCTATAATATACTATTTGACCCTAAAATTCAGACATTCACATATATGTGATTACAGAAAAGGGGACTAAAATCGCCAATGACAATAGTGAATCCGTTGGGATTAAGGTTAAGGTTCCTTGATACCACCAAGTGATCAGTATGAGGGTGCTTTAAATTGAACTGGGAGGGTGATAGTTAAGGTCTGAGCATAGCATAAAGGAGGGCCTGAAGCTATGAGTCGAGATTCGTGTTGCTACTTGCCGATGGGAGAGTATCAGATTAGGTGCGATCATGATGAAGCTATGGATCACTCTTACCAGCAGAGTATTCTTTAAGCTAGTGGTCACGGCTCAGGTCTGCTCTGTGTGAATCAGTGTCGTAAAGTTGAGAGCCGTCCTCGCAGCGTGGGACTTAAAGTTTAATGCTGTTTTCTTGTTTGCACAACACTTTGCAGGCTCTTCTGATGGCCGGATATTGCCCACAGTTTGTTTCTCCTTGCCGCCTCGGAATTTAATGCCATCGCGAGAGAGGATTCGCAGTCCAGTTACTGCTTTGATCCTGCGCTGAGTGCTGGCATCGACCTCTTTCATGTTGAGGAAGGTTGTTTCTCTTTGCATTCATCAGTTTTATCGTCATGGACGTCTCAAGTACTTCCTCACTTTAAAAATGCATTCGTGTACGAGTTTAAAAATAAGTTCTGTTTCAGTAGGGATTTCGTAGAATTATGGGCTGTTTATACGAATAAATTCCGCTATAAAAAGATAAACGTTTACTCTCAAAATTCAAACGCTTTGATATCAAGGATCTATAAAAGAGTAAATTACCTGCAGTTCAAGATGAATTTCTTCTATATCTTATCCATCATGAAACTGTTTTAGGGCGCTATTGACCTCTCTTTCGACGCTCCCTAAAGCTACAAAAACAACAACGAACAACCACTGAAACTATTTTAGTAGTTCTGTTGATGAAATTGCTACTCCATATCCAAAGATACCTAGTAAACGACTGTATGGATAAATAGAAGTGACTACGCTGTGTAATTGCTAGATTCTGGAAGTCCATAATTTTGTCTGTTATTTCGTATACGGAATAAATCAATTTTTACTTCATGACAAAAATAAAATAATTGCCAACACAAGAAAGAGTAGTGAGTAATTGACATTAGCATAAAAGTATAGCTTAACAGTAGCAATAACGGATAAAGTTTGAGTTTGAATGTTAAATTATTGATAGACGTATACATTAAACTTTGTAACTCCTCAGTAAGAAGTGTCACTTCGTCTATTTCCACCGCTCCTCTTCATCGAGTCACCACGAACATACAGGTTTACAGACGTCTTCATCTGCACCACCTTTTTCCAACATTAAGGGTCGGCTGCCTTTGGAGAGGTTAGTCAAATTTGGAGCTTTGGTTTTATCTACTTGCAGGTCGTACTACGTATATACTAAAGGAGAAAGTGAAGTGTTGCCATCTGACTGCTAAATGTGGAACTATGTTCTGTGTGTGATAAGCGAATGTTTTGTTTGTAAAATGTGTTATTTATGAGGCGGCGACTGAGGACAATCATAACCTTGATGGCTGCAGGTTGATTGGTAAGCAGGTGCTGGGATCCTGCCCGGTCCCGTTGTATCTCCGCTGAACCACACTGGCGGGTTACGGGTTTACAGGAGTTTTCCAGAGTAATATGCCCCGGCAGAGTTTCTAATTTTACCGCCCACACTTTCAAGATGTCCGCATTACAATTGCTACCTATTTATCCTTGTCGTCTAAGAGCTTTGGAAAAGCGACAGAGTTACGCGATGGCAGAGCACATGGTTTCAAGAATTCTCGGAATGCTGAACAGTTCGTAATGAATACGTACTGTTTATATGCATAGATTCCGCCATAGAAAATAAACGTTTACTTTCAAAATTTGCTTCTCCATTGGGCAAATCAGGACACACAAGGACGAAAAACGCGTGAAAGAAACCTGTCGTGGGAAAAGCGACAGAACTGAGACCATTGTATCTCTTTTTCCAGGGATGCTCTTACTGTACCTAACTTTATTTCTGTGATTTATCTGCCACAAGCACACTCTCGATACTCAGCTTGTGCCATACCATCTCTGATTATAAGTTACTAGCTCTTATCCGGGACTTCGTACGCGTGGATTTAGAATTTGATTGCTAGATTGGATACACAAAGCTGAAAGTTACCTAAGATATGTCGGCATAATATGACTGGAACACTATCGATAGACCATTCTACCGTCGAACCTGTCTCATTTATTCATATCAGAGAAAAGTATCCTATTTCGTTCCTAATGATACTAAATATTTCGGTATGTCGGTATACACACATAGTCGTCAAAACGTAGGGGGGAAAAAACGGAGACTTACTTTCGCATGTATAATATTATTACTTTAGATCACACAAAAACTGCCTGTGAAACCAGTATACCCTGAATAAACTAAACGCTTAGGGCACTGTTCTATCGCCAATGATTTTCCAGAACATGGTATCCTTACTACAAAATCCTGGGCTTGGCTCAAACTATGAAAAAAACAATTAATAAACATTTTTACTCCCAGTGGGGTTTAAATCCCAATCCACAGGGGAGTTTTCTTAAGAAGCAAGCACGTTATCACTGCGCTACGCTGCCATGGCTCCTCTAACGTTACGCATTACAAAAACATATACTAGATATTATGCGTTTGTGTTTCACAGTTCAGATAGTTTTCGTAATTTAATGACAATATGTTCTTATCTATACAGAATATGGGGTCCCATGTCCATCTTAATGACAAATAGCATCTTCTTGTCAAATTTCAACACGCTTGGAATAGCCGTTTAGCCCAAGAAATGTAACAAACAGACAGACAGAGTTACTTTCGCATTTATAATATTAGTATAGATGACTCGAGTATAACGTTTAGTTGTCACTATGCAATAAACAATGTAAAAGTGACACTAAATGTAATTCACACAGACTAATTCAAACTGGGCCAAGATTAACGGTTAAATTGTATTGAAGACGAAAAGATTTCCAGTTTCATGAATACCGTACCTACTTTTTCATACGTATTTTTATCAAAATTGTTTTATTATCTTGCCCATAAAGACCAAAAATTGAAATTTGTTGGTAATAGAATAATTTGAAATCTAAAAACTCTCGTTGAAACTGTCTTCAGTCTTAGCACACTGAATTTCTTTACGATTTTAGTCATATGGTTGTTAACGACTTTGTGAGCTCATATCTCACTGTAACAACATTTTAAATTTCAATACTTGATTGACTACACCACACCAGATGCACTGGGCACAGTATTAATTTTTTTTTTTTTTTTGTAATTTAAGGAAAGAGACCCTGAATCTTTTTAGTAAGGTACTAATGACGCCGAAGTCGATGTGGCCTAAAGCACAAACAACAACCAACTACAGATATGTTTTGAGGTCAATATAACACATATACGCGTGAAATTTCATAGCAAAAGATGAAAAGGTGACGGAATTAATATGATGTTATACACGGAAAGACTGACATGAAGTTACGATTTTTCCTATTTCGGGTACGGGAGCCGTAGTGTTCTGGCCGGCGCAGCCACAGTGTTTGCTATTAGTGCAGACACGCACTTGTTCATAATCGGCAGCGGGAGTGTTTGGACGTCAAGTCCTTTGTGCTGCTCGCTAATCTGGCAGCTATAAACAGCGCGTTAAGCGGTGCGTCTAAATCACGGAGCCGGAGATTGCAGCGCAATATTGGCCCACGACACGCCCCAAAATATAGCCCCATAAAGCAGAGCTCAGAAACCAGACGGGGGGCCGTTTGTTTCATCTGACAGGAGAAGAGCTGCGAACGAGATACCTCGGACAACAACTCGAATAAGTCGACGTTCTCTTTAGGGTTCTTCTGAATGGTTATTTAGGAACAGATAGCTTTGCATCACTTACTAATCTTGAACAATTTCACATCACATCACATAGAAATGTGAAAGTTCCGTTCATAGTTTTTTTCTCTCCCCATAGCGATTCATTACCTAAAAGTATATTAACAATTGACTTTTGCCTGTGATTCAAAAGATTATTGTTGTTGTTTGTGCTTTAAGGCATGGACGTCGGTACCATTAGCGCTCTTACTAAAGAGTAGATCTGGATAATATTCACGTCGAATTTTAAACTATCGTAATTAATTTTCGTAGTTTCCTCCGTGCCACTAGCATTCACTAACTCGGCGGCTTTGTTAAATTAAAGCCATCTATTGTTTATTTATGGCTTTAGCCATAGACTAATGTAGTCAGATACAATGCAATGTGACAAGCTTGTGTTTAAATAACATCTTCAATTCTTATCCTTGGTGGCGTTTTCGTAAAGGAAGCCCCCATACCCCATCCTGCTTCTCAGTAGGCAGCAGTAGACATTACGGAGCAGTATTGAGTCCGCGTCCCAACTCGGAGCTGCGAGGGCTATAAAGCAGTTTAGAAGCTGTATACATGATTGCTGTAATTCCATGATGTGTTTTCTCCGTGTATGAGTTTATAGTCTAACCACATCCCCAAGAATTCAACCTCTTTGACCAACTCAGATGCCGCATCGTTTATTTTAATTTCAAAGTCAATTGCCTTTTTGTGATTAGATATATTTTACTTTACCCTATCGATTTATAGACTTCTTTCCATCATACGCTTTTGCAATTCTTTAAGATGTGTCGCAAGCGTATTCTGAACATTCTCTTTGTCGGGATAGCAGATATGTATTAAAAACTCTTCAACATATTGAAGGAAGGATACTAGCCCATTACGGCTATTACATACGTGTACCATGCGAATATTAAATAGTGCATGGGATCACCCAGCAGTAATTCTTAGGACACGCGGTGATTGATCCTATCTAGATCCGTGATAAATATTGAGTTAACTTTGCAGGCAAGGTATCGATAGCACCATGAGCACAACTTGCTTGAAAGACCTATCTTTACCATAATGTCCATGAATATGTCTATATGTAAGCATCCTTGATGTTGTGGAAAGCAGCCACTAAACAGCTTCTCCTTACACCTGACAGCTGTTCATATATCGTCCATTGTGTAAAACCCTTTGCGAAAGCCCGTAGTTCTCACATCAAGCAGTCTGTAATGCTCCATGTGGCATTCGAGACTATTTTTAAACATCGTCTAACTCAATACCTGATATATCTTTGTTACACTCTACAATGTGGTGAAATGAGGAAGTAGGGGTGTCTACATACAGCGTTACACGCCTAGCCTTTTCTTGAACGGAATTGGCTTTAGGTCTTCCGTCAGATTTTCCCCAAGGATATTCTGACGGCTTTAAGAGTTCTTGACCATCAAACTCCTAGTAATACTCATACGTTTTGTTATTATACTAGTTTTAAAAATAGCATTAAAACGTCAATACGCAGAATTCGGATAAAACCTTCAGTAATCACCTTCTGAGTAGTGAAAAGTTTTATAACTGAAAAGAAGTAATAGCTTTTGTTATTACAGCCTGACAATAACTATAAGGTAAATCAGTAGGGTGTTATAATCATTATCATACGTTTACAGAGAAATTTCATCTCATGTGTATTTCAAATTCATTTCTGTCACGGGGATATTTAATAATCAGGATGTTAAGCAACTTTATAATTTTTTGAAATTAAATATCTCCTATGTTTGAATTTTTACTATCAGTAAAGCATACTGGTATTTCATATCTGAGTGAATCTTAATAACAATTTTTATATCGTAAATTTTTTCACAATTGAAGATAAATATATGTACTACATCAGTATTTTCCCTGCAAAATTATTAATGAATTGATAAGGATGCGTAATACAATGAACTTCCTTGCGCTAAAGAACTTTTAACAGAAGTGGTTTTGCAAAATCATTTACCGTTTTCCGGAAACGGATATATTGCGTTTGCATAGCAGAACTTATTAAAAAAAATATTCTTGTCGAAGAGCGAACCGGGAACCTTCCGCCTTCTAACTAAACACATTTCCCCCAATGAATAAGGAACGAATAATCTCTGAAGTTATACGAAAACAAATCTGCGCGACAAGGCGTCTGCATCCGCGAATGTGATCCACATACAGCACCACCGCGTCAGACTTACCAGAGACTGTAGCTTAGGTAACACCACCAGGTTAGATTTGAGACTGAAGCTTAGATAGCACCACCGCGTCAGACTTACCAAAGACTGCAGCTTAAGTAGCACCACCGCGTCAGACTTACCAGAGATTGTAGCTTAGGTAGCACCACCGCGTCAGACTCATGGAGGAAGGAAATATATGGAGACGACGTAAGAGACCTTCACCAGGCATTGAAGTGAAGCCGGGCGGAGGAGGAGTGGGGGACTAGGCCGAACCCATACAGACACGTGTTATATGTACAAAAATCTCAAGGGCACTCTAGGATACACGTAACGCCGCAATCTGGTGATGGATTATTATGTAACTCGATGAGACAAATAAAAAATGAACAATAAATTTTTTGGACATTTGCTTAGTTTTCGAGATATTCTGTCTCAAAGGTGAAAAGTTTTCGGTTGAAATTCAGAAGAAAAAATTGGTCAAAGTCAAATTTGATGACGGATTCTTATTTAAAAAGACGAAACAAATAAAAAATAAAGAATAACAATTTTCGATATCTCGCCTAGTTCTCGAGATATACTGTATCAAAAGTGAGGTGTCTTGAGTTGAAATACAGAAGAAAAATTTCACAAAAGTAAAATTTAATGATGGATTCTTATGTAACATGACGGGACAAATCGAAAATAAAAAATAAAATTTTTCGATATCTTGCTTAGTTTTCGGGATATACTACGATTGGGTTGATATGCGGCCTGGATCAAAAATTAATTCTGCCAAAGCCACAATGGTGGACATGCAGAATGGATATTTCAGTTTTTTTACTACCACTTGTGGTTAGGTTGAAATGCGGCCTAGATCAGAATAAAAATAGTTATCTTCTTACCATACATCGTAAGCTTAATTGGGAATACATGGAAGCAGTTTTTTTTTTATCGCGATACACGTTTGGTTCTCATGAAATTACTAACAGTAATAGATAAATTCTTTGTCCCTTATGGAACAACAAAACCATTCTGGTACAGACTGCATTTGGACCTAACCACAATCTCCATTAAATTGCCGCTAAAGAATCAAACTATGTAGACATACCCCCACACGCGTATTTGAATCGCAGTAACAATATCGTTTCCTTCATCAAGATTCCAAGATTACACAGCATAATTTAACACATTTAATTTCATCATACACTGTCAGTATAAACTGCAACGAGACGAAAGAAAGCGCAATACTAAATTCACTGAATCGCGATGTAAAACACACCCCTTTAAATCTCATTTTCAATACTCGTTAAAAAGTAATGCTAGTCTATTATGTGCCAAAAAGCAAGGTATGCTGAGTTTCTACACTACACCAACAAAAAATTGAGAACACAGTCATCCCATTGAGAGCTATGACTAAATATTTGTAGACAGGCACCGAAGTTTGCAAAACCTACCGCCCACTTCAACAACGATAATTAGAATTCAACTTACTTATGAAATGATATTCCAGGTTCTTTCCTCTCTTGCCTATTTGTGCAACCATATGCAACACAAGATGACATTATAAAACACTTATACACATTACAAAATGAAATAATCACAGCATCTAACACAATGTGATTGTTTGTTTGGGATTGCAATATCGCCGCTGCCGCCACTGCGCATGCACGAGAGTTTAGAGCATAGGTGGCCAACCTTTTCAGCAGCCGGGCCAAATCTTAGAACTACAACTCTCTACCGGGCCACATGCATAATTTTCTAGGAAAAATATTAATATTTTCATGAAGGAAAAAAAACACTTAAAATGAAATTAGATATTTAATTAAGTATTAAATATACACTTATCTTAATGCGACTTTAGACATTGTTTTACAGAACTAAGGGCATCAATGTTGATATCGAGAGAAGTTGTGGCTACACGAATAAAGTTATCCAAATGAACATCGGTTATTCGTGTACTGTTTTGAGACTTGAGACTTCTGTTCATCCGGCTGAAAAGCTGTTTACACACATAAGTGTTTCCAAATAGGGAAATAATCCACAAAGCATGTTTATAAAATAAAGGATATTTCTCCTTGTCCACATATTTTCTGTAAAATTCTTCCAAACCAACCTGGTGGAATTTCTCTTTGAGTTGTGCGTCACACTGCAATTGACAATATTCCATTTGCAAATTTCCTGGCAATGAATATATATCAACGGAGAAAGGCGTCGAAAATGCAGATAAAAGAATATGATGTTTTTTGAAATCGGTTTTTAAACTCAAGTTTTAAGTTTGATATCAATGAACTGTACTTAATCGCCAACGTCTGTGTGACGTCTGCTACCAATGATAGCGTGGAAAAATGAGTGAAATTTTTATTTTTCAACTGTTGTTCCCAAAGCCCAAGTTTCATTTGAAACGCGGCAACAACATCAAACATATCATTAACCAATTGGTCTTTGCCTTGCAGACGAATGTTCAAATTATTTAAATGGTTAGTTACGTCGACTAGAAACGCGAAGTCACAAACCCAAGCCAAGTCTTCAAACTCTGGGATACTTTTCAACTTGCTTGCATAGAATGATTGTATCTCTTCCTTCAAATCAAACACTCTTTTTAACATTTTTGCACGGGACAACCATCTTACTTCAGTATAAAATGTAAGGTCATTATAGTCAGAATAATTCAACCTCTTCGATCTAATGAAGTTCACTATTTTGATAATCACGCTCATGACATGATCCATTTTTAAAGACTTGGCACATAAATTCACTTGATGAACAATGCAATGAAAATTTAATAATGAGGTATTATCAAGTTTGCAAGCTTCATTTTCAATCAGTTTTACTAAACCTTCATGTTTTCCAACAATTGCAGGAGCTCCATCCGTCGTCACGCCAGATAAGTTGTGTAATTTTAACGAAAAACGATTTAACGTTGCTGTAACTGACTCTAACAAATCGCGTGCATTTGTAGTGTTCTTAAGTGGATATAGAGCCGCTAATTCTTCTGTTTTGTTTAAATGGATATAAACACCTCTTAAGAAAATCGCTACTTGCGCAGTATCTGTTAGATCTGTGCTTTCATCCAATGCTAGAGAATAATATACGAAATCAGGCGCTCTGCTTTTCAAATTATCTTCAATATGTTTCCCAGTGTCTTCCACACGCCTGGTAATAGTTTGAGGAGAGAGGCTTATTTTTGAAAATTCCTTTTTATTTTCTGGACACATAATTTCAACGATGCTCTCCAAACATTCCTTCACCATTTCACCATCTGAATACGGCTTCGATTTCTTGGCTAATATTGAAGCTACTGCATAGCTCGCTTTTACGTGGCATGTTGACTCTGCAGCAGTGCTAGTGAATATCTGTTGCTGTGCAGAAAGTTTTCTTTTTAAGTCATTTATCTGGTCTAATCGAAATTATCCTTGGTACTCATCAAACTTATTTGCATGTTTGGTTTCATAATGCCGTTTCATCTTGTAGTCTTTCAATACAGAAACAGATTCTTTGCATGTTAAGCATATGGGCTTAGCTTTAAATTCTACAAAAAAATAGTTAATTGTCCACTTATCCTGAAAACTTCTCATTTCATCTGCAGCTTTTCGCTTCTTTGATCCATCTTTGCTAGTTGAAGCCATTATTTAATTGAACTAGAAAGAGAAATGAATAAAAGTCACGTGCTTGTATTTTGCAAAAACTACTACAATCGCAACGCTTAAAATTAATAATGCCGGGGATATATTCGGTAAAGATGCAACAACATAAATATCACGTATTTTTAACAGTAATACTTACATACACACGACGTATATAAAACAGAAACTAGTTCTTAAAAGTCGATCACGACAAAACACAACAGACACATGGAATTTGGACAATGCATTTCGAATCAAATACAACAATCAAAGCAAAGAGTGTATTTCCATCTATGGGTGGAAACATTAACTGCTAGGAGATCAATAACCGACACAAGCGCTCCAAGAATCAGTCAGGCGAACCACTAACAAGCTGAACGTTATCGGAACATTAGCCGTGATAATTCTCGGTTGTACACCCGCACTGTCCATCCCTGCAAGATCAATCGAGCGATGATCTTGGTTGAATATCTGCTTAACTTAGTGCAGATATCACCATTGAAAGTCAAAGCTTACGTATATAATGAATTAATGATCCAGCTCCGCGGGCCACAAAATGACCTACCACGGGCCACAAGCTGCCCGCGGGCCGGCCATCCCTGGTTTAGAGCCTGCTTCACAGATTTAACGTCACTTCTCATCCATATATTTCCTTCCTCCATGGTCAGACTTATCAGAGACTGTAGCTTAAGTAGCACCACCGCGTCAGATTTACCAGAGACTGTAGCTTAGGAAGCAACATCGCGTCAGATTTACCGGAGACTGTAGCTTAGGTCGCAACACCGCCTGTCATTATCTTTCCGTGTTCTGATGTTTACTATTTATTCCATCGAATATTAAATTTCAGAAACAATATTTTCAAGCCATAAAAAAAAAAAAAAAAAAAAAAAAAAAAAACCACTGATCATCAATGATGATATGCGTTAGAATTAATTTGTAAAATTTCTGCAATTCTTTATTAAAAAATATTTTTGCTGTGCTCCGATAAACATTTTTGCCCCTTACAGCAGACCGATTTTTTAAATTTTTTTATGGACTCTCGAAGATAGAGTCTTGCAGATAGAATAGGGAACAGGAAGGAGTTTGGCTTATAAGAATAACTTATTGCACAAATAAAGCACAATTGGGGATATAAGTCAATTATATCACTCGTAATCACTAACAGAAGCAGCATATTGTTTAATACCGAAGGTTCTAGTTGCAAATCCGGTGATAGACGGGGAATCTGCGGATCGATATCAGTAAAGCTCCGTTTTCCTTCGGGTACGGATCTCTAAAACTGTAGAGACGAAAATTAAATAAAATACTATTCTTGAAGTTTAACTTTATACTGTATTATTTCCTCGTTAAGTCCCTGTATCTCCTTTTCTGTACTACTGAACCCCTGATGGCCAGTCTGAGCGGGTAAAGCATCTTCGCAGTGACGGACATCTTCTTAAATATCGTATTGTTCTCACTGGGAAACTACATTATGTAAAAAAATTGTCATTAATATTTTCGTATGTTCTAAAATCGGTTACTTCGTAATTCTAACACAACTGTTCAAGAGGTCAACAGAAATCTAAGTAACAACGTCGATGCTAAATTGTTAAATAAATTTATCTGGTTTCGTTTTACGGATGTGGTGAAAGAGTTTCGGTTAGCCGCGCTTTCCATCTCTCCTGGTAACCTAGCTTAATCCGGTAATGCTACCAGGTAAAGGGTACTTATCTTTTACTTGGAATACTAATAGTAGATTGTCCTAGTGTGCTTCACATGAACAAAACAAAGCTTCGCAGACGTGAAGGTCAGTTAAAGGCCTGGCCAATATTTGTATCCAAACCGGACACCTTTTCATCACCAATCTGCAACCTTAATGACATGAGGCATGAATCGCGACAGTGAACTAGTGATTCTGGTTTGTATTGCAACCTCCTGCTGTCGGCTTGTTTGCTTAAGCGTTACTTACTCTGATATATTCGAATCAAATTTGTGAAGCTGTCACCTCTTTTCGCCTTCGACATTGAAGTCATTAGAGGCGCGAGTTGACTGGGAACTAGGAACGGCTACGAATTCGGCCAAAGTGTTTGGAGAAACCATACAAGCATTCGCCTGGAATGATTTTGGGAAACCATGGGAAACGCAAATCAGGATGGCCGGACGGGAATTTGAAGTTGCATCCTCACAAATCCTGGGTCCGAAAGCTACCACTCATATACTGGGCTCTATCACAGGAAATACTCCTTTCGGTTGACTAAGTGACATGGCTATTATACATTCATTTACAGTAGTATTTCGTGTGTTTTTAAAATCGGATACAACTCAACTGAATTACAGCATTTTAGTTACGGATAAGATTTTAAATTAAATCTAAAAACAAAGTTATAATTATTAATTGCAATAATTTAACACCCGCGCGGCATTTCTGCTCCACATGTGACTATCCTTTATGCCAACGTTCAAATTCAAGGTTTGAGAGATTTTTTTAAGCACCTCCTTCGATAAGTTATTCCACTTCCTTATTCTCTTAACTACAAATGTAAACTTTCCCACTTCCCTTTTTGGAGAATCAAGTGCTAATTAGTAATCATGGTTCTCTTTCCTTGGACATACACTGGCGAAAATTAAAAGCGCAACATCCAGACATCAAAGGTGAAATTTTAGGAAACTTTGTAGATACATCCAGTGTCAGACCCAGAAGAAATGATGATAAATTGAAATGGATCACGCTAAGTTTATTACTTTTAGATTCAGTTGTCAGTAGGAAGTGGGCCAGTCATGAGCACCCATACATTAGTGGATCCTCGCCGGCATTGATCCAATAAGTGTTCGGATGTCTTCTTGAGGTATGTCTCTCTATGGTTGCATGTATTTTGCAGTCAGTTGTTGCAAAAATTGTGCTGGGTGACCATGTATTATAATGTGCCTACTCCTGGCATCCCAGACATGCGCTATTGGGTACAAATCTGGGGACCCGCGCGGTCCAAATTGTGATCGTAAACCCTTACAAGTCTTGTGTTGTGATGGCCACTGTATGAGGACGGGCATTCTCCTGTTGGAAATGTGATTTGGATGGTGGACATGAAGGGTATCACAATAGGGTTTCCCCGTTCACATAGTAGTGGGCTGTCAATTGTGCCTTCAAGAACAACTACAGCTGCTGTCGAAAATGATTGCCCCCAAACAATAACACCAGTGGCAGGACCTATATGACGTTCTGAAATCACAACATGGCAAGCCGTTTCTCCACTACGCCTGCGCACAAGTTTTAGATTATCACTTTGGCATAGACAGAATTGAGACTCGTCTCTAAACACAAATGTATGCCATTAATGTGTCCATTTGCGTTATACCAGATAAGACGATGCTGGCAATGAAATCAAGTTAATGGAACACATTGTACAGGGTTCAAAGAGTGCAACCCAGCTTCAAGCAACTGGTTTACAGTCGTCCGGGGTGTGACTCTCTCTGCAGCCACTGCTTGGATCTGGCGTGCAGTCACCCGTCGGCTAGCAAGAGCCACACAATTTGGTGGTCTTCATAAGCTGCTGTCCCTCTGTATGCACCTGATCCTGCTCCAGGAGTACTAGAGCCTTCTTTCATCCACAAAGTAACAAGCCTGTATACTGACATTGCACTACGGCCAATCCTTCTGGAGATTTCACTATATGATGAACCCATTTCAAAAACGCCAATTCTGCGACCTCCATCGCAGTTAGACATTTGGGTGTAGAGCGACGTCACTCTTCGTCTTAGCATAGATGGTCAAAAGAACTTGTGGACAAAAAAGTATCACACTGTTCACCACTTACACGCTAAAAAACATAGTAATTTTGAATAATAAATAACCCCGCAATTCTCATACTATTGCATGTATAAATTTCAATTTTTAATCATTTAATACTCTTCATACGATGATACTTAAGGCACAATTTCGTTCGTTTATCACAACTCCGTCTGTTTATTGCACTTTTAATTTCCGCCAGTGTATTACTGCAGTATCTTCGTTCAATATCCAATCTGCACTTGCCATCAATATTTTTAATTTTTTTAAATTTAATTTAATTGCAATGGAGCACAGGCTCCGGTGGCAATATCCCCACACCCATCTTCCACCTATCCTGCACCCACCTACATTTGCCCTCTACAAATTTTATCTTTAAATTCCTTCAAAGTTTTCGATAATTATTCATCATTTCTCTTGGTAACTCATTCCAATCCCTGACACCCTTACCTAAAAAAGAGAATCTTCCAACACCCTTGTGCCTGAAATCGAGTGCCAGCTTGTGGTCATGGTCATCTAATATTTACATTATGCACACCCACTTGCTCTCATTTCACCCCTTATATCTTCAAATAATTATCGTTTCATTTACCGAGTATTTTCTGCTGTAATTTCCAGACAAATCTATCTGATCTCCTTTGTACTCTCCATCCCCAGCAGATGTCCATACTGCAGGGGCCATCACTTCCAACCAACTCAAGCAAGCATCTGACCAACGGTTTGTTGTCAGTTACTCTATTTCCCTAATTCATCTTCTCATCGCCCACCCCATTCACACATACATTGTGTACTGCCAAGTGGATTTATTAACATGTGGATATGTTGACATATTTACAGGTATGCTTTCCGCCAGCAAATTTTCTTCCCACCTTGCAGTCATAAAAAATTTTGTTTTACATTCTGTATGTCTTTTTTAAGGTGACTCTTTTAGGCGTTCAATTTAATTTCTTAATTTGTCAGCTACTTATCTCTTCCATATCCCCCTGTAGGTCTTTCGATTTAATCCTATTATTAATTATAACATCTGCAAACAATCTAACTACTAACGGTAACTCAACGAAAGAATAATGAGCAGTAAATTTCCGAGTATACTGTTCTTTGGTAATTCTGTTATCACTTCATTTCCTCTGATACCACGTTTTCTACGCTGCCTATTACCTTCCTATACCTAAGGAATTGCTTCAACAAGTGTGTAACATGCTAATAAACGACAGCGGTTTTGACCTCATTCACCATGATTCCACGGCAGTCAGTTTCCTTAGATAGATGCAGAATGACGCGTTTCATAAACGGTTCAAATCGCAGGCTTCGTCGTTTGCTTTTTATGAATTGCTTATTTATGAATTTACAGGTCCGTTATTTACTATGCCAACTGACTTAGGAGTAAAAAATGATGAACATTTACTTTTGAAAGGAAAGCAGACTCAGTTTATGAAATATTTTTCCTTTAATGAAGAACCATAATTCAAAACAAACACCCGTTGTAAATTTCTGAATAACTAAATTATTTCTGTTGGAATAACAAACATAACCAATGAACTGAACTTCTTTTCCGATAGCCATATGTTTGACTCTGATAATTCTGTGACTTTTCTTTATACCATCTAAAAATTTTCTTCGTAACGACTTCCAAAATGATGCACCCTCATAGCGTGATTTCTACCTCCATCTGTTTTTTGATTGAAATACAGTTTTCATGTATAATTATTAGGTTGCCTATCAAAATTTGGCCGCAAATACATTTGGTTCAATTTTTTGAAAGTATTTTTTTAGATTCGTTCATTTGTTTTTTAAATAAATTATAATTCTGTTCAAAGAGAGACATTCAAAGAACTTAAAAAGTTTGTTTTGGCTAAGTAAAAGTGACCACTGTTAAAGTAAGAGCCCCATACCCTCTGATGGAGCACGTGGAACATCTGCAGCCTCTATTTGTGGCCACTTTTACACGGGCAAACCACACTTTTTAAGTTCCCTACATGTCTCCCTTTCAAATTTATTATTATTTACATTTTAAAAACAATTGAACGAATTTTTTGACAAAAATAATTTTTGGAAATGTTAATAAAAATATTTGCGGCCATATTTTGAAGGGCAACCCATCCGAACCGTATTCTGCTATTAATAATTGTACACGAAAATTGCATTTAGATAAACAAAAATAGATGAATCATGCAGCATTATTGCCGTTTAACAGCGATATCTTCTTCTTTTTTCAATCAGGTGGTTTCAAGAATAGGCAGTGAACGTCCCGCTAGACTGTTCGTCTTGGAATTTTATTTTTCTACTTTCATCAGAACTAAATAAATGATTTAATTGTTTTAATATTAATTAGTCTCGCTACAAGTGCTACACTATCAACTTGACCTCCCTCGTCAATTTAATCTTAAATACGAGTATTCACTAACTGAAATATTCATCAATAATCCAAAAACCAATGTATTTATGCGCACAGATTCATGAATTCATTGAATATCAATATTTTTATTAATTGGCCTACCGTAAATTAACCGTCTATAGTGTTGGATATCAGAAATTACTAATAGGGGCCATTGTTACCATAGGTACAGTTTGTTAATGCTTTGTGTTTCACTCCAGAAAATCGTAGAACTTAACTGCAAAGTTATAGCTGGTAATATGTATAGAGGGCTCCAAATGCCATATTTCAACGACACAAAACCAACAGCAACTGTAGTACGAAAACTAATTGTAGGTAGAAAGCCATATTGAATTCGAAAGTGATAACTTTGATAAAGAGAATAAGTTACCTGAATCTTTTTTCATTCACTATTTAGCAATAATGTATCTGAAATTGGTTATCTTATGCAGATCAGAGGAGATTTAATTATTTAATGATGTTGTGTTGTTATTTTAAACTTACAAGCAACAGCAATAGCATGAATATCGCAATTTGTATATATATTTCATTATATGTATTTCCTTCGAACAATAGTCAGCGCGCTACACATAGCCACCGGTATGCTAAGCATACTTTCCGGGCATCTCCGTTTCAGTCCATTTTTTACTGAGCAATAAAAACCGTTTAAAATCACTGTCACTTACGATTTATTACTTGCCTTTATTTCGTCGTGGAAGCAGCTGTCTCTGCAACTACACCTAATTTAAAACTTCAGCGGTAGTGATTGTTTACAAAAAGGAAAGTTTGTTTGTCGCTGCTAATTTGAATCTCTGAAAGTCAACGTATATAATCTGAGGAATTGTAACACACATAATAAAACGCAAGGCTTTTATTTAACAAACATTTATTGGACGCAAATTTTATTTGCTACATAAATTCCACTTCCTCTTCTATAATCAATACACTTCAGTACGACGCTTTTACATATAGGTCTTTCGTGTATGTGGAATTGTACTGAAGCTTCCAGGACGTGATGTGCTATTGTTCCACTAACTCGATTAAGCTCTTCAATTTCTCTAAGTAAGTAATCTAAAAGAATTAAAATGTACAAGAATTTGTATGGAATGTTTACAAAAAAAAATACCCTTTATATTTAGATAGTTGAAATTTAAAAGAAGAGGACGCTCGTAAAAAGTTCACGCAGCCATTGCTGTCTCTCCATATGACGAAGCCTGAAACACAAAATTTTTCATCACGATGTTGACTAGAAATAACAAGAAAATAATTTTTGTATTAGTTATATATTTTAAATTGCCAAAAACTGTTTCCGTTTTATTATTGTTATGATATTACAAGAAGCAGAGTTAGCTGCATATTAGGAAATGTTTATTCGAAATTTCAAAATCTCACGCAGTTTACACCACATGATCTATATTCAAAAATACAGGAGACACATTCTTATTAATCTTTGAAAGCATAGTGCATTTGAAGTTACCATTACTCGTCTTTTCGCAAGTGATGATGCTGTTAGCCATTAATTTATTGAGGTTATGTAATAAACACAATTAACCAGGGTGTACGATATAAAGTGAGAACCTGATTCTGGTAACAGTTCATTTCACGTTTATTTAACAAACTGCCTCTGGATGTTTTTTTTTAATCATGACAGATGCAAAATGACTAATTAATTATCCAAAATAATATTCATAATACTTAGTTTGATTAATTTCTCTGTTTGACTGGGGTGAAAATGTTTATGATTTCAGATATATTATAAAAATCTACTTGTTTTTCACTAACTCCGATACTTTGCAAAAATAATGACAAAAATAGTGATTGCCACAAACTTGAACGGTGGGTACATTAAATTTATAATACCTGACACCTAACCATTAATACATATTTACAATAAACAGTTTACTAAGATTTTTCGTCATATGTCTTATTTTACTGCAAAAACTTATAGGATATGTGAGATATATTTTAGATAAAGAGTATAAATAGGTTTGAAGTAGATATTGATATATTAAAATCCGATTGATTTGTAAACGATGAGAGATATATGAAATTATGTTAATGCAAAAGTAAAATTATTTGTGTCTACAGAAATATAACAAACAAAATCATGATGTCGTAAATGTAAAGGTACAGAACAAAGTTAACTTACCTCAATATGGACTTTGGAAGACTCCATCCCCACCCAGAACTCGGAGAATGACTTCACGAAGGTTGCCCTGAAAAACAGCAGTCATCATTGGCTGGTTTTCAACAAACATTTTTTGGTTTTTATGTATCCACATAACTTCTAAATGGTGTTCAGAGAAATCTTAATGGCATTTGATAACATACATTAGGCACAAGATGGAACTTCATGAGAATAAACGGAGATACATATAAAGGAGATAGGTCCTAATCTGTAATAACTAATTTTTACAGTCCATTACTCCGCATTGTTAGACTTTATTTGTCGCAAACTAGATAGATAATACTCCACTGCAGTAAAAAAATAACCTTCAGAATATTTAATTTTAAGCTATATGTAAAGCAGCATAAAGAAATGAAGGCAAAGTCAGTTTTTCGAAAATTTTATTCTCTAAAATATAAAGTAGGTTACAAATTAAAACAGTAAAAAGTTTGCAACAAACGTCTATAGTAGATACCAAAAAAAAGTGTTTTTCTATTCACTTCACATCTCTCCTTCAAATATACCGTAATCGACGGTCTCAAACACCGCCAAATAGTTCTCATAAAGAGATTAGTAACTAACAACCTAAAAATTCAGGATGTTCGTTTCTTCAAAATATGTTTTGTGATGGTGATGTTTTCCTTGTTGAATGTAATATTTGTTCGTCAATTACATCTGGCATACTTGAAATTAACCACACATACAAACTTTCTTTAGCATAGATGTAACAGGTATTTCACTCCAACTTCACGTTCCTTCTGGTAGAACAAAATGATCATTTTTTTCATACAAAACAACTGGCTTTGGATGAAACAAATTGCTTCCTTCTCAATTACCAAACTGTTATTTTACCAATACTAGTTACAAGCTAAACTTTTGCAATAAATAAATTCTGTAATGAATATTTTCACGTACAATATTCCATCCAATGAGGTTCCTTACCTGAATACAATGTCTCCCGTGATCTTAGGTACCTTCCAGCCGACAGTCAGTTCGTTGAAGTCTTCTGATGACGCAAGAGTGACAGCGTTCTGAAACAATAGAGCAGCTGTCATGAGCATCCGGTCACGTGGACTATCTACCACTTGAGATCATCTCGTCAAGCAGCATCCCCGCGGGAAATGTTCAGGGGGCCTCGACGGGTCGTCTGTAGTGATTGCCCTAGTCCCCCACTGACAACGTGTATCTTCACAGCATTTCATCAAACTTTATAATATTACAGTAGTAAAAATTTGATTTTATCTGACTATTACTCAATGACTTTCACTTTAAATCTTGTTAAAACTCTATTTGTATGTTAATTCCAAATTTATTAAAATTTGAATCAGATGGCTGTTAGAGGTATCTAATGAACATTGGTTGCAATAGTTTACAGGTTTCTACCAAAATATCGAGTATCATATGTTTGGTCAGTTTCTCTAAGACCTGATTTCCAGAGAATACCTTTTCTGGTAAAGTATGCTTGAATTAAACACGCTTTTTTACCGCTTCCTAGTCATTTTGAACGGTACAGTTCCTTGCTCTCACCAAAGAGAAGTTTTAAAAATATCGGTAAGCTTACTGGTACCTAAATCCTCTACGAGATGAGATAAGAGCCATTTGCAAGAGACGAAATACCGTACAAGAATTGCTCTTACAAACATGATAATCAAAACGTTGCCTACATATGCAATTTCATCCAAATAGTTTCAGCCATTTCCGAGATCGTCCTGTTTACCATCTCATAAAATCCTATCATTATCTAGAAATCTTAATACTAATCGGGGATTAATGGTTTAAGATTAGTGGTAATTCATTTAGACGAGTACATCATCAGTGCTAAATTCATTCACTTCGATAAAACTATGCTAATACCTCGCATTAACCTCACACCATCTGATCCAACCGTGCCTTTCCAAATGATAAGAAAACAATTCCCAATAAAAGTAACATTCGCGATGGCCATTAATGAAGCACAAAATTAGAGGCTTCGAAGCGCAGGATTGTATTGCCAGAACCTGTTTTTTCGTATCGACACCTGTCTGTGCTCTATCACACGTTGGTAGATTCAATTAAAATTTATGTTTGTATTAAAGGAACATACGATAAAAAGTAAACGATAACATTATAACTACTAATATTGTTTTCATAGAAGTTACGGAAAGAAGTCTGAAAGAAAATCAAATCTGCCAAAACCAATATCGATTTTTTAAATGTTTTAAAATTAAACATGTAGCATTTAATGATAACGAATTTTTACAAGAAGACTGATATATTAATACTCTTCAAAATAAAATTCCTTTCATCAATAAATATCCTTGCATTTACTTGTTTCCTCATTAGTATATTACCATTCGCTGACTAACTACGATACTGTGCGAAATATTCGGATGGATCAGCTAGTATACATGAACTGTTCCTTTAAAGATATAAGAGTCCATTGTTGTAACCAAAGAGAAATTAAGTATCGGTAGGCTTTCTGGTACCTGAAACGTCTACGAGGCGGCATTAGAGCAGTTTACGAGATACCAAATACAAAAGTTGTTCATATTTTGTAAAACCGCGTTTTTACAGAGAAAACACCTATTTAGATATACTTAAAAACAAAACTTTAGCTAAATACGAAATTCATCCAAATCGCCAGGACCGTTTTCGAGATTTCATATATATATATATATATTCAACAATAACTCGTTTACAGATATAATAAAATATGCGCAACAAACAATGAAACATTTATTTATTCATAAAATTTGTTGTTTGTACGGAGATATTGCAAGCAGTAAAGTATACAATAATAATCTTGAATCAGCGGATATAAATCTATGATTCATCCGTTGACTCCACATAAAATATTAATTTTCCATAAAAAAATTAGTATTTTTTGTGTTTTTTCCTATTGCTCTTTTAGTTACGTAAAAAAATTATTATAAGTATGAACAGCATGTCTCATATGTCTGAATCGTGGTAAGTATGCTGTTTTGCTTCTAATGTTGTTAATATTTAATTAATTTAAGAGCAGATATTTTCTAAAGCGTTTAGCGATGTTTTTAATAAGAGTATGAAGTAATATCAAAATTTCTTATAGCGAAAGGGTGCTAATTATTCATAGTATTTGTACTGTTGAGCCGTATCCATTGCCATAACGAGCATGGTGGGTGAGCGGTAACGCTCTGGCTTCGCATTAGGGAGGGCGTGGATTCGAATCCCGATCTGGCCATCATGTCGATTTAAAGTTCGCAGTACATCTCCACTGTAACATATATTCATATCGAGACGGTCCAGGTAGGATTAAAGGGTTCATTTCTACTGCAGTCACGTGAATATTAGCATTAAACTGCAGAGTAACAGTAATTTGTGTGGTCTTTATGACCTAGCGATAGCGTTTCTTACTACTTGCTCAATCCGTCTCTATCGTTGCCGAATAATCTATTATGGCAATCCATAATCCAAACACGGTTATACGAACCACGATTGCATTGTGGCATACTTCCCTTATACAAAGCAAGTTGTCAGAAGTGAAGGGCCTTTGAAAATCAATGAGATTCGAACCTCGGACCTTCCAACCACCAGGCTCTAAACTGCATAAAAACCATGGTTGTAGGGATGTGTCGAACTCTGAGTTGAGGATTGCAGGTTGGTTGGTGTTGTACTTACGTTCTTCCCAGGCGGGCAGTCTGAGAGGGAGAGCTTGTCACTGTTGCCCTCGTGCAGCACGAACTCCCCCACAGGCTGGTCTCCCTGCCTCGCCTGCAGGTACACGCCCTTGAAGGGCTTGCTGCCCGTCAGGTGCACTGCGGGCAGGTATAATCAGCTATTAACTCTGCAACACAAAATCTATGTATGCGGGGAAAATAGTTTGGATCGTCGAAGGTACACCCCCAAACAACATTTCACCTCCAAATGGACGTCTTTTAACACTTCTCTACAAAGACTAGTGTGCTATTAACATCTGGTAAACATCTTCTACACACAGAGAGTATAGTCTATTGCGATAAAAGGGCACAGCATAAACTATATGCTTCTGCTTGTTTATAGTCCATTACATTACTATCAGCTGTAACAGGAAATGTTCAGTAAATACGGAGCCCTTTTTTATTGGAAACTTAGATTTTAATCAACTTTTACAAAGCGGCGTAGCAGCGTTATTTAGCGATAGTGCCTACATGACCAAGGGGTGTAGTAAAAGCTTATTGCAGATTTATTTTAAACTTCATTCAGATTTAAATTACTTTTTCAGCTTAGCAGCTGACAGAATGTAACATATGCAGAAGATAGTACCACTGACTGAAGTCAGGAAGCAGTCATTAACTAGATTCTATAGTTAGGCCGCGAAACTTGAAACAACGTATTGTTATTTCATAAAAGACAAAACGTAAAACTACCGCTAAATTTGAGAATGACTTGAAAGATAATTTAATGATGTACGACATAAACGCTTATGACTGGAGTAAAGCTTTCGAATGCGGCGAGAACATGTCAAGAAAGAATTCATCTGTGCGTGTTAAAAAACATCAAGTTTTTTTTCGGGGAATATGAAAGTTAAAATACAAATGGCGCCACTGTATTGATCAGGAGGGATACTATATCTATATCTATATTATATAATAAAATTGTAGAAAAGTTTTAACTGTAGATAAAATTTATTTCAATGTACACTACAAATGACAAAGAGACTGATGACAAAGAGCCTTAAAATTTTGAATTTTGTCTCCATGTCTGTCTGTCCACACATTACCCAAAAAATAATTGACAGATTTTAACGAGCATGCATTAGTGATAGCTTATGTCATTGATCGTAACATAGAATACATATTACACAGATTGGTAACAAATTTTCCGGTGAAGTAGAGGCCAAAACTGTATACTTTCAAATTCCTATCTGTCCGCGCATCCCACAGAAACTGATGAAAGTCCACCTTGTGATAGCTTAGGTCAAAGGTTAAGGTATAGAATAGTTTTTATTCCGATAAGTCATAAAGATGATACATGGTCCCAAACTAAATTTTGACTGTCTGTCCACACATCAAGCAACAATTAATGAACGGATTTCAACGAAACTTGTGTTTATGCTATCAGTTAACATACAAGATACACAGTAAAACTGTTCTCGATACAGAAGTAAAAACGGTAAATTTTGGAATCTTCACCTGTGTGTGAGCGTCTAACATTATCAATGAATTTGAGCGGTGCTGAAAATAGTAATAAGCTTATGTCATCATTTAAGATGTAGGATACCATACCTTTCTAACCCCCATTGCTACCATATTTCGTCAATGATACAGAAGCCAAAACCACAATTTTAGAATTTTTGTAATTGTGAACACGGATCAAGTAAAACACAACCATTTCTTTGAAAGTGTAGATAGTGAGAGCCGGTTAGCGATATCTTACGTTAGGTTTTAAATTTGATATCGACTCACTGAGAAATGAAAAATCGTGCTCTCATTGTTCCGTAATGGAACCTATCAGTTTAGCATTGTCTGACGCAAACTTTTTCACAGTCGAATTTTTTACAGCGATCTACTACATAAGTTCCTAAGCTCACTCACTCACCTCGACAGCTATTGGATGGTGTCACGGGTCAGCCTTCGCTCGCAAATGAACAGCGACAAGAGATATCATTAGAAGAAATTCAAGGTTAAGTCCTCAATTTAATAGTTAACCAACTGCTACCAAATTAAGTGCCATAATACATTCATTAAGTTTGCTTTTCGTAATATTACATAGTTAAAAAAATATCGATAAATTTTACGGCTGAAAAAGCGTAGATCTGCTTTTCAGTAACATATTGCTAATGAAAGCAAAGTAAAAACTTAAAAAAAATTAAATTACTCACTGTCTCTGCTGTATTCAGGAATACCAATTATCATTCCGGCCTAGGCTAAATTTCAAATTAATTAAAACTTTCACTAATGTTGCTGCTTGACAAAAGTTTATACATTATAGTTTATATTCTTTGTACGTATTTTACTGACCACATTAGTTGATGGTCTTGTTCATGTTCGATCTACGTCAGTTATCAGGTTATTTAAAGCAGGTATCAAACCAAATATGTTACCAAATCAAGTATTCTGGCAATTCATTTCTTCGGAGTTGCTCAGCTGTTAAATAATATGGAATGGCTATTAAGTTCTCTGGCCGTCACAGACACTATGATCAAGGATTACATTATGAATGCCCACTCTCAATAAAAGTGATGCTTTCAAAACAAACATGATTTTTGTTCTTAAAATTTTGTGGAGTGAACTCTAAGGGTCAAATACAAGTCAAGTTTATATTTAAGCAGTTTCGAGTCTACGACCTTTGAAACGATTGTACGATAGCGTGATCGTCTCTGTCCGTGTTTAATAACTACGTCTATTAACACTTCTGCGCTCTTCAAGCTCATGAGATTTTATTCGCCCTAAGGGTGAAAACACAGGTCAAGTTCATATTTGGTCAGATCAGGTCAACTTGTTATAATCTTTTACCCTAGAAACTGGAAGACCCGTGACGTAACGCAGAAAACGGTAACGGGCTTACACCAGTTAAATGTAAAGCTTGCGATGAGAGCTAGCTGAGACGTGGGTACAACTATACATAATAATGTAACAGTCAATGTACCACCGTAATTTTTTTTTTTATTTTACTCACAATTTTAAATGATTTTTATCCTTGATAATGAATCTTTCCACTGTCAGTATCGATTGTAAATAAATTAATGACGAAAAATCATGACGTATGTAATAAATCACTTTGTTTTATCCTCAAACCATATTATTGAATTTACCCCTGATACTGAACCATAACAAAATTCGTGCCACATTTTAGTAAATTAATGATAGTAATTGTCCGGGTACAGATAAACTACCAACAGCTTCTCTTCTTCGTTTGGATGAAGTTGTGGGCGTTGCTAGTCGAGAAATAAAAGTATGGAATCTGTTCAGTCATTTTTCTAACCAATCGTAAGTTAATTCGTAACGTCTCTTGGATTGACTTGCTCAAATTGAAAGACGTATCGATCGTTGAGGTCACTAACTAAAATGTTTCCTGAAGGAGAGAAGTAAGTATGGAAATCTGAATACAAATCGTCTAAGCTTTGTGCTAATTGTTTCTGTGTTCTTCCTTTCGTGAATCGTTTCAGAGATTACAAAATTCGCTAGAGTATTATGGACAAATTTCAATAAGCCAATTCGTTATCACACCAAGTATCACACATATATGGTAAGAAAGGGATATCTAGCGACGATTGTCACTAGACAGTTTAATGAGATCCTTGTTATTCATTACTGCGATGAATGACTTTTATTGATAAATATGCGTGGAATGAAAATTTATGCTAGAGAGGGTAAGTTTATCAGATACACAGATTAAAAAGTAAAGGTTTTGTACGTTTATAATGTGTATGATTATTCGTAGGTTGAAGGGGTAAAACTTAGTTATCCTGACATAACATTCAATGATAAATTCAGTTGAGCATGACAAAAAGGGAGGTAGTCGAAAAATATTTAAATGTCCTGAATCTATTAGGGAAGGTAATCAGAGGAAATACCAGTGAAGTAAAGCAACTCGATTAATAAGCCTTAAACAGGCTCTTACTTCAGTTAGTTTCGATAGTATTCGATCCCCACTATGCAAATCTACTAATGAATTTTGAGGGTGTACAGAGGAGGTCTGATAGATATGTCTGCTAAAATTTAGTTAGAAGGCTGTAATATGTGTAAGGAGCAGAGTTTCGAGGTGAATGATAATTAGTGGATAGGAATAACACAAAAGTTGGTGAAAACGCCTGGATGTATAGCCCAAGTGTGCGGAAAGTTAGGATTAGTGTGCGGATGAAAAAAGAACTGTCACTGTGATTTTGTCGTAAAGCAATTTACAGTTCTTTCTGTAAGTATCAAGTTTTTTTTTGCTGTCGTCAGTCTTTAGACTGGTTTGATGCAATCCTCCATCCCTTCCTATCCTGTGCTAACCTCTTCATTGCTACATACCCCTTACAACCCACGTCATCAATTATTTGCTTCATATATTCTAATCTCTGTCTACCTCTACAGTTCTTACCTTCAACTGTTCCCTCCACTAACAAATTAACCAGTCCAGCATGTCTCAAAATATGACCTACCAGCCTGTCTCTTCTTCCTGTAAGCTTCTTCCATAAACTTCTTTTCTCACCCATCATTTCCAAAACTCGTTCATTTCTTACTTTGTCTGTCCACCTAATTTTCAGCATTCTTCTGTAGCACCACATTTCAAATCCTTCAAGTTTCTTTCTTTCCGGTATGCATAAAGTCCATGTTTCGCTACCGTAAAGTGCTGTGCTCCACACATAGAGTTTTAAAAAATTCTTTCTAATTCCTAGATCAATATTTGAAACTAAAAGGTTTCTCTTTTCCATGAAGGCTCTTTTTGCTAGTGCTATTCTGCTTTTAACATCATTCCTGCTTCGGCCATCGGTTGTAATTTTGCTTCCCAAGTAACAGAACTCACTCACTTCTCCTATTGCATCAGATCCTATTTTTATATTGAATCTGCTAGCATTGGTGTCATTTCTGCTACATTTCATCACTTTTGTTTTACTTTGATTTATATTCAGTCCAAAATCTTCCTTCAGTATTTTGTTCATGCCATTCAATAACTTCTCAATATCCTCAGCCCTCTCTGTTAATAAGACAATGTCGTCAGCAAATCGTAGCATACTGATTTTTTCTCCCAGAAAACTTATGCCACATGGAAATTTTTCTTTGACTTTCTTCATTGCTTCTTCTACATACAAGTTGAATATTAACGGGGATAGACTACAACCTTGTCTCACACCCTTTTTAACTGATACATGTCTCTCGTGATTCTCTACTTTTATTACAGCTACTTGATTCTTATATAGTTTATAGAGTATTCTTCTATCTCGATACTTTAGACCTGACTTCTTTAACATTTTGAACATCTTGATTCAACCTCCAAAGCCAAACAAAGACATCGAGTTTGTTAGATTGATCATTCTCACAAATGAAGCAAATTTCGTGTTAGACGCAGCATTTTTTGTAATCAAGAGGGAGGAAACTATGTGTAACATAATACCTTATATGCTGTTGATTCCTTCCAAATGATAGTAAATAACAAAACGGCATAAATGAAGGACGAAAGTTTGATTCACGTGGACATACTCACGAACAAAAGCTTATCAATAATTAAAGTTTCACTCTCAGCCAAAATAGTGGCTACTTTACTTCTCTACTCGGCAGCTATCAAAAGGACATTTGCTATTCACACCCCAGTTATTACCTATCTAAATTCATGAGATATATGTTAGAAAGCAGAAGCAAATACAAGCTTTGTAAACAATGGAGGACAATTATAACTCAACAGCTAATAATGGCATTTCATGCTACTTGGAACGTTCAGTTTTGCTGATAGTTTACAGAAGATATTCTACTGTGACCGACCTCTAACGATTTCTCCTGGCGCTGCGGAGAGGCTGACGGGCTTGACGGAGTATGGAGACGGCAAGTTGCTGGGCTTGTAGTTGCCGTGGAGAGGAACCATGTCGTGGCAGGAGCTGGGAGGCACGTGGTCCTGGGCGTTCAGCGGCATCGCCCAGGTGTAGCCAGCCATCAGGAAACACATCACACAAACCACGGCGCTCTTCATACTGCCAACCAACAACAACAGTAACACATCACACTACTTCGCAATTCAAAACAAAGGGGATGCTGGAGGTTTCATCTATCCTAATGTGTGTTTGATTTCATTCTGAAATATATCATATTAAGAGCATCCCAATCATTCTCATGTAAGCAATACTTATTGTGTACCAGGTCATCCCAACCTAACTCCTTCAAATATCACATTTAAGCTTCCCTACAGCTAATTTTTTTTTTCGCGAATCGGGTAACTCTTTCTCGGATCTTCTCCAATGTCGCTTCCGACCTCTTCGAGGGGGGAGACACACGAAGTACAATATTCCAAGTGAGGTTGCACTAGTGCTTTGTACACAATCGATTTTATTCCCGTCGTACACTGTTTTAAATTAACACCTAGGAAACTGAGCATATTGTTTGCCTTCTCAATTACCACCTCAAACTGTTCATTCCACAACAAATTATTACGACTTATAGTATTACACCCAGGTATTTAGCGCAATCTATCGGACGTCAACATTAGTAACAATAAACATGCCAGTTTTTATGTGGAATTAATATCAGTGATCGCTTTATATTCAATTCCTGCTCTCATTTCGTTGTTGCTTAAACAAACCGATTGTATAGTTATAAAACTAGCAATGTATTTTGTCAGCATTCCACACTTTTTAACATGGAACGAAGTTGACTAATACAGTCAAACTGCTTTAAAATAAGCGGAACATTCCAGCAGGCCGTAGGGCGTACTAGTTGTAATATTTTCACAGTGACTAGATTACCATCAGTCCAACGTTATATATTTATAGTAACTAAAGCAACTCTTTGAACCAAAAAATCCACTTTTTCTTTAATAAAACTGTATTTTCTTCGTTGTTGTAGGCGTTAGCAAAACGTTACACAGCAAGAAATATTGCTAAAATATCTATGCAATTACAGGACAATCGAATCAGTCCTTTTATAGTGGTAACAATATTTATGATCCAGAGTTCTTGTTTTTTCTATGGCCTGGTACTGACTTCAGCGGCTGGGATTAAGGTTACTGTTGTAGTATTAGGTCGTGGCACTGGGAAATTTTGTCTCGTTCTAAAAATTGTGTGAGTGACGTATGTGCTCATAATTTATTTAATAATACAAAACTAACCGGAGGTCCATACGAAATTTTTGAAATTGCTGAATCTTAGTTTTTGTGATGGAAATATAACATGGGAGGCATTTATCCAGAATAACGGTTTTCGTTGGTATTTGCGTATAAATCAAAGAAAATTAACAAAAAAATAATGGTGACTAATAACAGTGACCGCAATAAAATTTGCCCATAGTATGATTTGTGAAGGAATATTCGTTCTATATGATCCACGGAAAGCAGCAATAAGTAATACCTCGATTTTATGACGTATTTAGTAGATAAATAGGGTATCTTTAGAATTAGTTAAAATACCTTATTGCTCGTTGATACTACGCTAAACGAACGCTATCAGTAATTATTAATCAAACGCTTAAACGAAAAAAAAGGTAATCAGTAGTACATTACATTATCTCTTCATGAAGCATAACGTTAAATTTCGTTATGAGTTTTATTAGAAGCTTCAATACACTCCGATCATTAGAATGAATTAAGGTCTGTATGAACCCATCCTGCCGAGTGACTCTGGTGCGTAGTACATTATGATCATTGCCACAGCCACAAAACACAACCTTGGAAGAAAGGTGTCTATGCCACAGCTGTGGAGAGTATTTACATCACGGAGCTTATAACTAACAAATGATTGCTCAAGTATTGAAAACAAACCTCTATACGTTCCAATAGGATTAAATTACAATGTTTATCCTTAGATTATGTATATGGCACTACGGAAAAGTAAGAAGTAATTTTTAAAACGCCAGTTGGATGGCTTCTCTAGCATTATTTTTATTCTGTGGCTTGACTGAAGCATTAACTTGGTTGCTGCAGTGAGATCCACACAGCAACTCAGATAGTCTAATTCTGTATCTTGCATAAGGAATTTTAGTTTCCACGGTTGGCAAAATGAATAGAGTTGTAACGATCTCATTGAAATGTTGGGATGTCTTTGATGATTTCTGTTTGCTTTTTGTGTTGCGGATCAGACAACTCAGCCACTGAAATCAAAACTTATTTTGGCCTTTACACTAACAAAACAAGTTTTCCCAAATGGCTGATGCACTAGATTTTGTGCTTTCTTTCTTATAAGTGGAAACGTTTCAATTCTTATTTGGTTCATTCTTCATACCTCACAGATAACATTACGTGATGGAATGTTTCTTTGGTGTCCTTCAACTACACCATGTGAAACGGTATATATGTTAGTAACATTGCACAATACCAGCGACAATCGAGACTGTATTCCCAGACATACGATAGGAGGAAACTACCCACAGTGTAATAACAAAGAATACACGATGTAGAGTGATACGTGGTGGCGATGGAATGAAAGATTATTAAAAGGAAATGGTTTTCGAAAATAACAGAAAATGGGTTAGTATAAGTTTAAATAGTCTTTAAGCATCAATTGATTGTTTGTTTGGAGAATAACAACTATGCGAACTGTCACATTTTGGCAGACTGTTCTAAATTTTTGTTATAAGCACGCAGTGTCTCTAGAAGATATATTTTAGGTTTTCATTTTTTTCTCATGACTACAATTGATGTTTTCTAAGCGATAAAGATTGCTAATCTTATCAGTCTACCAGAAAATAGCAATGTTTTTGAAACAATATGTGATTCGATGCATGGAACAGTAACGGCTGGTGAGAAAGCTTAATTACTCTACATCAACTCTGAAGAGCGAGCAACGTCTCTTGCTATCTCAGTTGTGGAGGAAAGCTGTCCGAAAGCTGGACAATATCATCATCACCATGGCAAACACTCCAAATCAAGTAGGCTGGTCTTCTAAGTAGAACGCCTTTTCATCTATGGTTCCGAAGGTGACTGTGGCCTCCAATACGGGAAGCACTCAATTTTCGCAACAATGACAGGCTTTCCCGGGAGAGACAGTCAAGGTCCTGCTATTTTTCCTCATCTCTTCGTTTTATTTCCTTCGCTGCTTCGCCTAGTTCGCTGATAGTTGACGATTTTCTTCAAATAAACATTGTTCATGATGAACAAGTGACCTCAAGGATAGCTTGGCATAATTTTAAAATATATATAAATATATATTTTGCTAATGATGCATTTGGGGAAACAAACGGTTCTGTTGATTATTCAGATATTCTACGTGATCTTTACGTTATTTCAACGGAGTGTGATAAATGACAATTTAAATTAAAACTGTGCAAGATAATGCGCATAATGAATAAGAAGACTCTACTTTCGAGTAAGTACAAAGTAAGTCGTATAAGGCTTTTTAAAAAAATTCGTAGGTATAACGGTATAAGCCAATACCAAAATGGATCAGTACATAACATCGGTGGTTGGAAAAGCGCGGCTCATATATCGAATTTTGTAGAATTATAAACGTATCTGTAAAGCAAATAGCGTACAAAACTCGTGTGCAGCCTCGTCTGATATGAGATCCATATCGTAAGGGATTCATTAATAATATCGATAATGAGCAGACAAGAACCACGGTACTTACGAAAGTGTCGCAGAATTGATACTGGATTTGGTCTGGGGTTCTATGATACACAGACGTCGCTGTTTCCGCAAAAATGTATTAACATGCGAGCAAGTCCTGTCGTTTAGAGACGCGGTGAAATACTTATCCCATCAACAAATTTAGATCGCAAATGATAAGATAAATAAGATTGAGGAAATAACGTACCATATTGACGCCTATATTAATTGTTTCTTTCTTCTTTCCATAAGGGATTGAATAGACAGAATTTAAGACTATGTTTAGTGCAAAACACTCTTCACAAATCACATTTTTCTATTAATTGCAATGTGTATATGTAGACTACACCTTACCAGGAAACGAACGTCGTTAAAGAAATGAAAACAATACGCTCCTCGTTTAGAGTCTACTCTGGTTTGAAGCTGCGCGGCTACCTACCTGTTTCGCTGTTATGACGTCGGGAAGAGGCGAGCGAGTGGCAGTGGAGAACTGGTTGCGGCCCCTCTATATATCAGAGAGCGGAGGGCCTTCCCCTCCAAGGAGTCATCAACACGCCGCTCTGTCAACACACACACTTCCACTGCGTATTGCTTCGTATGATGTAAACAGGTGGTGTCATGGTTCACAACCAATAATATTTATACGTCTTGCATTCAGGAGTTCAAAGTTTTGATTCCCGTTCCATCCATACAGATTTCAGTTTTCCTTAGTTTACCAAAATCACTCAAGTGAAGACGGAAAAAAGGCCATGGGCGATTTCCTCCCTGTTCCTCGTCCATAATCCTGTCCCAACTATAATTACCCCGCTGCCGAGGAGCCGCGAAACCCTGTTTAACACTTTGACTGGGACGCTATTTTCGAAGAAAGCGTACCACATCATCATCTCGTTATGAACACGAGGCTTAGGCGGTTACCGTGGAGGACACTTAACCCATGGGAACGTATGGGAAGATGAACTGGTGTGGTGAGACAGTTTTCGTAAGTATGGATAATTATCGTGACAGTGTGTGTATTTAGTGTAGAGTTTTGTTTGTGTTTTGGATGACAAATTAAGGAAAAGAGAGGGTGAAACCCGGTGCTAGCCCATCCAGGCCTACTCTTCCGAAATACACTAGAAAATCTTCACCTCCTCATCACCATCATGCCCTCTCCACTTTTCCTTAACCTTTGTGAGGAAACTTTCTTCCCCCACTGGGTGTTGAACTAGCTAACCCCGTGTCAGCGCCGGACACCATCACAGTGTCGCAGCCAACTGAGCCAACGGGATGGGCTTTCTTTCCGTAGCCGCGTGTAGTACCGAAATGTTATACGAGGGATATTATTGAATATCTGCGGGCGAAAACTAAACGTAAAACAAACATTGAGAGATTGAGAGATTGAGAGATTGAGAGATTTCTTGATTTATTCTTTCTTTTCAGTAAGTTATAGTTCCACCTATAGTAACGAGAGTTATAATTTTTAATATTTATTTTCGTCAAAAATGGGAATACAAAATGTGATTTCTTAGTGCAGCGATGATGAGAGACCACTTCCTCAACATAACCATCACTCAGATGCGAGTGACGTAGCATTTCAGAACAGTATATTTGCAGTCCCCCCCCCCCCCACGACATGTGATAAAGTATTAAAAAAAAAGATTTATAGCAATATCCATATCAACAATGCTTCTATAACAAGTTAAAATGTTTTGGGCTGGAGGAAGAAAGATAAAAACATTTGAAAAATAATAAAATATTACTGATTCGTGAAAACAGCGAATAAATGGGAAGATTTGCAACTAAATATAACCTGTCGAATGAACTGATGGCCCAGTTGGTTGAGGTATGTGACAGAGGGATCGGTATATTACCGATCACATCACAGTGGTCCCGGCATAAATTCTTATGGATCTTAATATCGATCACCACCACTGGCAAAGCTTCGCTATCTTATATAGGAACGAAGTCTTTCTCGGCGTTGAGAATGGATGTAGTCTTCTCGGGAGACTAGCCGAGTAAGTAAGATGTTTCCACACGATATTTCGGCGATCTCAGACTCCGTCGCCATCTTCTGGTGGTCACCAGAAGATGGCGACGGAGTCTGAGATCGCCGAAATATCGTGTGGAAACATCTTACTTACTCGGCTAGTCTCCCGAGAAGACTACATCCACTTCGCTATCTTAATGTGAAGCATGCTGGTACACTCCAAGGTTCGGATTCAACGTTAAACTGTACTCCTTACTTTAGAGCATTACTGGACTAGATCAAGTGGCTACGACAGAGGCTACTAGCGCAGCTGGTAAAAAACCCTGTCACCAGGTCATTAATACCGCACTAAATTCTTACTATAATTATAGCTGAAATGTGTAGCATAGCTGGGAGATATAATAATTTACCTATAAAATCAACTGAAAACGAAGAAGAAAATAATTAAAAGGATTTTCAATATTTAATATTTTTAGCATTTTGTTGTTCGACGGCCTGTGGCAGAGTTTTAGTATGATGAGTGTATTTCTCTTTGCGTAGTATGTAGTTTAAGGGGCGTAAATTGTAAAACGACTCAACATTCATCTAGATGATTATGGTAAACCACCTAGAAACCACAATCATGGTGTCCAGTACGCTGGACCCGTGATTTGAACCTGAGACCGTTGAATCTCACCAGTTCAGTGTGGTGACATTATAATACAAACGGCCCCATTGGTGGGTCAATATTTAAATTTTAAGAATTATTTAAAAGTGAAGCGAGATTGTAAACTTAACATGTTAGTATTATGTTAAACTCACGACAAAAGTAATAATACAAAAAGAAAGTCACCGATGAAATAAAACCAGTGGAAGAGGAGTGGTTATGGATGCTGATCAGACTCCGCTATGCATGGTTCAGTAAACTGAGCAGTACTGTTGAAGAACAAATCGTTCAGAGAATGATGCAACCGGAGGACAAAGGAGAGAAGAGGAGAATATAAAAGTAAAAACAAGCTACTAGCAGAGGAAATGAGTGAGTAGATGGAGAAATGGACTGAGATAACTGAAGATGATAACAAAGACCATGATCACAAGGTTTCTCTCGATTTCATGCATAGAGGAGTGGGAAAATTTTCTTTTGTTGGTAAGCGTGGCAGGATTTGGAACAAGTTACCAACTGAAGTGATAAAAAGTTTACCAAAAACGCTTAAAGAATTTAAAATTAAAACTTGTAAATCGGAAAAGTAAATGAGTGAGGAATTTAACACTCCGATAATAAAAGAAAATTTTGGAAATTAAAATATAAACGGTTATATAGATGACTTGGGAAATTGACACCGGAATGTTTCCTCCATCGCAATTAATAATAATAAGAATAATAATGTAATAGGAAATTACTGTAAGAGATGACAAAAAGAAAAAGAAAGGTATGCTGGATGAAAATCAATTTGAGATAAGCAAGACGGAAAAAATTAAAAGAAAATGTGAAAGAATTACTTTCAAGTCATATTGAACAAAACTGGACAAGGGAGAAGATATTACTGCTGGAGAATGAGGAGGATAGCAACCAAGAAAGAGACCAACATGGGCAGAAGAGAAACTGCTTTGTACGAGATGAAGGGTGGGAAGGCACCTCGTACCGGTGAGTAGTAATAGGAAAGCAATAGCTGTGTAGTATGATCAGAACGATATTAGTAGAGGTCAATCTAGGAAGACTAGAACGATAGAAAGGAATATGTTACGAGGTTGAAAAAAAGTTAAGAGAAAAGTAACAAAGCTTCAGGCCGGAGAGATCAAGAGTAAAGTTGTCATTTGATATAAAATAACTGTACGAAAAGCACTACGAATATGGAAACGATCTGCTGATGGTCTTACTGGATTCCGAGAAAGCATATGACTGTGTATGCAGAAGAAAGGTATGGGAGATCATGAAAAACAAAGGTAACCATAAGAAAAAATAATGTGAGAGAATTGTACCAGTATAGGAGGAGGAGAAAGGACAAATGGACTGGAACAAAGAACTGGGTCAAAAAAAGAAGAAATTTCTTCTCAAAGCCAATTTTCATCTTGATCACGGATGGAATGATGGACAAGGCAGAGTTAGTGGCTTTAGCAATGACTTGGGGAGTAATAGGGAGGAGGAAGTCCAGTGGTAGTTAGGGATATGGGTAAACTTTGTTGATCAGTATGGCATGAAATTTAATACAAAGAAAAGTGAGTAATAACCGCAGCCAGAAAGAAAGAGAGGATAACAAGAGTAATTATGATGGCTGAAGAAGGTGAAAATACTTGGGATATGTTGTGGAGGTAAGTAAAAGGAACTATGAAGATTTAAATGAGAGGGGGAGGCAGGCAGAAGGAATGTCGTGCTGCAAAAACTTGAGCGGGGAACTGCCTCTTTCTCCACCCATCCGGAACTGGTATTAACCCTCTGAAATTTGGATTAACTTCCTCGTTATGTCCTCTTCACGCTTTGCACTCTCCTTTTTCGGAACGTCGCCACAAATTAAATAAAAATGCCGAAATGTGAGTGCGACGTGCAGCTATTAGGGAGCGTGCATAAACCACGTAGCTCCATTTTGGCATACTGTGAACCCCCCCTCCCCCCCACGTAGCCCTACGTGGCTATTGCCTCTACCCCCCCCCCCCCGCACGTTGCTCGTAGCTTTTTTGCTTTTTGATTTCAGAAGACATTTTGTACTGTTTTCGCTTGTCAGACTATTGTAAATTATATACGGAGATAATTAACTGAGGGAAATAAATATTCACATGCTGTTGTGAGTTCTATTCCTCATTTTAACTGTGAAAAATGTTATGAAAGGAAAGCTACGTGGTCTGGCTAAGAACCCCCCTCCCCCCACGTAGCCCAGCGTAGCCTTCCAGCCAACCCCTCCCCCCCTGGACCGAGCCACGTAGTTTGTGCACGCTCCCTTAGATGCCGCGGGCACTGAAAAATTTATGACAATCTCTTGAAATATTGGTTAAATCGTTTGTTGTAATATTTTATTGCCGTTTCAGCTTACTTCCGCTGTAAAAAGTCGCACGAAATTAACAAATAGAAAACAATTGTCCGAGGTGTCTTTATATCGATACAAATAATCACAGACAATCGATTGCTTCCTTTTTAAACAAATACGCCATATCCGCAGAACGAAATTCCCTTTATTTTTTTTTTTCTAGGCCGAATATCAAACTATCCACGACCTCTATGACGAAACTAAACTATTTAAATTGATTGATCCCTGTACCGATAATTTTCGTGTCATTTTTGCACTGTTCTTAACATTTTCCGGCTGCGCAGCGTCTCATATTTCGGCATTTTATTTTAATTTGTGTAACTTTTCCGAAAAAGGAGAGTGTAAAACGTGAAGAGGACATTTTGTGAAAGCAGTGAGTTCCATCGACCGCAACACCCATGAAGAGATGGCTGGCGTTACAAAATGTTAATATCTGTTTCGGATGGATGGAGAAAGAGGCAGCCCACCCACATGGAACAATGAAGAAATGGAATATCAATACGATATTCTCAGAAACGGAATGAACAAGGTTAAGGAACTACAATGTTAGGAACACAGTGAAAGAGGAACTGCTGTAGGAAAGAAGATTCAAATGGTATGGTCTTATTATGAGGATGTGGAGCTTAGAATACCATGGAGAATACATGAAATGAAGATATAGGGTAAATAGCCCAGATGGCTGAGAATAGTCGAGCACTCGAGAGGAGAGGACTGGTCCAGGGAGGTGACGAAGAGTGCCTAGGAAGAGAGAAGAAAATGGAGACTAATGTGTATGAAATTCATTTGGCCAGAGGGAAAAAAGAATTTAAGTGGCTTTATTTCAAATCGCGATATGTGATGTATTCTTGCGCGAGGGATGAAAGTTTCTACTTCATACAGCAGGACGAATGTATCTCTACAAGTATGCAGCCTTGACCAGAACGATAGCCGACATTACACAGTACAGAAAACCTACAAGAATTTCAGTTTTAATTTTTAAAATATTTCTTGAGTGGCATGAAAAAAATGTATTACTTTAGCTGCACGTAAGTAGTACCAATGTGGAACTGTATCTAAGTTTACATTAAAATCTACAGTATTAAAACAATTGCTATCATAAGGTTGTAACAATTTCTGCGATTACTCTACCTTCCTGTTTAGTCAAGTTAAAGACGTGTACTATGAATTTTTCTTCCCCACAGATAATTTAATTCATACGACTGTATGAGAAGCACGATTTGTCATGAGCTTCAGAGAGAAAGTACTTCTAGGTATAACCACAGCAAAGATTGTGAAATCGTAACTGCAGGTCCAAAGATAAAAATTACCTCGCAGTTTGCATGGAGGAAAGAAATTTCCTTCCTCCATGGCAGTTTGGAACTGTAGGTCGTATGAGACTTAAATATGCGTATGCAGATATGACGACTACTTTAAGCAGTAAAGGTCTTTAACCGCCGTAATTATCCCAGGCGCCATAATTGTCATTAAGCTTTTAGGTGGAATTTGTGACAAGCTAACCTCAGTAAATAGTAGACGATGTTCGTTGGAATCTTGGCTCTACAGTCTCACTGAAACACCATTTTAACTTCGGCATTTGATTAAATATTGAATTGTTAATTTACCTATTATCTAAAAACTTAATATTTCGTAATTCAGCCTTATCAGACATTCTAAAAGTGTTACTATCAATTAAAACAGCAACAACTGAGAGATTTGTACAGAACGCCAATTTCTAAATGTTTCTTATTTTTTTATTTGTGGTTATACGCCTCGTCGACGTCGAGGTTATTAGAGGCGGGATGGGACTGGGGACAAGGAGCGGGAAGGAATTCGGCCATAGCCTTTTTGAAGGAAGCAACCCGGCATTCGCCTGGAGTGATTTGGGAAAACCATGGAAAACCCAAATCTGGATGCCAGGACGGGGATTCCAACCGGCGTCCTCCCGAATGCGAGGCCAGAGCGTTAACTGTACACCCGCCACGCTCGGTAAATGTTTCATTTCATTAATATAAAACATTGATTGTTTTTATTTTGTTCGTTTATAGTTTATATTAATTGGTTACAATTAACTGATTCACGTAATTGTATTATTGCAAAATAGACTCGTTGTATTCGTAGATGGCTTAGCCTAAATGCTGAAATTACCTCCGAAACCACTGTTCTAAATTTTCCAATGCGCATTAATTTGAAACTTTCCCACCTGACTAAAGCAGTTAATTTAATTTTTTTACTACCAATGTAGGTATTTAATGAAGTGCGCCGGAGGTTCTTATCGATATAACAATACAGACAATATTGGTGCAAAAAAAATTAGAACGAATGAATTCTCAAGCAAGCGATGAAACATAAACCAAACGAGAGAAGGAATGCAGATTGGACAGTAAGTTGATGAACACAGAAACAGCAAAAGCTCCATACCGAGTGGGGTGGGTGAGCGGTTAACGCTCTGGCCTCGCATTCGGGAGGACGCCGGTTCGAATCCCCGACGGGGCATCCAGATTTGTGTTGCCCATTGTTTCCTAAAATCACTCCAGGTGAATGCCAGGATGCTTCCTTGTCTCCATTCCCATCCCGCCTCGACGTCGATGAGGCGTAAAGCCACAAGTTAAAAAAAAATCTCCATAATACGTGATTGGATGATATTGTATTACATTTGAATAAACTTTTTCAAATTGTCATGTCTGGACACCAGCTAATACTATTTTGATTATATCTCATACTTAAAATTTAAATATATACTCTGCAGTTCTTCAGGTATAGCGTAATAAATATTATCCATATTCGTTATGTCGGTTACTTTGTTTGTAGACTCATCATCGTATCATTTTTCTTCATCCACACAGCAGAAGGATATTATCCTCAAAAATCGAATAAAATCTTTGATTAAACCTAGCGAACGGTCTAAAGTGTCCCATAAACTATAATCAAAACACTAAACTGTTTCGAGTAGAAGAAACATTTGCTTCATTTGTGTACTTGTTACTCCGTTTTACCGGCTAAGGATATAGTAAACTGCTTGTGTATGAATTTCAGTTAATATGATAGGTTATGTCATATAGTAGAAACCACTTAATCGTCAACTTATATGATAGCTGCATAAGTGAAGAAAGTACACCTTGAACTTACGAGCTACACGAATTCGCAGACTATCTCTTGGCTCACCCTGTGGGATCCACGATTGCGTTATATTGTTCTTACTGCTCACGGACGGTTTTAATCAGCATATTCACACTGTGACTTGTATCCAGTTCATGGCTGCTTCAGACAATTTGGACAACGGATTACTGGTTTAAATTTGATGAAGCTGCTTTTCGTTAAAAAAAAACTCTTAACACCTAATGTTGTTGTGGTTGTGAAAGATCTCGAGCTTTGTTTTGGTATATTTGCAGTCACAAAAATAGGTCTCTTGCAACGACAGCCACAGCAGATGCAAGATAAAGGATACTCCACAAGCGGAAATGTATATTAGTCACTTCCTTTCGACTATGATATTACTCTTTTAGCTCTGAATAACGCTGCTGTTAAATACGATGCAATATTTAAGTTCAATATTTAAGTTGATTACCAGAAAGTAAAATTGAAGATCATTCTGAATCGCAGATCCAAACATGAAAAAAGTTGTATCTAAGAAACGGAATATAAAAGTAACTACTTCCTCTAATGGTTCTGTTAGGCTTGTCTACTGAATCTATATCGCAACCAAAGTATCAGAGTCTGAAATAATTATTTCTTTCCAAGACATGGAAACTGTTGAATGAGATGTATTGGACACTCTTTTCAGAGACTAAAAAGAATAATAAAAGTGAAAGTGACAGGTAGTTTTCTAAACAAATGTCGTTGACATATGTTAATGGGAATTATTATTTTCCATAATACTACTGCTTTTTTTAATGGAGGAAAACAAAACTAAACCTTCTAAGGAGTGAAATATTATTCTTCCACTGTAACCCACCTCAACTTAAGTAGGGAACTGCGACAGGAAAAAAGGTAAATTATGAGTGTTTTAGCTAGAGCTTATTAATAATAATTTTGCCCAATATTCACTTACGATGCCGCTGAAAACAACCTAAAAGCTATAACTAGGTTGGCAGGTACGCTGAAATCGATATTTCGATCGGAATCTGCCAATGTGTGGATGGCTCATTAATGCGCACGGCAAACTGAAGGGCAGAAATATAACTTTGCTGCTTTCCTTGTGTTTGTATTAGTTATGTCAGGTTGTTTTGGATACACACAGACATTCGCTAAAAATTTCTCTAAGAACTATCACAGTGCCTTGTAAAAGTGTAAGCAAAACACTAGAGAAAATAGTGGTCGGTAGCGGGATCAGCTATTTTACAGGCGCCCACAGATGCTACATTATCGTTCCCCTGCAGCTGAGCTAGCCGAGGTGACGTAGAGCTGTCGTCACGTTAGAAGGTTTTCTAGGTTCGAGTCAGGCTGAGAACATAAATAGTTTAGTTACAGTTATTGCTTGGTGTTTTACGTGCTGAGATGATAATACAGTTTCTATAAAGAAAAATTTATACCGTTGTGAACAGAACTAAACTACTTACAGATGGCAAAATCCAAATGTAAAAAGTGAGATACATCAACTTAAAAAAAAATAATAATAATCCTGATCAGTGAGTTGATAACTTTTTTATTTACTTATTTTAAGTGTAGAGCTATTGAATGTATAATATACAACCACACTGGACTTGAAACCACAAAATCGGCATGTCGACAAACTTTTTCCAACACTTATTATGAAGTTTCCTCTATCGTCTTTATGCTTTCTCTTAACGTCATTCAGAGTTTTTGATCCATAAATATCTTCTTTATTTTTTATTAATCACTTTGAAGAAAGATTCTTAAGAAGTATTTGACGGTAAACTTAGCGATACGTTAGTGAAAACTGCGCTTCACGGAACGCTGCAAAGGAATATGAGATAGTAATCTTCCTCTGTTTGTATATACTGCAAAAATCCCTATAATTTTTTCTGGTCAACGATACCATGTTTTGACGGGAACTTTTGATCTTGTTTTTCTTGTTGTTTTTAATATCTATAGAATATTTTGTATTAAGATTCATTTCAATGTAAGATTTGTCAAACAGGAAACTTGTGTTTACTATAAGTTTCGCTATACTCGATTTTAATTTTTTGTGTGACTGTCGAAGAGGTACTTACACCATATTTTTTAAAATTACGAAATAGAGGTCATTAGAAGCAAGAAAAGACTGGGGTCAAGGAATGGGAATAAATTCCGCCATGCCTTTAAGAAGTTATCCCAGCATTTGCCTGGAGTGATATAGGGAAACCTTAGAAAAACCAAAATCTCGATGGCCGGACAGGGATTCGAATCCGCGTCCTCCCGAATGCAAGTTCAGAGCGATATCACTCACCCACCCGCTCTGTATACTTATAACCAGGCATACGTTATACCTTTGCGTGTGTCTGTAGAGAACTTAAAAGCTGAATCGACTTTGCTGCAAACACCGTAGAAGATTTGATGTCTCATTGCAAGTAGCATTAGTCAGTACTAGTCTTATGTAACAATTCTTTTCGGTCCTCAAAAACTTGACTGCTTTACGCTAATTCATCTGTATCCTACAAAGTCTACTGCGGGCTAGACGTCCGGGTATGTATACTTCTAGAGAAAGAGAATTGCTGCGCTCTGCTATCTGAAGATGAAAACAACTTGTCTGAAGTAATAGGATAAGCAATATTTAGAACGGAGGTTTAATTTCATCATCTGACCTTCTTCGCTTGCTGTGGCTGCGAAGTCACTCCGTAGTTAGAATATCCAGCTTGGCAGATAAGGTGAACGCGTTTACAACTTCTACTGAACCATAATAATAAAATGGTTATAGCGAAACTGGAGCTCTAGTTTTGTGTTTACTGGTAACGCGCAACGAGCTGAAAACAAAGACAGCTCCTGGAAAGGAAATTGCAGAGCATGGGCGAGGTATCGGAACGAAACTAATTCTGCTTCTGAGAATGAAGTAATCTCAGCAGGGACTCCACCGCCGACGTGTAGTGTGCAATGATTCACATCAAGGTCTTCCTGGTAGCAACAGGGAAGTGATAAAGCACTCTCCTACACTTGTGAGCGCAACGAAAGGAGGATGTAACGAAGACGTAAACACTTCCTTCATAACCGGTATTCTGTGCAATTTCCTTCTCGCCCGGTTTGTCTGAGGGTATTGGCCGCTGCTGACATCACAATCTCACTTCCTAGAGTCGCCGTGTCGACTCCAGACTAGGATATGTTGTGCTGGCCTTATTCATATTTCTGCTCTAGTAAAACATAATCGCTGATAGAAATCTAGATCATTATATTTCATATCTTACAGTGAATAAAAACACTTTTTCACCCAAATTTAAATTTTTAATTTTACGGCCGAATGCCCTTGCTGATGCCTACTGCCAGGTCATACTACTAACGGAGAAAGTGGAGTGTTTCCATCTGTCTACGGAATATGTAATTATATCCTATGTGTGATAAGTGTCTATCTCTATGCGAATTTCATTCATTTCAAGGACTTTTATTTATATTAAACTCAAGCGCAATGCAATAAAAACACAATAAGTACCTAGTATCACATACCTGTATGCCTTAGGCCGGAGCCTAACTACAAATACGCCATGAAACATTGCAGCTTAAAATTGTCTGTAAAATACGGCAACTAAAAATCACTGTCTAAAGGAAGCTAACCAATAAGTGTCTGCAGAATTGATTGTGTCCGATGTTATAGTTTGGTTTATCATGGTATCTAGTTACTTCACATCAGCAGTGTTGTTTCTCGATTTTAATTTCTGAGAAAAGTTGAACAGATTTTTATTAGGGAGCGCCTGTAAACTACGTGGCTTGGTCAAAAAGAGGGGGGGGGGGGAGTTGGTTAGAATGTTACGGTTAGCTGGGTTCCTAGCCAAGCTACGTAACTTCTCGTTCATCTTAGTTGTCACAGTTAAAAAGGTACAGAATACCCAACAGCACGTGGATATTTATTTCAATCATTTAATTAACTAGTTATTTTAGATACCCTATATACATGTGTATGACTTGTGTTTGGACTGAACAGGGCCTTCGCATTTTAACTAACCGACACGAGACGGCGCTTTACCAGCCGAACACGAGGTGCGTGGACTGAGATTCGCTTACAGATGTCACATCGGATTTTTCCACTTCAGTGGCGATTTTAGCTTTGTTCTGTCAAGTGAATTTCAGTGCATCTTTAATTATAGTTCAACCTGAAGTGTTATTTCAAGTCCAAAGTGTAGTATAAAATGGCGCCGTATGATAAATTTTACGACTTATCGAAATTGTTTTTCCAGAAAGTTTTCAATATACAAATCAGCATCAATGAGCTATTGAAATCTTTTAAGCAGGACAAAGAATCATTTCCTGGAAATGTAGGGAGAAAAAAAGGTGACAGAACAGTAGCAAAAAAAAAAAAAAAAAAAAAAGAAGAAGTGTAGCCCTTTTTTAGTTTTTTCTACGTGGTATGTATATTTTGTTCTATTTTATAAGTTAATAAAATGTTAAATGAGATTAGGACACTGTAAAACCTCAAGAAGAAAAGGATCCTCTGGCTGTACCTGAGAAAGAGGTTTACCTTTATTTGATATTTGCGGTTGTGGTTAGTGTCAGCATTTGATTGAAAATATTGGTCAAGTTCATTATATACGCAATAAATCTAATATTAATCTGGTTAGAGAAAACAGCGCAAAATGTGTTTTGCAATTAATAGGGAAAAAGCTACGAGCCACACGGAGAGAGGGGGGAGGGGGGAGTTAGCGCAAAAGCCGCGTTAGACTACGAGGGGGGAGAAGGGGTCCAGCAGGGCCGGCCCTAGGGGGGGGGGGGGGGCAAACCGGCATTTGCCCGGGGCGCTAAAATTTAGGGGCGCCATTTCGGCTGTAAGTGTGAGAAAAATATTAATGATATTAATGTGATAAATATCCAATTAATAAAAAAAATCCACATACCGATTTTTTCGGTCGTTAAAAACTTACAGTTCTTAGCTATTTGGGTGCGCCCCTAGAGACTTCGAAGAGACGGGGTGCGGACCTCATAGGGGCGCGCCGTTGCCCAGCCGCTTCGGTGTGAATTGCGTCGCGTCAGCGCCACGTCTCTTCTGTGTGAATTGGGCCATAGCACGCGAGTAGAACGCTGTTTCGACTTTTTTTTGTCTCAACTGGCTTATTATTGCTAATTATTAAAGTGGTTTCATTATACAACAGCATTAGTCTTACTATTACCTTATTAGTGATAAGTGGAAGTTCATAAAATTTACTTCAGGATTTTATAATTTCTAAAGAGAAGTACATCTATGATTAAACTGTTATTTAGTTGGATATACGACATAAGCGCACAACAGAAGCGCGGTAGGGGGGGGGGCTGTTACACTTGACCTTTGCTTCCTGCGCTGATTCCGACGTTATACTGCCCACAAGTTACTAGACGCGGCGAAAAGGAGTGTTTTTAGCTATTGCAGTTTTTTTTTTTTTTTTTAATGGCATTCGGCAACGGAGGCCATACAGCCAGCTCAATGTGTATTTTTTTCCAATGTATGGACACCACAGGACGGACAGGACATTCACACAGACACACAACACTTAACATCCATGCACGTGGAGCTAGCACTCTAGCCCCCACGCTACCGAGGCCGGCAACTATTGCAGCTAGGCTCTAAAACACGGAATCGATAGTGCTTGACGGGAGATGCTGAGTATTTATTTTATTGAATTGATGAACCAAATCAATATGGATATTAGTTATTGGAAATCGAAGTGGAATATTTTGCATAATAATTTCTTCTCGTAATCCGAGCCTCACAGATTTGTTGTAAAAATTAGATATAGGCATTGAAAGTGTTATGGTTGGGTTAAATTACATACGCTAGCTTTGATCATTTGTGAAAATACTGTAGTTTAGTGGGTGTGGTACAGTACTTATAATCATTAATAAATAAATAATATTAACAGCTGCTGATTACCGATTAGTTACTTCACATACCATTAGTATATTCAATTTCGAATGTTAACTGCTAGTATATAATAACCCATGATGCTTATTATATATACGAATGCGGTTTCCAGATACTCTAATTGCTGCATTTGTAAACCGTTTCAACAAAAATAAATTCATTAACTATTTTAGTGAATGTGAATAACTTTGTCAGTTGGTTTAATAAGTGCATTGCACGATAATCACTCCACGACATCATTAAAAAAAAAAAAAAAATTGTGCACTTGGAACGTATTCCGTTTAAGCCTATAGAAATTGCCATTCTTTATACACGGTTTCTGCATTTGCAGCAAATTTACGGATCGTATCCTCCGCGAATAAGCTTTGACTATGTAGTAACACTAGAATTTCTTTATGTTCACAGGGTATGGAAAATATTTTGTGTTGTGCATAAATATTTTATTATATCGACTGAGAATATGGTTTTAGTTTATCTAGAACAAGAATAAATATTTACTTTTTATATTATTTTATAGTGTACATTGTTTGAGTTACGTGCGTGCCTCTTCCAAAATGTCTGACGGTCAAAGAAAACTATCTGGTTACCAGTACAAAAAAAAGAATGTTGGGAAAGGAAGCGGAAAGGTAGAATCAATCTGGCGCGTTAAAAACATATACTGTATTCAGGATTTACCAAAACAAATCTTAGAATCCAATATCATGTCGGGATACAAGAGAAGTACAGAATCGTCAGAATAATAGCATACAAATGAACGAAGTTTCTAAACCAACTGGAACTGACACCAACGTGAGACTCACAGAAGACGTTCTAAAACTTTGTGGCCAAGAATTTTACGAGACGCCGTAAAAAGCTTTTTAGTAAGGCAAGGTCCACCTAAACTATTGCATAATTGCAAATTTCCTTCCAATGACACAGGTCGACATTTTAGCACAAAATATTATACACAAATTTTAAGCAACGGAGAACAAACATTGCGAGATTAGCTACTATCTTTCACAAAACTGTGTTTATTGCTTCTGTTGCAAAATTTTTGGCTGTTTAGTTAGTTCTCTCTCAAAGCAGGGTTTTAAAAATTGGAAGCACCTCGGCGAAACTTTAAGAGAGCATGAAATTTCGAAAAATCATATTCAGGCACAAAAATCATGGCTATAAATGAATGAAAGATTAAATTGTTGTGAAACTGTAGATGCTGCCACTCAAAGAGTTATTATTGCCGAAATAAATCATTGGAATGAGTTGCTTCTAAGAATCGTTGCAATTACCAAAATGCTTGGTAAAAGTTGTCTGGTTTTTCAAGGTACAAGCGACAAGTTGTTTGAGCATAATAACGGTAATTTCTTAAAAATAGTTGAGTTACTGTCTGAATACGATCCCATTAAGGAAGAGCCCGTGCGTTGATTGCTCTAAAAAGTAGAGACTAAAGCTCAATCTCTTGGGAAAAATATACAAACCGGGATAGTGGATCTGCTGCATTAAAGTGTAAAGTCTCATGTTATTAATGAAATAAAAAAAATTCAAATATTTTTCCATAATTTAAACTGTACTCTCCTGACTTTAGTAAGATACAGCAAATTACTCTTGTAATCAGATATGTTTCAATCAATAAATTTAATCCTGATGTTGAAATTAAAATTAATGAAAGCTTTTAAGGCTTTTTACCAGTCGAAAGATCCACAGGAAAACAAATGTCTGATACTATAGTTGGAGATCTTAATGACTTGGGTTTAAATTTGCAGGATATCAGAGGCCAGTGACTGACAACGGGTCTAATATGAGGGGCAATAAAGCCGGAGTGGAATCTAGAATTAAACAATATAATAGTAGTAGCCATTCTCTCAATCTTGTTATTAATGGCAAAAGCATCCTTGGAAGCCGCTAATTTCTTCAACATGGTCCAAAAAATATATTTATTCATTTCGGAATCTACTTTTCGATGGGCAATACTTTTAAAGCATTTTCAGGGTTCAACTTTGAAAACATGGAGTGACACTAGTTGGGAGAGTAGGATAGAGGCATTATACCCTTTAAAATTTCATTTGGGAGATGTATACGACGCCTTGCTAAGCATTTACGAAAACCAAGAAATTGATAACTTAATGATTTAGCCATTTTGGCAATTGAATTTGAAATTGCTGATGAAGTAAATTTAAAGATGTAATAAAAAATACGCAAACTAAAAGTAAGAAAAAAAGTTTTTTTTGTGTTTTTAGCGTATTTGATGTAATCTCGTTTTATTTTCAAAATAATGGCATTTAGATTGTTTGTGTGATAATATCCATTTGTAATAGCATTTAAAAATTTAAAAAAATATGGTTAATTTGTGGCTATGTACAGATATTTCATAATTAATTTCTCTATTTTGTGCAGCTAGATCAAAATTCAATAACTTTATTTATAAATATACGATTTTATTCAAATTAAAATAAAATATTTTATTCGATTAAAAATTAATAATTTTTTAATAAAATATGTAATTCTACATAATTTTAAGGGGCGGAAATTTGTCTATTTGTCCGGGGCGGCAAAACCGCTAGAGCGGGCCCTGGGTCCAGAAGAGGCCAAAATGGAACCAAGTAGTTTATGGACGTTCCTATACTTCGAGGTTGGATTATGAGGTATGACAGATCCAATCAGAAGGAAATTGAGTGTTATATGGGTTTGCCTGTCGTTTAGCACGATTCTGTAAGTTACTATTTTTGAAAATATGTAGGTTTAATCGTCTTCGTCTTCTGGTAGAATCTCTCGTTATGATGCTAAAAACATAGTTCCGTGTAACGATCGAAGAATCATCTAAATAAGAAAATTTTCTGCTGTATGTATGAGTTCTGCTGGAGATATACACAGTGTTGCCAAAAGTCATAGGATAGGCAGATGGAAATACGTATCCAGATTGATGGCGGTAGCACCGCGGAAGAAACGTTTAAGTGTGCCGTGCAGAGTCAGGGCTGGTACGTGTACTCTCGTCAGTAATGGTCATAGCCGCACGACATGAGTTAACAGACAGTAAACGAGGAATCATCGGGAATTCCACTATGGAATTTGTTTCTGAATTCAACATTTTTCGATCAACAGTGTCAAGAGTGTTCTGTGAATATGTAATTTCCGTATTAGGGGTTAAGTAGGGGGGAGTGGGGGTTCCGGCAAAATCTCACCAAGGGGGGGGGGACAGAAATTTCACGTCGTCTTTTTAATTTCTTGAAGAATAGTAGAGCTAAAAAAATGGTCTACAAACGACGTCGATCCCAAAGTTTGGAGAGAGAGATGGTCTAATCGACCTTGAAAACAGGAAAGCTAAAAAAAGAAAGGGTCTAAAAATTAAGAGTTTGTCAGCAGAGGGTGGAATCCCTAGAGATTGCCATAATTGGGGGAGGGGGGGGGGGAGCGGAATCCCACCAGATCAAACTAAATCTCATTACGGGGGGAGGGGATCCAGATTTCCGAAAAGACACCTCACGTAATTAATGGACGCTCCCTTAATTCCCGCCATAGAGAACACAGTGGCCGACCACGTCTAATTAATGATCGTGATCTGCGTTACTGCGTCGAGGTATCAGTGTTGGCAGACTGGCAACACTGCGTCAAAGAACTGTAACACTCAGTGTAAGACAGTGCAGATAATTTGGTGACTGCCTCTGCTAACAAAACGCCATCGGCTGCAGCCCCTCCCCTGGAATCGTGAACACATAGGTTGGACCCTAGTTAACTGGAAAATGGTTGCGTGGTCAAATGGGTCCAGTTGTTAACAGCTGACGGTAGGATATTTGTGTGACGCAGACCCCATGAGGGCATGGTCCCTGGTTGCCAGGAAGGGGCTATGCAAGCTGGTGGTGACTCCATCCTGGTATAGGCTTTGTTTACATGTCACGGACTTTGACCTCCCATTGACCGGAAGCGGTTATGTTCAGCTACTTGGAGACCATGTGCAGGTGTTCGTGACATTCGTGTTCTCCAAAAACGATGGACTTTAGCAGACAACAATGCGCCATGTCACCCGGCTAAAATCTTTCAGTTTGAAGAACGTTCTGGACAATCCAGCGAATGATTTGGCCATCAGATCGCCGGACATGAATCTAATAAAATATATTCCAGACATGGTCGAAATGTTAATACGTGCACATCTTCCTGCGCCGACAACACTTCGGCAATTGTGAGCGGTTGTGTAGGAAGCATGGCTGAATATTACTCGAGGGGACTACCGACTAGTTGTTGAGTCAATGTCACGTCGGTTTGCTGCACTTCGCCACACATAAGGGGGTACTCTACTAGGTGGTACCTCTTGACTCCAGTGTGCATATTCGACACTAAGACTAACTGAACAGAGCCCTGGGATAACTGATTGTTTAACATTCTTGAGTCGCTAATTCGATCGCCTAGTATGACGCGAAAGTAGCATTGCTCAACATAATACTTGCAATTTTTAAGTGAAAGTGATTGATTACAGCTTAATACGAACGTATGTATAATCTTCACATTTAGAATCCTACAAACTATCCACTTCAATAAAATGCGTTGTGCCTGGAGAGCGGATTTTCCTCAGTGACTCGGTAAGCTTCGCCGAGTCTCGATAATGCCCGAACTGTTAGTTACACTGACTGGCACCACAGCGCTGCTTGTCTAACCAGGAAATTTTAATAATTACATTGACATATTTGCGCTAATATGGTTAAAAGGAAATGTTAATTTAAAATAAATAATCGAATTTTACTTTATATGCACCTACATTGATAAAATGCAATTATGTGTTGTGTAGCAGAGATAAACATTATTATGATGTGAGGCAAATATGTAACAATAATTATAATGTGACATTCGTTTAAGTTTAGATGTTGATTTTTGTTTATTTAAAGACTAGGTGCAAAAGGAGAAGAGCATCCGACGTTTTGGATTTATTCTCTGTAGCAGTTACTGGAACCAAGTTACAATATAACTTAAGAATTTTTTTGACAGAGGAAACAGGGAAGTTTAGGTGATACTCAAATAACGTTTACACGAAAAGCAGGTTATCGCGAAATATTAACAATCAAATAAATAATAGTTATTAGTCTTCGAAGAAACGTTACTTAGAAATAATTTTCATAACATTTCAGTCATTCAAAATGAAATGCATTTACTTAAAAACATTTTAGATAAGTACTACCGATAGTCTAAGCAGAGAAAGTTTACTGACAACACGAAAAATATCATTAAAAAAGGTAACGATTAATCGTCATTCGTTTTTTCTTAGAAACTTTTACAGAAAAAAATCCTACTACCACCCGTCATTTTTGACGGGCGTTTAAACTAGTTAATTTAATACTAACGGTTATAACATTAGTGTGTGGTCCATTGGAGGACAAGACCGTTCGCCCGTCCCACGCAGTGGCGGCCTGGGCTATGGTCTCACGTGCGGACTATTAACTGAGGTGAGGTCGGCAGGATATGTTAATAAAGTCAGCTGCCGTCATACGAACTGCGCTCAAATACTGCTTCGCACTTCTATCCACTGTTTATAGGTACTAAACCGTTAAGAGGTGATAGTGACATATATTTCATTTTCTCAAAGTCCACATAAAGCACGCCGACTCCGCTGTACCGAACTATATTTCTGTCCATTCCTTTGTTTTGTTGTTCATAAATCTAGGTTTTTTTTTTGCCATTGAAGCTAACTTGGAACCAAAGATTGCATCCTGAATCAGCCAACTTGGAACATGACGGTGAATTCGTGAGGTCATTGTCGGTGCTTATCGAAACTGCCAAATTTGTGTCAAATCTATTTATACTTGTGCAAGAACCACATCTTTTTTTAAAAAAAATATATATCTGCTATTTACTAATGCGTCATATTTATAGTACAGTCAGTGCTTTCTCATAACTACACAGTACAAATACGGCTCTTGCGATCATTATTGCTTAATTGAGCCTGTGACTTTTTCATTTCGAAGGTACTAACTAATATTGGTTAACCGATACATATATCTAAAATTAACTTCTCACCTTCCAATTCACTGTTTTCCGACTCCTCTTTCATAAACGTTAAATGGCGTTTTAAGCCTCAACAAACTATCCCATTTCAACCATTAGACGTTAAGCAGTTAAAAAAATAAAATAAAATAAAATAAACCATTAGGTATCTAGGGTTGTACTGAGAGAAAGTGCTTAAACGCGCAAATGAAAACTACAACACACAACACAATAACCATACAAAATTAACACAGCAGTTTGGATCATTTTCAATGTATGTCCTGAAATAAAATCAGTGAAATATTTACTGTAACAGCAAACACGCACACTAACCGTAACACTACACAATTGCCAAATTACTCAGCAGAAAGTTTCTTTCTGCCCGTTGAGTCGGCTTGTTAAGGCTTGTAAATCGAAACATCTCCGGTTCGAAACCCGGTCTCGGTCGGAATGTTAGTCGCCCTCGAAATTGATATTCTGCTCTGACAGACTGAAATACACTAGGATGATCCGCGGTTCGGATTCCACGTATTCGTATTCAGGAAGACGTGGGTTCGAATCCCCGTGCAGTCATTCAGATTTTGGTTTCCATAGTTTCACTCCATGCTAACGTCGCTATGGTTCCAACAGAAGGCATTGTCGACAATTCTTTTCCGCCTGTAATGATGTTGACGATACGTTAAGTCATAACAGGGTTAAAACTTGATTCTCATGTACTGGTCGTCCTGATTCTGTTTCTAATCATCCAGGTATATTCAACTCCCGCCTCAAAAACTTCACCTTTCGCAGAGACAAAATTTACACTTAAGATTCATAATTTAACTTAATTAGTTCATAGATAAAGACACTTAGTTCTCCGATCACTCCAGAAGACTAGAATAGAAGCGGAATGCGCAGTCACAATACTCTATCACACGCCGGAAGTACCTTCAGGATTTCCCAGACAAAAACTTACGACGTGTGAGCTAACAAGTGACCGTATGACGGAGTACAATCGGGCTACACCGAGTATGGTGGGTGAGTGCTAACGCTCTGGCCTCGCATTCGGGAGGATGCCGGTTCGAGATTTGGGTTTTCCATGGTTTCCCCAAATCACACCAGGCTAATGCCGGGATGCTGCCTTTAAAAGGCCTCGACCGAATTCCTTCCCGTTCCTAGCCTCCCGTCCCTTCTCGCCTCTAATGACCTCGATGCCGACGAGACGTATAGCCATAAGCAAAAAGAAAAAAAATATCAGTCAATCTAAAAGTGCTATGTTGTTGCAGGCCATGTTTCCACAGTTGCTTAATTAATTACTAGTTGAAAGAACACGCCAATGCAACTGTTCAGTTTATTTAGCGTCGACGCAGCAATAAATAAACTAAACAGTTGCATTAGCGTGTTCTTTCAACTAGTAATCAATCTAAAAGTGTCTGGAATTTCTACATACTCTCAAACAAGAACTTTATTCTGGTTCAAAGATCAAGCACTGAGACATACTGTATCATCCTGTAGATATGTAGCCACTCTCATACTTTCACCTAAAACATACTTATCATATACCTTTCGCAAAAAAGGAAAGATGAAGAACATTATTTAGCATTAACGTACCCGCGTTAATCTGTAACTTACTAGAAAAACAACAGCTTGACACCCTGTGTGGTTTTAGGACCTGTAATGATATGAGAACATTACGATTTCATTATCTTTTTAGTGTGGTTATGAGCAGCAGGTAACAATTATTCTGTGCTGACGTTAACTGCCAGCGACACAGTGACCAAGAGGGTCAGCTACCTACCTGACCCAACTTCCAGGAAACCGGCGAGGCGTTTAGCCGCTAACAAGAGGTGACCCTCCTCACTGTCAACTAGTGAAAGACTGTGTAGGAACATCGTCTTAAGAGCGAAATTTATGTGGCTCCAACACTCAAAGTAGTGATTTGTGCAGTCGCTACAATTTATGAAGACAGACCGTGGCGAAATGCAAACGGCGTGTTTCTCGAACAATGAAAAACCGAGGAAGTGGCGATAACATGCAATTCCCAGAAACTTAAACTCGCGGCCAATCAGGGGAGCCTGAATGAAGAGAGGTCGTGTGTGTGTGAGTGTGTATGTGGGAAGGACAGTGATCCTCCAATATAAAATGAGCTACGTACTATTTTACGTAAAACATTGCTTTCATGTCTGGACGTTTCCGGAGATGGCAGTGAGAGAGAAGGGACGGGATTGGCTGAACCGACGTCCGTGGGTCTTCCCGATTTGTGGAAGTGAGCGGCGATGGTGACAACAGGGACTCGTTCGGCAGATCTCGAGACGAGAGGTCATTGAAGCGAGCGGAGAGCCGGCAAGAGGCGACCCGTACAAAGTCATAAGTGTTTATATCCACACGGACACAAGTTTGATAAAAAGTGGTTCATGTGAAGACAGGTGCCGGTGTATCTTCCCCTGTGCTGACTCACGGTAAACACCTTCATCAGGAAAGTGCACTAATATTCGAAGTCACTCTCTCACCCAAATAGCGACCCTGGCAAGGAAACTTGCATCTAACAGTTTCAATCTGCCGAAACCCAATGAGTTTTTAGGCGGAGCATAAATTAAAATAACTTCGTGGTTACAACAAAAACAATGACGTGCCTTTATCCTTGTGATTATTAATTTGTTTATATGTTTAAATATTTCAGTGATGACCGAAATGATATGTTCAATTCATATGTAAATTTTAACCTGAATAAATGTCCAGGTTATGGAACTTTTATTGCACCCAGACCCGCCACACGCTTCAGACCAGAGGAGCCGTTGTGATTGATTTCTGTTGTGTTGGCAGGTAGCTCGTCGATCTGGCTGACGGTGTCGTTCACTGTGGAGCGCTACATCGCGGTGTGCCACCCTCTCCGAGGCAAGGTGCTGTGCACCGAGGCAAGGGCCCGCAAAGTGACGCTGCTCGTGTGCCTCGCCTGCCTGCTCGCCACCGCCAGCACGCCCTACGAGTGGCTCGTACAGGTAACAAACACCACACAGCATCAAACCTCAAACATAGAACCTTGCGGTTGCTCCATCCTGTAAATCAACTCGAGAAGTTTTACACAAAAAATCAGTGCACTTCTACGTGTGCTCTTTCGTAGCCCCCAAAATGTCTAAGCGATGCACAACATCAGCACATATGCGCCCAAGCAAATCCGGAGTGATGAAACCGATATCATCCACAATTCTTCTGCAGAGATCTCCAACATCACGGACATGTGAAGCATACTCAATGTGTTTCACATAATCCCACAAGAAAAAATCCAGAGAGGTTATGCCTGGAGATTGCTATGGCCACGTGGTCGGCCCATCTCGTCCTATCCATCGCTGTTCAAGAATAAGTTATATTATAGATGTTAAGTTCAAATTTCGTCTCTGCGAAAGGCGTAGTTTTTGATTCGGGAGTCACATATACCTGGATGATTACCTAAAACCCACGAGGCTGATTGACGATTTACGCTCCCAGTGACTCGGAATCTGTGATACCAAGCCTTAGCTGTCTTTACATCTGGCGGCTCCCTGTCGAAAATTTCTTTGGATAGTGATTGGTGACGTTGTTTCAGCACACCAAAGCACGCATTTGGCTCTCTCTTGTGAAGAAGTAATTTTTGATAATTATTCAACACCTGAAACCAAATTAGAGCACCATCTTAGATAAAATTACACAAGAAACTTTTTGTGTTGCTTTGCAGAATGGTGCAAATTGCAATATGTTTAATAGTTCTTTTTACACAGTGTACTTTGAAATCGGGGAGCTTTCATGTGGTCACGTTCTATTACAAAATAAACAGAATACTAAACACGAATAAGAGAATTGTAAGGCTGGAGATTCTCTCAGCGTTGAAAATGAATAAAATTCTCTTGGGTAACTAGCCGAGCGAGTCTATCGATAAAACACGAGGTTCCAGCGGTCACAGACTCTGCCTTTAATATCTATAAAAACAAACTTAAATTTACAGAGTTACCAAGAACTCTAATGGTGTTTCTTATAAATATACAATCGTCACACTCTGTGAACAAAGAAGGTAATTTGGAATGATAAATATTAAGATATGGTTAGTAAAGGAATGAGGCATAAGTGAATGCTTTTTTAATTTCATTGTAATAACATAACATGCCCTGTTTTATAATTCCAAAAATTACAGCGTTACTGAGAGCGCGCGGCAATGAAAACGTCTAAACTCTCTTCAACATTACACTTAAATAATACACAACAGTTTACGACGTAATATTTTTACCGTCAGTGGCTCATTGCGGCTGCGAAAAATATTACAATAATAAAGAACTTGTAATCGTAGGCTTCCGCGGCCAGAGTCAGTTGATTCTTGGCTGTCCGGGTGGCGCCGCGTCATATTTCTTGTAGCCGAAATTAAAGAAACTGACATCCTAGTGAGCTTTGATGTCGTGTCACACTACACCAACGTATCTGTGGAAGAAGCAGTGACAATAATACGCACCAAGCTATCGGCCCTTAAGAATGGGTGCATTTGGCCGAGTTTTGTCTCAAATCAACTTTCTTCTAATATAATGGGAAATTTTACGCCCAAGTGGAAGGAACGGCCATGGGCTCACCGCTTTCGCCAATAGAGGCGAACATATTTATGGAGGCACTGGAGACGGAAATATTTGACAGCGCACCCCTCAAACCGCGTCTGTGGTTACGTTATGTAGATAATACCTTCATTGTGTGGCCCCATGGACGAAGTGCCCTTGACAAATTCCTGGATTGTATAAATAAAGTTCATCCTAAAATTAATTTCACTATGGAAACGGAGGAACAAGGAAAGCTGACGTTCCTAGATGTGCTAGTAACCAAACGTGATGACGGGAACCTTGGACACTCAGTTTATCGGAAGCCGACACATACTAACAGATAGTTACATGCCACGTCGCACCACCATCCAGCGGAAAAAAAAGTCCTCACGACCTTGTGTACAAGAGCGACGAAAGTGTGTGATGCAGATAATTTGACAACGCGGACTTGGAGGCACTGAAACACACATTCAGGTCCAATGTCTACCACAACCATTGTACTAGACGGGCATTGCATGCAGCCACTACAGGAAGAAACGCCAATTCAGCATCTAATCTCAGGAACGCATAGTAGTTGTTCTACCCTACATAAGTGGTGTTACAGAAAGAATCGGAAAGCTATTTTAAATAGTTGATATGAAACCTGTCTACAAAGTGCACAACAAGATCAGTAACCAGCTCGTCAAGGTTAAGGACGGGCTGCCTCCACGACAGGTTGCCGGGGTCTATGAGATTCCGTGCACCTGTGGTCGGGTGTACATAGGAGAGACGGGGCGCTATAGGGGACAGGCTGAGTGAGCACATCCGCAATTATAGATTTAACAACATCGATAAATCCGCCATTGCACGGCATGCAGCTGAAACTAAACATGCCATAAACTTCGAAAACACCACACTTGTAGTACACGAAGATAAATGGTGGCCAAGGAGGGTCAAGGAAGCGTTGGAAATTGCCAAACGCCCAAACAATATAAACGAAGACAACGGGCTTAAATTACACGACACCTGGAGCCGCGCCCCACCAGGCCAACGAAACACGTGACGGTTCGGACCTTCTGATTGGCCAGGTAAACCCTTTAGATGGGTCACGGACCTCAGCTATATAACAACACCGCACACTGATCGAAGACGCAATACCAGTCATTGGCATCCGTTGTGTAACTATGTCCGATGAGGAAAATGCTCACCGCACTGCCGCACTGGGCGGGTCGAGTGCTCCAGCGCACTCGGCTTTGTCGGCGGCAGCTGTGGCCACGTTGACGACCCGGACTACGGATACAAATTGGACGGCACCGCAAGCAAATAGGACGACCCATCAACCGAACATGGATTCGATTATGGACACAACTTCGACGGCACACACCTAGCAAATAACGACCGGGCCTGCCCACAGTCAAGATCCTCGCACAACTAAATGGTGCACCTCACCACTCCTCGGCGATAAAGTCAAGTTACCAAGGAGTGAAGACAGGGGAAGAAACGCCAAAATCAGAGTCCCTGTGTCACAGCTTGCCTCGATCAATAAGGACAAGAAGGCGGGGAAGAAGAAATTCGTGGGAGATTTCAGTTTCCCTGCACCTACCTCCGTGGACCAGCATAGCGGCACATCAGAAAAGAAAACATCAGGCAACCATAAAGTAAGATCAGCCGGAATACAGCCCGATAGGGAGGGGTATATTCCGGCACATCGTACCAGCTAGCACCCGCCATCACTAGACCCCGATAGAATAGGATTAAGCAACCAGTAAGAAGCGCTGGACCAGGAAGCTCCTGAACAGCAGCAGTAACAACCGCAGCAGCAATTACAACAGCGGCAAACAGAACAGCAACATCGAGTCAGCAGCCCCCCAAGATCATACCAGCAAGGGCAAGCAAGGATGAATAGGGCTGGCGCAAACCCCGCCAAACTGCGCCCTCCGAACAGTCGAGCCCCAGCGACTCTGCTGGTACTTCTGTTACAAGCAACTCCTTCTCGGCTCTTCTATAGAAGGGGAGTCAGTCATGGAAGTGCAGGAAATTGGACCGGCAAGGACTATCAGAGAGCCAAAACCGGCCCCTATGATCCTTTCCTATAAAGAGGATTTTAGGAACTAACAAATGATATTCAAGAAAATATGCACGGAAGGGTTCCGTGTAAAACCAGCAGGAAGAGAGCTGTATAAGCTATTCCTAACAACCAAGGCTGACCACCAAGCAGTCTCAGGCTATGCGTCAAAAAATAGTATACCCTTCTACATCTATCCCACAGAGGTTGACAAGAATCTCAAAGTGTTGATCAGAGGTCTGCCTTTTAATTTTTCACCGGACCATGTGAAAGAAGAGCAAGAAGAGCTAGAAGAGCTCGAATTGATGGCGAGAACAATAGTCAGACTATGCTCGCCGAAAACACGACAAGAGGTCCCCTTGTTCCTGGTTGTCCTTTCAGACGCCATTGAGAACAGGGCAATATTCAAAATGTCCACACTCTGCTCGGTGGTAGTCACCATAGAGAAGCTCTGCAGCACTCGAAGACCCCTCAGTGCTATAATTGTCAAGGGGTAGGGCATGTATCTCGCCACTGCGTGATACATGCGTGAAGTGTGTTAAATGCGCTGGCGTTCATCCTTCTCGTTAATGTGCCATTAAAAAAGGCGAAGCCCAGCCCAAATTCGTCAACTGCGTTGGTGATCACGTGGTGAGCTATCGCAAATGCACAGCCTTCAACAAATTTAATGAAAGGCAAAAGGCTAACAACGCCTCATACATTCCATGCTCAAGAAGAAGCAGCACGGGAAAAAAGAGTAGACGACAGCGTCTGCTGACATAGAGCCACAAAATCCCGAGCTAGAACCGGGTACCACCTTCGCGGAAGCGCTATCCAACTCATCTATAAGCTCGCGACCCAAGTCGAAGGATGCAAAGGACCAGAGACTTCCTCCACGCAGAGAAAACTGCCTACGTGGTGTAAGAAAGCTGACGACTAGAGCAACCGCCCAGCTGAAATGGCCTCCGAGATGGAAGACAACTCCATTCTCTAGAACATGGTCCAGTCATTACTGCAAACGGTAATTACATTGATTCAAGACCTGACGCCACAGATTGCGGAGACAGTCAGGCTGACAATAACTGCCGTTCTACAAGGGAATCAAGTAAGCCATGGCGAACACCATTGAAGACTTGACTATCTGCATTTGGAACGGCAACGCCTATGGCAACAGTTCGGCGAATTTAGAGAATTCTTAAGAGATGAGGGCATCGATGTATGCCTAGTCAAAGCCGGGGATCAAAGCAGCCACCCCCAACTATTCTTGCCACAGATATGACCGGCGGTTGTCAGGAACAGTATCAAACATTATGAGGTAAATCTACCTCAGATGCAGACCATCGAAGCATCAGGTGTAGCTGTTGAGATGCCCAGGAGAAGAATCCTGTTTATAGCTGCATACAGACCACCTCAAGGAAACCCGCATGAAGTTGACATCTCTGCTCTTCTCCGCCTAAGGGGCAACCATTTCATTGCAGGTGACTTCAATGCTAAACACGTTGCCTGGAACTCGCGTCTTACTAACGCGAATGGTTGAAGACTACTGCGCGTCGTCGAAAACCACGACACAGTAATCTGGGGACCTACAGAACCAACAATATTTGGACATGGCCTGCCGGACGTACAAGATATCGCCATCACCAAAGGCCTGCGGCACTATATTGCAGTGACAACTAAAACTGCATTATCATCAGATTACGTTCCCGTGATGTTCTAAATGGTGGAAGACGTTTCGTCAAGAATGAACAGGCTAAATAGAAACCTGCGGGACATCGACTAGGAAGCTTTCCAAGGCCATCTCTCCCAGAGTGTTGAAACCACACCACCACCTTCAGTCACCGGTCCCTCTGCCGTAGTGGCCAACCTGGCAGACTGGATTAACGAGGCAACGAATGCAGCCACCCGACCACGACGTAACCGGCCTCACCGTTCAAGACAATTGCCTCCCCACATTAGAGAGGCAATCGCCAATAAAAATCAACTAACTAGGGAGTGGCACATCACAAGGGATCAGGCTACCATGAAGATCATCAACCGCATGCAACGGGAGGTCATGGCGGAAGTGGAGCAGCAAAGGATATCTGAGTGGTCCAATTTCATCTCCAATCTGGACTTGCAAGATGGATCAGCATGGCCAACCACTAAGCACCTAATCCGGCGAAGACCGAAGATCCCGCCATTATTGGTTGGCCAACTACATCTACGAAACTGATGAGAAGGCTGAGGCCCTCGCAGAGACCTTCAGAACTAATTTCCAACCAGTTGAGGACCCAAGGGATGACGAACATATCACATTTGTGGAACAATTACTGCGGCGCTTCCTTGAAGCGGCACCCGCTGAGAAGGACGTCATAGAAGAGATTACGATCCAAGACTTCTCGTCTTCGCTTGCAAGACTACAAGTCAAGAAAGCTGCAGGCAATGATGGAATTGGTGAAGGCATCCTTCGCCAAATGCCCCCATCTGCAATACAGTACATCACGGATGCCTTCAATGAAGTGACCGAGCGGGGCGGTGTAACGGTTAGCGTTCTCGCCTCGCATTCGGGAGGATGGCGGTTCGAATCCCCGTCCGGGCATCCAGATTTGGGTTTTCCATGGTTTCCCCAAATCACTCCAGGCAAATGCCGGGATGCTTCCTTCAAAAGGCCATGGCCGAATTCCTTCCCATTCCTTGCCCCCCATCCTTTCCCGTCTCTAAAGACCTCGATGTTAAAAAGAGACGTATAGCAGTTACAAAAAAAAAAAAATGTCAATGAAGTGATTCGAAGAGATTCTCCACAAATATGGAAGCTCGCCGAGGTGATTCCGATTCCAAAAGCGGGTAAGGATAGGAGGCAATCAAACTCCTATCGCCCCATCAGCCTCCTGCCGACGCTATCAAAAACTTTCGAGCATATCTACCTAAAGAGGCTATGCAGAATTATCGATGGTGAGAGGTTGCTACCGGACGAGCAGAAGAAGCCTTTGCAGCCTTCGAGCGCAGAGAGTACTTTGGTGCAGTTTTGCTCGACGTAAGCTGCGCTTTTGATTCAGTGTGGCACCAGGGCCTCCTCTACAAGCTGCTTGCGCACGGGGTCCCCCTCTCCCACGTAAGATTGCTATTTGGAAGGATGGACCTTCCGGATTGTGTTGGATGGCACGTACTGTGCAGTGAAGAACATCTCTGCAGGAGTCCCGCAAGGGTCCGTCTTCGGACCAATTCTCTACAGCCTGTACACGGCGGAAACTTCTAGTACAGCTCGCGTTCGGAAGGCTCTCTACTCCGACGACACAGCCATGTATGCAAAGAGTCTAAACGTCAATACTGTACGAACAAGTTTGTAACAGGCTTGCAATAACGTCCAGCAATAAGTGACCAAGTGGCGCCTAGTCTTTAACGCGCCAAAGAGTCAAGCAATGATCTTAACCAGAAGGAACGTGCCGCACCTAACGCCTCTCACCCTCTTTAGGAAAAGACATAAATTGTACCAAGACTGCCACCTAACTAGGAGTCAAAATGGATAGGAGGATGACGTGGAAGACCCATGTCACAAGTGTCCGTGGATAAGCTGCAGGGAGACTAAGAACTTTATACCCTTTCCTAAACCCTACATCAGCACTGAGACCGGACCTAGGCATCCGACTCTATGTCGTCCTCGTAAGACCCATACTGGGTTATGCTGCAATTGTCTGGGGCAACACTGCTGCCTCCAACCTTCAACTGCTGCAGGTAATCCAGAACAGGACCATCAGGAATGCGTACCATCTGCCAAGAGAGACGAGGGTAGACGTCCTCAATCAGAAAACCGGTCTACCACGACTTCGCCAAAGATTCGAAAAGTTGGCAGCCCAGTGCTACAATACAAACCATAAGTCTTCCAACCCACTGATAACGGCTCTGGGAGCTGAACCGATTTATGACAATACTCTTAAAAGGCCAAGGAAACTCCTGGACCATCAGTAAAAAAATTATCAGACCTAGAATAAAATACCGGATATCAACAAATCCCGACAAGATACACACTCACAGGATAACCCCAAAGTGATATGGAAGGTGATGTGCACAAGCGCAAAAACTTCCCCACAATCTGGGACCTAGGTTATCCCAGTTATGAGGTCAAGCAGCAGGATTGAAGACGCGGTTCTGCCCTGGAAGAAGACCACAGAATGATGGTCGAAACGTCAGCTACAAGAAATATGACGCGGCGCCACCCGGGCAGCCAAGAATCAATAAAGAACTTGACCCGTGCAGTGGGTCGTTGTTTAAATAGCCGCTCTGTTCTGTTCGACGTCTCGGATGGAATTTTTACGGCTACTCAGACTCAACTTGTTATGCTTATGAACATCTAGGTATATGGGAATCCCGCCTCAAAAACTTCACCTTTCGCAGATACAAAATTTCCACTTTCATAATTTAATTTTACTAGTTGATAGATATGGACACTTAGTTGCCCACTCACTCCAGAAGACTAGAATAGAAGCGGAATGTGCAGTCACACGCCGGAAGTACCTTTAGGATTTCTCAGATAAAAACTTTCGACATGTGGCCAAACAAGTGACGGTATGACAGAATTCAAGTAATCTACACTGAGCATGGTCATACGGGAGGACGCGGGTTCCAGATTTGGGTTTTCCATGGATTTACCAAATCAATCCAGCGAATGGATGGGATCGCTCATTTAAAAATCCATGGCCGAATTCTTTTTCCGTTTCCATCTATTGGGTTTGTTGATGCCATTGCTTATAAGGGAGTAGTGAAACTGTTTAAGGAAAATAATATTAAAAATCTAAAGTTCTACTCGTTCCAGAAAGGTTGACACAAGGACTACAGTTACAAGGACGGAATTATCATTCACAGTATATATGTATAGTGTATATAAGTTCCTTGTAGAAACCTTTGAGGCTGAGTCAGTACCCGGCTTTTCAGTAATCAAACACTAACGCCACCATGGGGTTAAGCCATCTGAAGAATTACCTGCAATTGCAGCCAGTATGGTGAAGCGAGGCGCCCTACTTCACCCATTAAGAGTGCCCACGGGGTGCTACGAGGACACGAACCAGGCCGAAGACCCTCCAAAGCCGGTCCATATAGCGAAAGCCTCTCTGTTAACCCCGTCACTCCCAGCAGAAACATAGCGGAAGTCGAACGGGGCACGCTCCAAGCACACAGCCCTCCACACCCAACCGACACATCGAGGCGCAGCTTCGCAGAGCATCATTGTAACAGGTGATGGGTCAGATATTTGTCTCACCGGTACCAACCGTCCCCCCAGCAAGGTCGCGTCACCTCCCTGCACCCAAGGTCTTACTGCCGGGAGCAGTAGAACATAGGATAATCGATCTCCCTTCCGAGGGCGCTGGTACTGACTGCCTGCCAGCGTTCAGGAGCACAGAATCCTTGACTGCTTCGGACGAGGTCTTCTATTCAACCAGACAGATTGATTCCCTGCGCCGTATATGCCGAAAACTGCAGCTTCACTATTCGCCTTGGCCACTAAATAGAATCATCCTGGATCTGACCCAGGGCCTCACTACTGTAGCTTCTCCACTCTGCAATGTCCAACCACATCACTTGAACCTCTGTCCTAGTTGAGCCTGATAGACCTGTCAACACCACCGATCCTCCCCCTCTTTTCCTCTCCGGAGCGGAGGTAGAGGCAGCGACACAGATTTCTCACCTGATACTTTGATCCCAATCAACCTGGATCTATCGGTCCATGTGTTTCCATTCTGCAAGGTCTCCTTGAATTCCGACCGACCCAGAAGCCTGTTATTAACCGGCAAGGTTGGCATAATTAAAGCATCGGAACAGTGTGCACCCCGGCGGGAGGAGCACGTTCGGAGCAAATGACGCACGGCTCTCCTGATTTCATTCCGCGCTTCCGCAGGTAGAGATTCGGTACCTTGTACCCCCGCGTTAGCGTCAACGTTTGCCACACGAGAGGAACTCCACTGCTTTCGCCTAGCTCGGGGATTGACCTTCCCTTCGCTTGAGCCTCGAAGACCTAATATGCATTGGACCCAGGTGATGTAAGGAGGGTTGGCTCAGGCACCTCGGGAGCGTTATTTTCCGTAACAAGCCTTTTCCTCAGTGGAAGAACCGCCCCCCCTAGAAGAAACTCATTCCGCTACAAATTGTAAAATTATAATTATTTATATCAACTTTCAATTTTACTTTATTGTTGCTTTACATTAACAAATACAATTCTCAGTTTCATCCAAACTTCGCCGTACTACACATGATCTATGCTTCCCCTCTTTTCTTTACGTCAAAGATCTTCCTACTGCACTGTTTATTCCAGAGATTTTCATGTACATTGTTCATTCGGTAACGGCGCATGGATTTCTTTGACACAATATTAATAACACGATAAAAATAACAATATATAAAACACTTTTAACACCATACACACATAATCAGCCTAACATTAATCAAATACAAAATAATGAATCGAAAATACCACTATCACTACGCTTCCCATTGAAATAATATAAAAAACATTAATTATTAATTATTTAAAAACTAAGATGCTGTGTATTCTTACACATCCCCTCGGCCAATTTGTCACCAAAATTTGATTTTTGTCAAATTTTGTGTGATTTAACATCACACCACTCACCCATACATACATTTTCAGCCATAGTTACATTCATTTACACCCCCGGTATAAGTTCAGATCACATATATTTTTTTTCTAATCCCAACAATTCCTCTGATTCAATATTCTCATGTGTCACTCCCTCTTCATCTTCACTTTCCCTATCGTTGCATCTTCCTTGCACTCTCCGCCACCTTTCTTCCACTCGCACCTCACAATGTTGTGGCCCTCATGGTACATATTGAGCCCTTTCTTCTTTTTCACCTTGCCTCTGGTTGATTCATTCTTATCATCTTCTCCCACTGTATTGTTCTTTATTAGCCAACTTTTTATCTCATTTTCTTCTTCACTTTCTTCGTTAGTCTCCACTCTGTCCCTCGAAAGTACGTAGTCTCCATTATCTTCTTCCTCACTAGTCTCTTTTTCACTTTCTTCTGCATCTTCATAATCTTCCCCATCTTCAATGATTTCGTCCATTTCTTCCGCTTCCAACTCATAATTTCCCTCATCCGTGAAAGTAGAAAGCATTTCACTCTTCCTCCTGGTTTCTTGGTTTATTTTCTGGTCACTGTTTTCCCATTCTTTCATTCTTGCCAGGCCAATTATCTCATTTTGCTTTGCTTTCCTCTTCTCAACATTATTAAACTCGTTGATCTCTTGTATCTGTTCTAAACACTCCCACCATTTCAATGGTCCGTTGTTATCAGACATTGTGTTCAATTTCTTGTCAAACCTTCGCTTATCTTCGCTGTAATTTTCTGTTCCGTCTCCTTCAGTCTCCATTTCTAGCTTTTCTTTACATGTTCTCATCACTTGCTTTAACCTGCTTTCTGCTTCCTCTTCCGCTTCTTTGTCCACCACTTTGTCACAATTTCCTCCCCTTCTCCACTCCTGCATCAATTGCTGTTGATTCTGATTTATTTTCTGCATTTCTCGTTTCGCTTCCATCTGTTCTTGAATAATCATAGCCAACATTTCTTTTACGGACTTACTCTTTTCGTTGCACAGATTCTTCTCCGCGATGCCAGTTGCCGAATCATCATGAACGGTAGCAGCACTACAATCCAGTGCGGCAACTGCCCGCTCCCCAGCTACTTCCAAATCTTTTCCATCCATTCTTATTTCAAAATTTTCGTCACTTCCTTTCCGAATATTACAGGCTTCTTGTATTACGAGCTAAATAATTAGCTCTGTGTCACGGTCACAGTCGCCACGTGTAAAATTATTATTATATCATCCTTCATTTACTTTATTGTTGCTTTACATTAACAAATACAATTCTCAGTTTCATCCAAACTTCGCCGTACTACACACGATCTCTGCTTCTCATCTTCATCTTCACGTCATAGATCCTCCTCCTGCACTGTTTATTCCAGAGATTTTCATGTACATTGTTCATTCGGTAACGGCGCATGGATTTCTTTGACACAATGTTAATAAAACGATAAAAAAACAATATTATAAAACACTGTTAACAACATACATATATAATCAGTTTAACATTAATCAGATACAGAATAGTGATTCGAAAATACCACTATCAAATAACACTTCCCATTGAAATCAAATAAAAAAACTAATTATTAATTATTTAAAAACTAAGATGTTGTGTATTCTTACAAAATGAATATCTTATCTTAATGTATTTTTATATGTACAAGGATGTATATATTAGTATCCAAACGCCAATAATAAAAAAGATATTGAGTACAAAATGTTATCAAAGTAACAAGATTTTTTTCGAAGAGCGTGTGGCAGGTTCTGGACTGAAGTACGTTGTGTCTCCCAGGAGAAGGATGGAGAGATGTCGCTGACGGAATCTGCGCTGGGCAGAGATGGCACGTACATCAAACTCTTCTACTGGTTCTCCTCGGTGACGTTCGTGTTCCTGCCGCTGCTGCTGTTAGGCGTCTTCAACTCCTTCCTGGTTCTCGCCGTCCACCGCAGTCGCCGACAACGCAACCGCTTGACGCAGGTAACCGCACCAGCTAGCCATGAAAGAAGGGCACGTTCGAATGAGGTAAACTAAATTTAAGAAGGAAACATCGCTGCTGTCAGAGTACATTATTTTTCCTGACATCAGTCTCTCGACTGGTTTGCTGCAGTCCTCCCTCTCTCCCTGTCTCGAGCTAATCTCAACTCATGTCCACTGCAATCTACACCCTTAGTTATCTATTCAAATATCCAAATCTTTGTCGCCCTCTACAGTTTCTTTCATCAATATTCCCTCTCTCAACAAATTAACCTATCCGTCATGTCTTAAAATGTGACTCATCATTGTGTCTCTTCTTTGAGTGATACTCTTCAACAAACTTTTTTCCTCGTCTTTCATTCCGAACTTTATCAGTCCATTTAATTTTCAGAAGACGCCTATTGCACCACATTCAAAATTCTTTGCTTTTACTTCTTCTTGGTATTATGTAAGTCCAGCGTTACTACCATAAAGTGCTGTGCAACCAATTTTAGAAATTTCTAGATCAATACTAGAAACTAAAACATGTTTTTTTTTTTCCAAGAAGGCTCATGCTGTTCTGCTTTTCATATCGTTCCTGTTTCGACCATCACGTGTAATTTTGATTTCCAAGTAACATAATTCACATACTTCTCCTATTTCATCTCATACCATTTTATATTTAATCTACTGTTATTCTATCTTAGAATAACAGTAACATTCTGTTACATTTCATTATTTTGCCTTGCTTTGGATTATATTCAGTCCAAATTCTTCTCCCACTATTTTATTCATGTAGTTTCTCTCTGTTGTCTGCTAACAGAACAATGTCATCATCAAATCGCAGCAGCTAACAGTTTCACCTTGAAAACTTTGACCCGTATAAATTTTTCCTTTAGTTCCTCGATTTCTTCGTCTACGTACATACAAGTTAAATATACCTCTTTTTTATTGGTATTTCCTCATGAGATCCCATTCTTTTATAATAGCCATATTATTCTTTCATGAGTGTACCTAACCGGGATGAAGTCATTGATCGCTAGGTGTAAATCAACACTGAATACACTTGCAAGTACTGTTATCAGAACATTGTACGAAATGGATAACGTGGATCGTGTTTGCTAAACGTATATTTTTAACTGTATATTTGATGTTTGTTACTCGGGAATAATAATAATGAAACGAGTTGGACGATTTTGTTGTTAGTGATCTGCGAAAATGTTAATTGCCAGGCAAAGTAGAAGACCCAAAAACGCGGACCATATCATATTTTGTATGCTTGAAAGTACCGGATTTATCATTTCACCTGGAAGAACGATAAAATTTCTTTTCTCTCATTTAGTGGTCACATTAAATGATCTAAAGATTTATTTACTAAGCCAATAAAATGTGAAATCACCCAGCCTCCATAATTTCTACACAATGCTTCTCATTTATATGAACTTTCCGGGCAAGCCAAAATGGGTTGTGTTTGTAGATGACAGTAATGAGAAGAGTGTTGTTCCTGTTTTCAATAATAATGAGAGAAGGGCGAAGGAGAAAGTCACTACTGGTTCTTCAACCCCGCTACAGCTTGACCAAATATGGTCACACTTGCTCAGGAAAACATGGGACGCAAGCACCCATTGGACCGGCCACACTGGTGGTGGGTATTTCAGTTACAAAGATGTGCCACCAGTAATAAAATTCTCAACCGACGCGACTATGAATCACTATCCACAGTGTCGTAGGCATTTTTGCGGACGCACTATAGAGGGGATTGTCTTTAAACCCATACCCTCGGTACACAATCTGGTGATTAACGAAATGCACACATCCTCTCTGCTTCTAGATGACCAAATGAAAAACTTTTTCTGGCAAGAATCAGCTGACCTCTTGTAGCTCTAAATACACTATACCCTAGCGAACTTAGCACAAGCGCAGTTCCATCCAATAAACAGTTCACTCTAATTCACTGCAATTTGCTGTAATGTTTCAACATCTCCATTTATGTGTTCGAGCAATATATCACCACTTCGACTTTCGTTTGCAATTTAACAGATATAATCTTCCTGATCTATAAAGTTATGGAACAAAGAAATAAGAGAAAGTTTTGCACATATTAGATTTAGTTAAATTTTTGTCAGTTTTTAAATACTAAACTTAATAGTTAGAAAGTTTATTAGTCATTAGTACATAGCTTTACGCATACGTTTTATGTATATGTAATAGTTATTGTTATGCTGTGTTGTTGTGCGTGCATGTTTATTTGCTATTAATCTTGCTGCAATCTTGCTTTTCTATATTGCCTGCGGTCCACAATCCTGAGACCCTACTAGTATTTTCCCGCTGCTTTATACAGCTTCGCCCATGCGGTCCTAGGGGCGTGGACTAATGTCATGAATTAACCGATGTTTTTATTATTATTAACAATTATTATACTTCTTTTTTACCTTTTCTGTATTTTCTTTTATGACTGTTACATATCCTTCCTCTGAAAGAACCATCAAACTCGTACTTCTTATTATTATTGATAAACTAATGGCATTATTATATATAAAAATTCCGTACACAATATAACATAAAATTCTAAAATAACAAACAATTGTGAATGTTACAAGCTTATATTCAGACTGCAAACATAATTAATTACAGCGTCATTCATATTCAGTAAATCACTAAATTGGCCGGGGAATACCCGTAAGCGATACACATGTATTATCTGATAAATCTTTGGTGCTGCACAGTCACATTCCTCTTTCAAAGCAATAGAAGAATGCGTTAGAGGACAATTTACGCTCTTTAAAACTATCGGTCTTCGGTTTCTTTTTTCTTTTCTTCATTAATTCTGAAAAATGTGCTTCACATAGTAAATTTTCACTGGATACATGACCCTACAATAAGCTTCCCTTCTATTTTCAATCACTCCTGTATTTGATAGAGAATACTTTTATTCATATATTAATTACAATTTCGCAATACATAAAAATTGCCTAACTATTTTTTACACTCAATTTTTATTCTATATTACTAAATTGAGCGTCTTGTGTCTCTTCTCTGAGCAACAATTAAGCCATTCTCTTTGTCGGATCTTTCATCTATCTCTGCGTCAAAGATTCTCCGCGACCGCCCAGAGATTCTCTTTTTATTCTCTTTTTAATATCATGGAGGAAGGAATATACGGAGACGACGCAAGGGGCCTTCACCACGCACTGGAGTGAAGCCGTGTTGAGAGAAGTGGGGTGGGGAGGTCGCCATATTGGTCGGCCGTAGAAACACGGGGAATAGGCACAAAAATCTCAAGGGAATCATATGACAACCGTGGCACCGCAATTTGATGATGGATTTTTATTTAAATCGACAAGACAGATCAAAAAATGAAGAATATTTTTTTATTATTTTATTTTATTTTATTTTTATTTATTTATTTATTTTTGATATCCTGCTTAGTTTTCGAGATATACTGTCTCAAAAGTGAGGTGTTTTGGGTTGAAATTCAGAAGAAACATTTCCCCAAAGTCAAATTTGATAATGTATTCTTATGTAACACGACGAGAGAAATTGAAAGTAAACAATAAAAAATTTCGATATCTCGTTTAGTTCTCGATATATGCTGTCTCCAAAAGCTAGAAGCTTAAATGAGAATAGTATACATTGCGATACGCGATATACGTTGTGACACTAACATGGTGCTTATGAAATTACTAACAACTAATAATAAATTGTTTATCCCTTCTTGTACAGGCTGCATTTCAACCTACCCACATCTCCATTAATATCGTCGCTACAAAATCAAACTATGTAGACACACCTAAACACATTAAATGCATCGCGAAATAAATTTCGGATAACGACGACGTTATCTTCATCACGTTTCATAGTTTACACAGCACAAATTATCACAATTAATTTCATAGTACACTTAGTGTAAACTGAACTGGACTAAAGCATCCAGAATACCATATTCATTGTATCGCGATGTAAACTTGACCCGCTTAAATTAGACTTCCAACACTTGTTTACAATAAGGCCATCCTTTTATGTGCTGGAACATATACTGATTATCTACACTACACCAACAAATATTTGAGAACGACATTATCCTATTGAGAGCAATGAATAAATTTATAACTATAAGCCCTAATGTTGCAGTTACCTATCAGACACTTCAAGAACAATAATTACAATGTGACTTAATTATGAAACGTTATTCCAGGTTGTTTCCTATCTTGACTGTTTGTGCAAACAGCCCAATGTTTTGGGGTTATTCCTATGGCCGCCGCGCATGCGCAGTAGGAGACGAGTTTTTATTTGAGGTTACACGGATTTAGCATTATTTCGTCTCCTCTATCTTCCTTCCTCCATGTTTAATACAAGCTGTTACAAGCTCTCTGAAAAAATAAAAAACACAGTTAAATACACATTTTCAGTATAATGTGCTCTAGAGAGAACTAGAGGCGGTAGGAGTAGTTAATGGAGATGATAATAATGGAGGAAGAAATTTTTATTCTAAAATAGAAAAGAGAAAAGGAAAGGAATCTACATACTGTAATGACGAGATAGAGAGCAGAGAAAACTACAGAATTAAGAGACAGCAAGGCAATAGGGAACACTTCAAACAAATAGGCAATAAATAATATAATAATGAAGAAGTCAAGGGGTGATATGAGGCTGTTGAAGAAAGTGCTGGAAGTATATAGGACACTTATTGGGAATGAGGATTGGATGAATAGTACATAAAGAGTTATGAGTAGTTCGTGGAAGGGAAGAAGTGGCCATAAACTCCAGTTGATTTCAGGCATAAGGGAGTTAGAGGCTGCAATAAGTTATAGAGAGAAATTCTAGCAAAGCAAAAATAGGTGTCTGGGGAAGCTGACACATGACACAATTTCCATTAAACTTAAAGATGTAGATGATAATAGCACATTCATATCAGTTCACCCAGGAAAACTCCGTCACGTGGTATTTATTGTGTCAGTTTCGTTGCGGCTGTAGTTAGATTTGCGACGGTTAGTTTGTTACCAGCATGCAAATGTTTGCCCTGATTGTCTCCATAGTTAGTACCCTGTAGTGTCCCAGTGAAACCTGTTGTTATTAATGTAGTTATAGAGAGAGAAACCGTGAAAACTGTTACAGCGGCAGGCAACCTCGCCGGACAAGGCGTCCCGCGGTCGCAGAAGAGAACCGAGGAAGATCCGCAGCTTCTGCGGCTGGCGCTCCAAATCGGTACGAATCACTCTCTGTAAGCCAACAAACCTTCAAGTGTTTCAAAGGCTTATTCATGCATGTGCGACGATCATTATAATGCTCGGATCAGCGTGCTCAGGTATGAGTAAATTAGGTAGTTATAAAATCATCAATTGTCAAGTTCAAAAGTGACAATGCACACCTGTAAACTCCCTTAGTTATTCATTCTTCTTTCTTGAACGTATTTTACTAGCAGCAAAATTAAATTGTTGAACTGAAGCAATAAATAAGTACGTTGTGAACATACGGAGTTTGAAAGTATAAAAGATTTCCCGTTGTATCAACTGTATAAAATGCTCTCGGACTTCCCATCTGAGGATGGTATCAATCTGACGCCACGTGAGATCTGGTTAGACCCCCTCCTAGAAAAAGCCTTCGCATCTTTTTGAGACCTTTTTTTTTTTAAGGTCTCACCCTTCCAAAATCCGGTTACACCTCCACTTATCGACGAAAATACCCCCCTAAAATCCACTTTCGCGTAATTTGTAGACTTTTTTTTTTTTTTTTAGCTCTACAGTCGAACAATTTTTTTTCAACGTGAGATTTCCGTAAACCCTGCCCCCCCCCCTCCCCCTTGGTGAGATTTGCCGAACCCCCCCCCCTCTATTTCACCTCACGTAATTTATAGACGCCCTCTTTTGTGGTGGAATAGCGCGTATTGAGACGCAGGGCAGGGCAGCGAAGTACTGCACCACGTTGTGATCACGACACAGAAACTGTGCCACGCAGCTCACTCGTGCCGGTTTTTGCCGTAACACATCTTGCGTTATTTATAATCTTGTTTCACTTTAAAATTATTTTCAACTGTGGAATAATAAAAGTTGATTAAACTGGCGCGTAACCACACTGCGATTCACAATACCAGTCATAATAAATAGACTAGGCTTACCAGACGTCCCCGTTTCCCGGGGACAGTCCCCGTATTTAGCTCTCTGTCCCCGGGCAGATTCCGTCCCCGCAATGTCCCCGGATTTTTACTGTTGTCCACAGACTTTTTTTTTTTTAATCAAGCGAGAGTTATATTAAAAGCCCAGATTTCCTAATGCATTCGATTAAAGCAAGTGATATGAAACCCACTTTTCCCTTGTGCGTGCATAGGAATATAAGAAAGTTGCAAGGATATTGTGTCTTGGACACAACATCTTTGGAAAATCATGTCTCCTTGATGTGTGCAACATGGCTGTCTGTGATCCTCGTTTAAAGTACAAAATATAAACAATATGTGGCTTTTAAGTTAAGTCAACCTTTAATCATATAACTTATAAAAGTGCAGCGCGTCATTATGACAAATGCCGAATGCGTCCCCGGATTTTGGTGAAAAAGTTCTGAAGCGTCCCCGGATTCGGATAAAAAATTCTGGTAACCCTAAAATAGACCTACACAAAAATTAAATTTAAACAAGAAATTTGGACAAGGATCACCAATGAGCCCAAGTGGCGAGTAAATTCAGCATTTATTTATCATAAAATTGTCCACTTAAAATTTTCATTTTGATTTTCTCTTTTTGAATTCATTTTTAACAAAACTTAAAAAAAGATTGATTTATAGGTTATTATTACATTATTTGTTTTCTTATTATTTGTACTACATCATTCAATAATGTCCCTTAGAAACACTTTTTCTTTTCCTAACTGTGGCACACGTCCGACTGAATTGAGCTCTTCTACTTCTTCTCCCTCTTCAAGGCAACCTCCGTCCAAGTGCTAACGAAGGAGGGAGGATTCTTGTGAAGACAATTTCCCGAATAATTTGTTGAACACTGCTTTTTTGATCAAGTGTTTCTTATGTTCTATTATGTAGTTTTCTTAAAAATATAAATATGAAATAAAAGAGAAATAAATTCTTATAAATGTCATGTACCATCAATCGCTAAATAATTAAATAAATAACCAGGAAAATACTGCCAGATTTTCTTCAGTTCCAATAGGTATTTGAGCGTCGTCGAGAAAATAACGGGTTAGATTATGCTGTGAATCTCCGCTCGAGTCATCCGGAAACAATACACAAATCTTTTGAGAATTCTCTTGTCACTGCAGAAGCCAGATGAGAGTTTGTTCTTTTCGTATACTCACTTTTCCATAGTTTTATCTAACTCGGCTTCTGATAAAGTAATAAAAAATTTTCAAGCTCGGCATCCCAGTCTGATTCAGAAATCAAAAATCGAGTTTTTGCATCGACATGTTTTTGGTTACGCTTTTTTGTCTGTTTCTCGCACAACACAACAATGCTTTGTAAACTGTCGCACGAAACTGCGCTCTAATATGTTTCTGTTTTCGTGCTGCCCTGCCCTGCCCTGCCCTGCTCTGCGCCCCCTACTGCGCCACGCAGCTCAATGTGCGCCCTGGGTAAAGCTCAGGGAACTTCTACCAGCAAACCTCACAAGACTTGGTAGAGCTAAAAAAAAAAAAAAGGGAGGGCCCCCCTCTGGCCTGAGGGCACGTTTTTTTCACCGGGGCCCTTGTTAACCTAGATACGCTACTGATTTCAGGTCAAGTTTACATAGCGATACAGTGATTGTGTTAGTGCGCGTGGTTTAGTCCAGCTGCAAAGTCATACTGATGGTGTAAGTATAATAAAATTAACTGTCATAATTTATGCTAAGCTAATAAGGAATCCTGGTTTAGAAAATGTTGCTACTACTCGAAATTAATTCCAATGCGTTTAATGTGTTAAGGTGTGTCTATATCGTTTGATTTTGTAGTGGCAATATTAGCGGAGATAGTGGCTAAGTCGAAATGCCTCCTGGACCAGAATGTTCATGTCATAGCATAAGGCAGCAGGAGTTTAGTTATTATTAGTAATAAATAAGATGTTTTCATAAGCGCCGTTTAGTGACGACGTGTATAGCTTCTTGAAGTGAAAAGTTTCTACCTTAGACCATTGAATACATTGGTTTTAAGTAAAGTATTTAATAGTTATTTGCAGAGTAAAGAACAGTAAGTAGAAAACACTGTTTGCTACTATTTAAACAAATTTCTACAAAAATTTTGGACAAAAAAATGGTTAGTTATCTTCTGTTAAGTTTTAAATTTTGGTAAAAATAATTTGTAATGTTACAAGGGGGAGGGGGGGGGGGGCGGGGACACACACACACAAGCAATAAATTGAACCGAAGTGGAACCGAAATAACATGTTTGTCATGAACATATAAAAACATTTTGCACACGACCATTTTGTCACTTTTAGCGAACCGACTTTTGTGCTGGTATGGGCCTACTCTTAGTATTGCACATTTTTTTTCAAGCTTTGATTTTTCACGTATATTATGACGCATATACTGTATTATGAGCGGAATTACGGCGTGATACCTGAGGTGTTATACCATTTCAGGTATGCAGCTGAAGACGTCTCTTCGTGAGCTTACTGACAGTACGATTGAAAAAAAAAATATGATATCAAGTACAGATTTATATTGCCTGCTTCCTATTATTTATCAAGTACATCAGTTTTAGTGTTTTTAAACTAAACACACACATCATATATCAGCAGCTTTTTATTATATTTCTGAAAAGAAGTGTTTCTGATGTACCTAAAAAGCAAAAACTAAACTTGGCAGTGCGAACTAGGAAACTCTTTTGTGTTTATAATGGCAATTTCTAAAGAAACTATTTGTTTTTGCGGGATAAAAACTATCTTATGTCACTTCGCATACAATTTACTAACTTTGTGACAAATTTCATTTAAATATGTTGAGCTATTAAGGCGTGATTGATGCCGATCCAAACATACATCCAAACTTTCTCATTTATATAGATAAGAAATATGAGAGTCTAAATTTTTGCAAAACAAAAAAATCGCAATACTTCCCCTTGTTTGAGAAGTCGAAATTTGTCAGTAATATGTGTAATATGGTTCACGATGTTCAGTTGGGGGGAGATATAGTTTACTATTTTTATTTAATTTGGGCTATAGTTAAATGTGTGTTAAAACCACAGATGGAATAATAATGGTACAACAACCACAAAAATGTGTAATGTATTTAGAATTTATGCCCTAAAATTTCAGCAATATTATAGCTATACAAAGATTTTACAATTTCACTTAGTTTCTCTTCATTTTTTAAGAACTGTTATTATGGAAAAATATATTGGATTTCTGCGACTGACACCTCTTCACCTTCCGCAGTTAATCATATCCTTCTATTTGATTTTTCCTTCACGTTGTCTTTGCAGTTCCTTTCTGCTGCTTTCTTGTACTTCTTGTTCTCTCCTTTTTCTTGCCATCTACATTCTCTCATTCCCTTCGTGTGCACGGGCTATACAATTTTTTATTTTTTGTCGACACCACCAAGTATTATTTTCTCAACTGGTAACGACACAAGTGTTTTCTAAATGTCAGTTGGCATAGATTTTGCAGAATATGGTGTTCTGCCATTCGTAGTTTATTCTTTGTTTCGGTAATAATGTCAACGTCATAATGTCAAATGAGTTCATTTTTGTTTTGCTGAGCGAAAATTGGGTTTTGTTAAACATCTGGTAGGTGATAGTTGATTATTTGAAGTTTTTGGTTTTACGGTCGACTTCCTAGTTTATACTTTATTCTATGCAATTAAAGAGGTCGCTAAACAGCTACATATCAGTAGAATGACTGAATCACGTTTCTCTGTCATTTAATGCGTCTACTCAACGGCTATCAAGCAGTTTGTCTGCCTGTTACAAAACTTGAGGCCACATTATCCAATGCCGAAGGAGCTCGTTTCCTTAAATGACAATCATGAAACCCATATAAAATGCTGTTTACTGACCCTTTTTGAAGTTTTAGCCAACCATAACACAAATGCTATTTCAAAGTTACAATTTCCGATGGAAACAAGTAGTTAATGCTGCATACGTGAAGTTATCAGCTTTATGACACGATTGGCGTCAATACTGCACTTGTCAGCCGACATCTTCAATATGACTGAGCTCTACGAGTATTTCAGCCAACCAGAACATTCCTATAAACTGACCAACCAAAATGCTTGAAACATCCAATTACCTGGGAACATGATACCCTCAAGGTAGAGTCGGCAAGATTGGTGAGCGATTATACAGTGGTTCATTACTTATCATGCATTGACGATGCAGCAGTTAGAATGCGTGAAGTCTGAGAACAAATAATAACTATTACCTGGCTGCAATTTAATTGTATGTATTCAGTGTGACAAGTGGGCTGATACTGATTTCAAATAAAAATATCAGTACATGTTAGCGAAAATAATATCAGAAAGGTAATTAAGGAATAATGGGGTATTACAGGATGATCAACCAGTCGGAGAGTTTTTATTGGATCTTACAGCTCAATAAGTTTTTTCCAAGCACAAGAGAGGAAGCCTAACACGGCTCAATTCTATGATTCTTTCCAGCGCATTATTCCTCAAAAGAGCTCAACTTCAACTCTCGCACACTTCGCCTGGCTTCTCTGGGTAAACATGTCCGTCATTAGTGATTCTGCTATCAGACTTAGGCTTCATCAGGGCATTCATACTTTCCCGTCTGGCACTGTAAATATTTCTGATAGGCTGTGTTCCTGGGAAGGAGAAGTGGTTATAAATAAACCATAAATTTAAATCTAGAGCAAAAGATGAGTTAACGAGGATCATTTCCCGACAGTACAGCAGAGCCCACGGAATAGTTTAGTAAAAAAAAAAAAAAAAAAAAAAAAAAAAAAATGGAGTTCGTATCTTGTCAGGTATTGGACTATTCCATTTTTTCAGTATTATCTCTGAAATCCCGAAGTCAACAAACTGTACTCACCTACTCGCAACTGCTGATACTCCGCTGTGAAGCAACACTTCTCACTTTATTAGATTGTCGTATCAAGTAATAGATATCAAACTACAATCTCACATTGCGTTTGTATCATGATATTTATTAGAAAACGTTGTTTATCGAATTATATTTTCTTCTATCATAACTCTTATTATTATCTCCAGTACCAAATCAATATTATACCATTATGAACTTAATTCGTAGTATATGTGTCAGGTCGCGATCGACATTAAATAAAGTGACCGGAGTGAGTGATATCACCGAAACTGTGTTTCATCTCGTCTAATCGAATTACTGATCACCAGTTAAAGGAGAAGTAACTGTATGCAACTGTTTGATAATATTAGTTCTCTGATATATTTATCCTTTCAATCCAGCAAATCTGTATCGGAGAAGCGATGAAGATTAGTTACAGCATTCTTCCTAATAAATATGTAAATACACTCGGCTTTTACTATGTCTTTCTTTCGCACCATTCCACCTTCAGTCCAATTTGAAAACACCTTTGTAAGCGTTGGAGCCTCTCCCGTCCTTGTCCTTGTACTGTAACTTTTAAAAAATTGGATTAGATCAGATATATTCGTTTCAAGCCCATTAGGGATATGGATCTCGGGGATACAGAACAGTACGTATAATAAACCAACCTGGGACCGAGCGTGGTGCTGTAACGGCTAGCGTTCTGGCCTCGCATTCGGGAGGACGGCGCGGCGGTTCGAATCCCCGTCCGGGCATCCAGATTTGGGTTTTCCATGGTTTCCCCAAATCACTCCAGGTGAATGCCGGGATGCTTCCTTCAAAAGGCCATGGCCGAATTCCTTCCCATTCCTTGCCCCCCATCCTTTCCCGTCTCTAAAGACCTAGTTGTTATAGGAGACGTCAGGCCCGCCGCTAGCTGTTTGAGCGCCCGCGTGCAATACCGATTATGCCGCCCCCTGTCTAACTACAGCCAGTGTTGGATCTAGGAAATTTCCGAACCGGGTCAAGATTGCCGCCCCTTCGAACATTATTTGCCGCCCCTATTGTTGCCATCCCGAGTGTCGCCGGCCGCCCGAAGCATCTGTTGAACTAAAAAAAAAAAAAAAAAGGTCGCCCGCTACATAATGCGCTGCAAACTTTGTCGCGGCGACAACGGAGTGGCAACTATCGCGGGGCGGCGACTGTCAATCACTCGTTTTGCCGCCCCCTCGGCGTGCCGCCCGCGTGCGATGCACGCCTTGCACGCCCGCTTACGGCGGCCCTGGGAGACGTTAAGCAGTTAAAAAAACCAACCTGGAAGAAATAGTATTCCAATCAGACCACGGAAAAATGGAATGAGTTTCACCGGCAGAGGAAAATTACTCCTAGATCATCAGAGGAGAAAAGAGAAAATACGAGAAGAAACGGTTGGAAGATATCAAAGAAGAATTCCGTAAAAATATTTTACGGGAATTCTACAGAAGTTTTGAGGAAGAATTACATCAATATTAACCTCAAACGTTTGCTTTAAAAGTAATGATAACGAGAATTGCTAACTGTTGGACAGTTATTTCGAAACTCATCTAAAAAGCGAGGACCTGTTGGAGAGACTAAGTTTCGAACAACCACATAAGGCGAACTCAGAGTCAAAACCTCCAAGCCTTGAAGAAATAAAACTAATCATTAATGAGCTCAAAAACAACAAAGTACCAGGTGAAGATGGAATAGTAGCAGAAATGCGTAAAATCAGAGGGGATACAGCATCAGAAAATATATGACGATTGATGTGTGAGATTTGGCAAAAAGAAGAGATCCCGAGACACTGAAAATGGGCCCTTATACATGCACTTCATAAAATGGGAGATAAAACTGAAAATACAGAGGGATATCGCTATTACCTAGTTTCCATAAAATAGTTTACAAGGCTCTGCTAAAAATATTCGAAACCCAGGCAGACGATCAAATAGGAGAATACCAAGGAGGTTTCCGAAATGGAAGATTTTGTGTGGAAAAAATCTTTAATCTTAAAAGTATTTTGAGAATAAGAGCTATAAGTGGTAAAAATACGATGGTAGTTTTCGTTTATTTTAAAAAAGCATATGATTCAACGCACCGAAGACGCTTTTCAAAATTTTGTGAAGAATATGGAATATATAGGAAGACTAGAGCCATTATTCAGCAAACACTGACAGGAACTGTCTCTAAATTTAAGTTTCAGACCCAATCGAGATACGGGCAGGTGTCAGGCTATCTCATTTAACATGGTGAGAACGAGGAATTCCATGTCAACTCAACACAATTTTAAGACAAAATTAACCTCACCATCTCAGATTTTTATGATATTTATGATATTCATATAGACTTGGAATAATACCAGATTTAACTGAGATGTATCTATTCGTTTTCGAATTACTGATATATAAATTCTTCAAAAATTTTCTCAAGAAACTACATACAAATAATTTGAATTGCTCTAGAAACTCTCCTAATTTAGCTAGTGTCATTTTACAGAATTTTTCGTGCCTTTTCCCATAATATTACAGACTATTTTCTAACACAATTTTTTCGAAATTATTTTTTAAAAAATATTTTAATTTTTTAAAGTACATTTTTTAAAATTTTGAAATTAATTCCACAAATAAACAGTATTGTTGTAACTCACATGAAAAAATATATATGTGAGATGTTAATGACTTTATTGTTAAAATAATTTAAAACTGAAGCTTGTTTTTCATTAATATATACTGAATAATATAAGAACGCCAATGTTTACACTTCTATAGTCATAAATATGAGCAATAACCTAATAAAAGAGTTCAGTAGTGACTCTAAAATAATTCATTCATATAGACTCGTAATATGCTGGCATTACTTATTAGTTCAAATCAGTGTTATGTTAAAGTGCTTATACATCAACATTAAAAGCATTTTAACTACAGGAGCATTCCTGAAATACACTAAGGAAAATCTAAAAGAATCAGAATTTGCTGTCACCTGTGATTATTTGAAAATTATAGCATAGTGCTACACGATAAAGCAGCAGGTAACCATCCATCCTTTTGTAATATATTTCAAACAGGAAAACAAAGTTAACATTTTAATTACACAGTTGTCTCTGATTTCCAAAATAGTTCCTGTTTACATCTTTCAAAAAATATAAAAAGAAAAAAAAGAAAATCTCTTATCCTTCATAATATCCAAATTTCAAAAAAATTCCAAACAAGATTTTTTATTTTTCGGATAGATCTGGAGTCCGACACAAAAATAAGAAAAACTTTTGAATCTTTGCTTGCTTGGGGAAGATTTTCAAGTGAAACGAGAATTACATTTTTGGCCACTGCAGATGTAAAAGAATCTTCTAGTGTTAGTTTGTATAGATCATACAAAAATCGAACTCTACAACTTTTTGAGTGAGCAGTAGAAAACATTACCATGTTAGAGTTTTCCTTCTCAACCCAAGAGAAATATACTGAATCAGATTTTTTATCGAAAAGTCGCTTTGATGAATCATTGATTATCCAAGGAACACAGCAATGCCATGGGTTCATTCCAAAAACCACTTAACACTATTGAATATTTGGGGAAGAAAACATTAAAATCTCAAGTTAAACTTAAAATAGAAGTCATATCAAGCTACCTCAATGCTGTCTATGAAGGAAACTGGCGGCTCGGATATGTTTTACACGAAAATGAAGACCTTGAAGCAGTAAAAACATTTCTTCATCCATCTGGGCCGTTTCATCATTCTCATATCCTAGCATATTAATGTTTTGTGGGTATCAGTAGTGGATGTTCTGACAAAAGTGAATCCTGTGACTCCCAGTAGACGGAGTTATGTCCCACATGCAAGTGATGTTTGCCAAAGAAATGTGGTTTTTCAAACGTCAAAAGGTGAATGTATCTTATTATTTAATGATTTTTTTTTTTTTTTTTTTTTTTTTTTTTTTTTTTTTACTTTAGACTCATTATTTATCAGGGTAGTGCTCATATTTAATTTCACAGAAGTGTAAACATTAGCATTCTTGCAGGGGCAGTGTTAGCATTTTCGGACCCCGGGTAAGCGTTCTTAGCAGTGACCGGTTGTGGCCCGTGGCAATTCATCAGATGGGGTCCTCTCCCATGCCAGATGGGTCCCAACAAGATTGTGTTCGCAAATAGTTTGTTATATCACAGGAAAGGGCATAAAAAATCTGTAAAATGACACCTATCTCAGCTCTCTAGCTAAATTAGGAGAGCTTCTAGAGCAATTCAAAAATGTTCGTTTGCAGTTTTTTGTGCAAATGTTTGAAGACTTTACATAGCTGTAATTCTAAAACGGATAGATACATCTCAATTAAATCTGGTATTATTTCAAGTCTACATGAATTGTACATCGCTGCCAAATTTCATGAAAATAGGAGCGTGTGTTGAATTGACATGGAATGACTCGAACATACAAAAATTCAATAAAAGAAGAACGAATAGAAGGGACATTAGGTGCAAGCAAGCAGTGTCTGAATATGGACTGTTTTCCTTCTGCCGACGATCTGGTATCATTAGCATAAAATAAAGAAGCAATTCAAAAAACGGTTGAAAATTTGCATGGGATTGCAGAAAAAGCAGGACTCACGATCTCATGTGAAAAAACCAGAGTATCCTCTTATATAAAATGCATTGTCTGGATACTGCGCGCGTCATCGATAGCTATTGGCTAGAGAACAGTCACGTGCCAGCCGTCACTGGCGAATCAACAGCTATCATAAAGTTACAATCGTTCCTTCCTGTTGCTTTTTGTTTAGTTACAACAACAAAATTCAGAAATTAATGTAAGGAGAAGGCTATTTAAATTCCTCAAGGTCTCCGCTATTGGTAACCATGAATGCTAATTGTCATTCCGGTCTATGCTAAATTTTATTTTAATTAAAACTTTCGCTAATATTGCTGCTTGATCAAGGTTTATTTTCTTTTTACATATTTTACTAACCACTTTCATTAATGGTCTTTGTTCACGTTCGCTGTAGGTTATTTTAAGTGGATATCAGGCCAAAAATGTTGACGAATCGAGTATTCTGATAATACACCCACTGTCAATACTAAAATCAGGCGATAGTCACCTCTCTGACTGTCTCAGCGCCAGCACTCCTCCACTATCCACACTGCTCGTTCACTCCATCAATGGAACAGTTTCAATAAAATTCGAATGTCTGCAAACACCAACGCAAAATTCCTGGAACTCTTTAACTATTCAAATTCTCTGTTGCCTTTTCATGTAGCCAGCTTCCTCACGAGGAGGCTAAGGTCTAATCTCAGCTGCCTCGTCAGGCTCCATCAATCTTCCCTTGCCCCTAGGCAAGGAAATTCGTTGTTGGAAGTACTTGCCAATTTGGCATCATCTCAGCTGCCTGTTGTTTGAAACCCGATATTGGTCCGGTAATGGTTTCACAACTGCCCAATGAGGATTTCACTGACACTAGTCAAAGGAGCATTGCCAAGTAATCTACTAGCGTGTCCAGTTTGGCACGTTCTTTCATGCGGAACTGTTTATCGGATCCATGAAGCGGATACAAAATGATGTTCATTACCACTTATCGTTCACTGCGAAACATGTTTTATACAGTGTTAAATCTTACACCTAACCGCAATGCGTATAGCCTTATGGCACTGTCTCCACTGATGTTCTTCGTAAAAATAAATGTAAACTGCAACCAATGATTTTCACTCTCTCAGTTCACTGATGTCATACATTTTATAACACGTGTATTCATCACAGTCAACCGCACTCTCCAAAATTACTAGAACACTCTGCCTCCAAATCACTGTCTTCGCTCCACTGTTATGGGAGAAAAGGTTGCCATTTTAGATTCAGTTAACAGAATGGCATTTTAGTTGAGGCGTAAATTGGAACCATTTAGTGAGTATGTACTGTACATGTGAGATACGTGTGCGGATGTTGTGTTTACGAATGCGTGTTCGCAGGTGGAGCCGAGTGACAGCAACCAGCGGCAGGAGAACCGCATCACGGTGACTCTGATCGCAGTGGTAGTGCTGTTCATGGTGTGCCAGACGCCGACCGCCTTGATGCTGCTATACACGGTCTTCTGTAATATCAAGCCCGGCTCCGCTGACGACAAGCGCCGCCTCGGCGTTAATAACATATTCAACTTCCTGATGGCCATACACTCGGCGTGCAACTTCCTGTTGTACTGTGCGCTCTCCGACAAGTACCGACGCACCTTCGCGCTCACCTTCTTGCCGCGCAGCTGGTTCTGCAAACTGTACGGGACCAGTACCAGCTCGGCCTGCGGCGTAGTAACGTCCACCGGAGGAACCAACTACACCTCAGTCCCCTTGCACTCCAGAGCGAGCTCCGTCAACGGCATCAAGAGGCAACCCTCCTCCTATACTGCCACGCACGATCTCGACACGGAAGCTGAGCTGTGAGACACTGCTGCTGGCCTCTAGCTGTAGAGTGCCTGCCACTGGGCGGGAGAGATCGCCGTGGGTCTTCTCTCCTCACCTCTACCTCAGCGGGCTGCTAAACTGAATTCCGCGGAAGCTTTCCCGGGTGAAGTTGGTTAGAACGGGGTGGGCTTGACCTCTCGACATCCTAATAGAGCGGTCAAGAAACAAAAAATATATTCTACCTCTGTTGCTGAATATCAAGAATGTAGGCTATAGGAATCATCTTTGACTTCCAACAATATCGGCTGCGCGAATAGTACATTACAGGTCGTTTAGTAGTTTTTAGTCTTGGTTTGGAGCTCGTCCCCTGACGGCGTAGAACAATCTTCTTAGTTTTCCACTCTTCTAAATCATTTCATAAAAAAACGGACTATGAAATGCTCCTAATATCACTGTCAGTTACAGTTGTTTAAGTAAACACATCTTCCGCCATATGCCAGTAAGGCATAAGGTGGTAAAATCGTAAATCTGGAATTAAGTGGTTGATTTTATGAGGTGCTTATTGTAAAACTTTCATGACAATTCATCAAAAATTTTGTTTCCTTTCAATTCAGTGAATGAATCTATACCACATTCAAAGATAATATCACTCAGATTCCAGAAATTTACGACCTCACGTGAGTTTAAACAATGAAATGCTCCATATAGGATAATTCTTGATTCGCAGAATACGACATATTGGTTGATATATCTTTCAGTTGACAGTTAAATAAAAGGCATGCATTGGCGATGGGGACTGCATGGGTATTTGCCAAAAGTTAGGATTAGTTTGTGGTTGAGATGAGAGGACCATAAAATTCGGGCTCAGTCTGGAAAAAGGAAGCCTTTCTTGCAAGTTGGGAAGTGAAATTCACAGATCAGAATTAGTGGGAGGGAAGAAATTACCATGACCAGAAACTAGAGGGTAACTGCATTGAAAGAATTTAAGATAAAAATCAGTGTGAAGAGCAAAAGTAGGAAGGTAGAGAAATCGCATCTGGAGCATATGCTCCATTCAATTAAGTTATCAAATGAGTTGCTTAACAAATCATTCCAGACAGCAAAAAAAGTGAAAGTAGTTCCGTGTGGATATGAATATGTAAAAATTCTTTGTCTCAGTGTTCTCTAAGAAATATATAACTCTGAGGCATATTATTCAGAGTTTGTGTATTGTTTAAAAACTTCCTAAAATCCAGCAATCACATTGTGTTGAGTATAAAAATGAATTTAGCCATCATATTGAGCCAACAAATTTTTTATTAATGGTAGTAACACCAACTTGTTATTGGACTGCAGTATTCCTGTATAAAAAATATCCCAAAGTCATTATTCATGAGCAGTGTGATTTTATTTTTTCGCTTAACTGAAGGACTGACATCATGAGAAAAGAGGTCGCTGAAGATATCATTTTCTCTACAAGAGACAATTAACTTAACATAAACAGGTCATGACGCCTTTGTGGTAACGTAATGGTCTCAGCTGTCACACAACGCATATGTCATCACTTGGCTGTGTGCCTTGGCATAGTTCAATCCGACAAAATTTATAAATTTATTCTAGTCAGACCTGCAGGGCTCCATACAACCAGTCAATAAATGTTGATAATGTAAGAAGCAGCCTTTGAAATATTGATAGCAAAGAGCTGCTATCTCTGACCTGATGTAATATTTAAGATTCCAACCCAACTCAGTATTTCACACGAAAAGAATATGGTTGCTTATAATGACGTAACTACCACTGAGACCTTTGGCAAATTCATTGAATGGGTCTGTTTGAATTTGATGGGCCTGGGGCCCCCTCTGGCTGGGGCAACAGGGGAGGAAATACAAAGGAGATGCTTGTTCCATTCCTCCTACTATTTTAAAATTTAGATGCATAGTAATTTATGTTTTCAGATATTACATGTACAGCTCACAACTATCCAGAAAGTAAAGAACATTACACAAATTTTAACAGTAATAATAATTGCAACACTAAATAATTACATGGTGTTAACTAGGGTTCAGATTTTTATGACCAAAAAAGTAGAGAAATATGCAGGCAAATATGACCTTAAAAATGGATAAATATGACCTAAAATGACAAAATATGACCAAACATTTAAATTTATCATACATCAAAACATGCCCTATTATACATCATTTATTTTATCTAGTAGTGTCGCTCTCTTGTAGACAGCATAATTTGTTTCCATGCACTCGCTGCATAATTGGGAAATTAAATTTTAAATCCGTTTTGTTGAAGTATCTTTAATTTTTACTGAATAGAACTCTTTCATCTGTACTAAACTCCCAGATCTGATTTTTACGGATGTGTTCAGCTCAAAATATTTTTGTGAGCTAACAGATTTTTTTCCCTGATTGAAAGTATCCATCAGATCCACAATTGGCCTATTAAAGATACACCAGTACAACATCAGCCATCATTTTAATTTTATTTTTCCCATGGTTCCTGTTGTGCTTTCACATCTAACATAGTAGTCCCTTGGGACAATAGTTCCCAACAGCACCTCACCACTACTGGCTATCCTCTACTTCAAGATACTGCCCATCTCAAATCACTCATAAGAGGGGTTGCCCTGATGAGACATATTAAGGGTATGAGTCGTTGAAGGATGCCAAAGAAAATGTGTAATATGCAACTAAAAGTGAAGGGACCTTGAGCAAGACCACAGAATATATGAGAGATTAGGGGAATAGGAAAAAATGGGCAGGATGTTGGAGCAAAATAGAATGTAAAGAAACAGGAGTGGAAAGAACTGTATTTTCAGCAAACCTGACAAGAGGCTAAAAACTGTCCAGGATGCTGGATGAAGTTTATATTATAGTAAATCAGATGATGTATGTAGTAAACATAAAAAAATTACTGTTACACGAATTTTATTGCAGCAAAAAAGGTGGAAATATGATAGTTTATTGGAGAACTTTATGGTTCCGAATGTTTAGGGCTTTACCATCAGCAGTAGCATAAATGATGAGGCGGTTGACTATCTAGACAGAATCATAGTTACTCACTCTCATTGACTGCTTATAGAAAATATTATGTGTGAGAACATGTGCAATAAAACTACAAAAGCCTGTTAAAAGAATTTCCTGCCCAAACTAATTAGTAAATATAACTTTTGTCTGATGGACTATTTTCATCCGTAAACCATGAAATTTTTTCTATATTTTTCTCAAAGTACAGTTGAAACTTTTAATTTTATGTTTACAGATTCCATAGAGTAATTTACACATAATTCTATATACTTTCTTTTCTTTTTACCAAATGTACATTGTTCTCTGAGCCCTCTTTAGCTTTCAAATTATTTTCTAAAAAAATTTCAGAGAATAAAATGAGTACAGCTTTAAGGATTTTGTATTTTGCTTTCCTCATTTTATGTGACAACAGTGAGTATAGAAGCTGTATAAAATTCTATATCATCTCTTACTATGAAACTGAAGATGTACTCTTAGCTACTTACTAAAAGAGGCTACGTGTGTTTGACAATCAAACCAAAGTCTCCTACAAATGTTAGAGAAACAATTATATATTGCACTGACATAGTAGGTATATCTGTCTCTTTAAACAGATTTCTGCCCATTGTTTGTGGGTTAACTTAAATTTTAAGGCATAAATTTGTGAAGTAAATAAAAATTTATTATCATTTACATGTGAATGAATTCTTTTTGTGCTCTGCTATTCAAAAGTTTTGGAGAACATTAACAGAGCATTAACTCTATATTCTTTAAAGAATGTACATGATTTTTCTGATTTTAAAAATACCAATCTTTATCATCAGTTTATAACATTGATGCTGCACCTCTCAAGAAAATGCATGCCAGCATTAATAGAGATGAGGAAATTTTATGCAAGGATGCATTAGGCATACTTAGTGTTTCAAATATGTGAATCTGAATTTAAACTAATACTCTTTTATTATATTTATTACCAACATTGACCATTAACCACTTCTTACAATGGAAGTAAGAAGCATAATTTGCTGCAATGTCATCAAGCAAAATATGAAGTTTCACTCCACCACTAAGCTTTCGGAATGGCAACAAATATATCTCAGCCACTTGCCGCCTACTAACAAGGGCAGCTGTCCTTTCCATCCCATATTCTTCCTCACAAACAGAAATATTTCATGCATTAATAGATAAGTGAATTTATTCACAAACTTACAACTCTTTATGCCAAATCTGAATTTGTTGAGCTATCAAAAGTTTGATTTTGGTCAAATAATTTGCAAAATATCCAAGATTTTACCTCTGAAATATGATCTTCATGTTAGAGCACAATTTGTTGTTGATCTTCGTGATTCAGTGAAAACTTTGAAGTGCCTCTGATGTATTTTGTCAATTGAAAATCAAACAGTGGGCAATGATCAGACACCTCTATATTGTATTATATTGTATTACATCAGAAAACAAAGGAAATATGTGAATGCAGGCTTTCCCGGCGAATAAATGATAACAAATCTTTTCGGGTTTGCAGCCGGATTTTGTTACAAAGCGACAAGCTTTCGGCAACTAGCTCAGTAGCCATCTTCAGGTCGATTATGTATCGGCGATCTTGCCGTTACGAATACCATGCGTTTACTGGTGTCGCTTAGCAACCTCACGACGCTCGCAGTCCCGCTTCACTAAGATTGGTCGAGGTGCCGGTCACCCATCCAAGTTCTTACCACACTCACTGTTGCTTAACTGCCGGAGCTCAGCTGTGGCGGTCACCCCTCCGGCAGATAAGCAACGGTGAGTGTGGTAAGCACTTGGATGGGTGACCGGCACCTCGACCAATCACAGTGAAGCGGGACTGCGAGCATCGTGAGGTTGCTAAGCAACACCAGTAAACACCTGGTATACGTCAACAGCAAGATCGCTGATACATAATCGACTTGAAGATGGCTACTGAGCTAGTTGCCGAAAGCTTGTCGCTTTGTAATAAAATCCGGCTGCAAACCCAAGAAGATTTGTTATCAACAAAAGAAATGTTTATGGAAATGTTGGTCTCTCTTATTGGTAAATATTAGAGCTATACATACCATTTTCTTATTAACTTATTGAAATCATTTATGTACTAAGAAATGATACGTTCTTTGAACTTCATATTTCTTTGTATTTTTTGTAAACTAGTCACCAAATAAATGTATACAATGTTTAAATTACATGAATATAACTTGATAATTTGTTGTGTATTCAAGTTAGAATTAATTTTTTGCAGCAGTAATTTGCCAAGTGAAGTATTAAATTAACTGTGTTCTACCACAAAAAAGGTGAATGAAATAAAACCTAGAGAGAAACAAAAAAACACTATCTTTATCACAAAAGATTGGTCAGAAGGGAAATGACTCAAAAACTGTTGCCTTTTAGTTTCACTTAACTGACCATTCATTTTTTCCTTTGATAAAGCAGTTTTTTTTTTAGGGCTGTTGCCGTGTTCTGCTTCTCGATTTCCATTGCACTCGGTCCCACCAGTCGTATTTCTTAAGTCCTCTGTTACTTGGTGGTCTTCTTTGTTTCATTCTTTCAGGTGGTATCCATGTTTGTTGAATACTTGAAATGTGAATTCCTTGGCATAACATTTTATAACAAACTCAACTGGGCAGGTCACATTGAACAGATAGCAGGAAAAGGATTCAAATTCCTTCATTTGTTTGAGGTAGTGATGAGAGGATGTATCAGTAAGTAGAAGTAAGAGAATTAGGTGATAAAACTTTTGTCAGACCATTGCTTGAGTATGATGCAGGAGTATAAGAGCCACATTTTGGGTACCAAATTGGAATGTAAGGAAATTACTGAAGATCACAATCAGGACTGATATGATAAAGGAACTGGAATGGGTTTCATTGGAAGACAGAAGGATGATGAAGACGGTCATGGGAGTGCATAAGGCGTATATTGGTGATGACGCATGGAAAGATATTGGTGGAAGAATTAAGAGAGGTGCATAGAAGGGGAAAGATGACTATGATCAATAGCTGGCACTCGACTTCGGACATGGAGAAAGGAACTGGAATAAATTACCAAAAATGCTAAAAGAATTTAAAGCTAACATTCCTAGAGGAAACTGAAAAATGGTGTGTACGGAAAATGCCACCGAGTGTGTGTTCCTTCGCAATTACATTAAATTAAACTTTTTTGGTCATCTGTTATTTTGCATTTGATGAAGATGACTGAACCACATTTTGCAAATTAAAACTTTTATAAGCAATAAGCCTTTTTCATTATTTTTATGCTGTAAAAGAAAAATGAAGAGGATTTTTTTTTATCGTGCAGTCTATTAAAAATTATGTAACTATTGGAACCATTTTACATTAGGAATTAATGCTTTCTGATATTGATGAAACTAACAAACTTCCACCCCAAAAATAGAATTATAGGTGTTGTAGGATAACAGACAGGTTATCCCGGAATACATATTCCAATGTCATCTTTGAATTTAGGAGTTCCATGGCACGGGCCTGTTAATAATACTCTCTTAAAAGGTTTCCATAGTAACAAGACATAGAGATATAACTAGGAGATTGCCTAGGTTGTTAGCTCTAAGGAGAACCTACAAATAAGTCCGATTATGTAATTGAATTGATGTATTTGGAGTTATTAAAACTAAGTTAAACTGTGCTGAATATAAAAAAAACTATCAGTTTATTTATTTAGTTTAGCTGCACATTAAGAAAATAAAATAAATAGCTCCACTTCGCAATGAAATCACATAGTTAGATAACTATCTAAGAAGCATAAAAGCACGAAAAATATAAACAAAATCTCTTCGGAAATACAATAGTGTCAGCTCATTTAATTTGGCTTGAAAAATTATTGGTACAGTAGATTACTATGGAAATATTAGTTGCTATCAACAAAACTTTCAAAATGTGTTAAAAGGTGTATTACTGTAAAACACTTGTAGGTCATTGGCTGTTACTAACTTCCAAATACACTTCCAAATACTTTCTACTAAAATCCTCTTCATGGTTTTTTTTTTTTAAATTTTCTATTGGCTGAACAAACTGTATCTTCATGAAACACACTTTTACAAGAATTACTCACAAAAGATGGTTAGCATCCAGTGACATCAGCTTGTATAGGCAATATAGATTGAGAAAAGGATGAAGTGATCTGATCAGATCTAACTGATTGTTCACTCTGCAAAACTGAAGACATTATGTTTAGTGTGAAGCAAGTTATTGTCCATAAGACATCCTTATTATATATGAGATTACTTTTTAATTATTACCATCTTATACGTTCTGAGTCTAAATTTTTCATCCAATCTAGCTTTGGCCTTTACAAATTTTAAATTCTTTCAGCATTTTTGGTAAATTATTCATCACTTCTCATGGTAATTTAATCCAATCTCTGACTTCCTTAACTGCAAAAGAAAATTTTACTGCTCCCTTACACATGAAACTTAGTGCCAGCTTGTGCCCATGGTCATCTTTTCCCTTCCACATGTTACTCCTTTTTTTATCTGCTTAACGTCTCTCCAATAACGAGGTCTTTAAGAGACGGGAAAGGATGGGGGGCAAGAAATGGGGAGGAATTCGGCCATGGCCTTTTGTAGGAAGCATCCTGGCATTTGCCTGGAGTGATTTGGGAAACCATGGAAAACCAAATCTGGATGCCCGGATGGGGATTCGAACCACGTTACTCCTGATTCTTAGATAAATATCTTTCCAAACCTCACCACCAGCCTTGTATACACCCAGCATTCTCTTCACCTCTTCCTGTCTTTCAATGACTCCCAATCCAGCTCTGCCAAAGTGATTTATGCTTAAGTGCACCAGAGGTTCATAATTTACTTTTAGTTTGTTTAAGTTAGTATTGGCTGCAGTTCAAAAAGAATATGTTTAGTCTAATGCCAGAGCAAAGCTTAATGTAAATATTTGGTTATGGAGCCTGGAATGAAGAACATCTGCTATCAATCTTATGGATGATAAAGGCACCCACACTAGTAGGTTCTTCCAAAAGAACTGAAGAATCAGAACCATAGTAGTAGTACCTGTTACAAATGATAAGTGTAAGTTTCTTCTGATGAAGGTATTAAAATTTTTTGAAAAATTTTTCTTAAAAAAACAGACAATGTTTGTACACTGTTAGGCCATTGTTAATGAATAATCTGTGTGACAATTAAACAGATGTCATACAAGTGGATTCTGTTTTCTTTAAATCATTTATCTGAAACAATAGTAAAGTGTGAAAAGTGGTTTACTTGCTCCATTGCTGCTTTAAGATACTAATAGTGAATAATTGTTCCTTAACATCTGCCAGAAAATCTTAGTTCTTTTAGCTAGCACTGATGTTGAGACCAAAACTATTATATGTATTTTTAAAACAAGTGACTGATTGTTGTAATGTCTAAGGTATGAGAGCAGTTGAAGCAGTGTTAACAACATATTGAACCTCAGTAATCTTGATGACACTATTTAATCTTTTAGAGTAAACTCAAGCCAAATTAAAGAATACTCCATCGAACTGCACATCTGTTATTAGCAACAGTGTACCAATTTTATCAATTATGATTAACAGTATGCTGTATTCACAGTTCTACATCATTTGTCTTTGCAAAATATAGTGAATTGAATACACCCCTAAAAACCAAAGAACCTGGTGAGCTCTGCGCCTAACTAGCAAAACTAGAATTTTATAAGTTGTTTCCATTAGGTTCAAAGTATAAAAGGAAAATCATGTCTATTGCCTGCTCTTCATAGATAATTAACATTGGCTATATACTTAAAAGAAAGAATGTTTCTGTCTGTTTTGCCAAATCAATTTCAGTTCCTTTCATTACATACAAAGGGGTGAAAAAAAAAAAAGTTTTGAAACTCTTTTAACTGTCGTTAATAGCAAATTCTTTATACATAATGAATATTATGGGTTCTGCTCAGTTCCCCAAAGGCTTTTTAAAAAACAGCAGCAGCCACAAAGTATGGCAGTAAAGAGCCCAATTGAATAACTTTGTTAAGCTACCGTACCAGCATACTGAGACTGAGATCTGTGATGTTAACCATTTCTGTTTTTGCTGCTATGGTAAGATAGTGTTGAAAATAGACTCTGCATTTTATCAAAAGTAAGAAGATTACTGAAATGATTAGCTGGTCAATAAAACAAAGGTATATAGTTTCAAAAAACAATAGCGTATCTATATGTAATCATAAACTGCATGTTGTTAAACTGTTAATGGCTCAGACAAGTCAATCTTTGGGATAGTCTCCAGTAGCATATTTTATACTAATTAATCTGAAATAATACTAAATGTTATAAAAAATAATACTAGCAGAAAAAGAAAAAAAACAATACAGAAATAGCAAAAATACAACACTGCTAAACTGATTTTAGGGCGCCAGAATTTACTGTCCATCAGACGTTAAACACTAAATGCTAAAGCAAAAACGAACATAATACTTCATGAGAACAGTTGAAAGCAAGGAGATATCACTAATGAAAATTAATACGCAGCAATTTTCATTGCACTGTAAAGACTCTCTCCACATCAGTAATTTTTTGTGGGCGGATACAAAATGCCTTCCAAATTAAGCAATATTTAATAAAAAATTACTTGGGAAAATCAAATGTATTTTAGTTTAGAAAACAAAATGTAATTTTTATTACTGTCCATTACATCAATAACATAAAATATTTACAAAAGCAATATTTCTACACTTAATATTTAACAGTAATACATTCTTCTTTGAAGACATATGTAGAAGTATAGACTTGTGAAGCGATTTTCATGCTTAGAGTTAAATTCTTATATCATGTATTCACAATAAAGTAAATCAAACAGCTATTTACTTAAAGCGAACTCTGACAGATAGAAGGGTATCCCATTCTGCTTGCATAATGAGAGTCTTGAAAACATATCACTAGGATTAAAAAAAAGTAGCAAATGAATGCTACAATTATAACGCACACTTCACTATGATATGAAGAATGTTACCTCGAAGAGAACAGCCAAACTGCCAAAAAACATATAGAAAATAGAGCAAAAATTTATAATTGGCTTTGTTTCTATCATACAGGAAAATGGAAAGCAAATAGGGGAAAAATCAACAAATGTTTTATGACAACCAATAAAATCATCATCAGTTGATTTAAATTTTACTTTTTTCTCTACCTATACAACACACCACCATGTCCCTTCGAGCTACAGCATCGCAAATGAAAAGTGACAATGTGTCATTATTTTTCAAGCTGTTAGCTTTATGGATTAATTATTTTGGAAAATCATAAACAAGGCTGTCAATATAATTTACAGCTCAACCATCCTGAATGGATAATTGAATGATTCTTACACAATTCCCACAAATCACAAAGAAGACACACGATTTTAATGTACTTCTTCTCTAGTATCACAAATACATATGCAGAAAAACGAGTGTAAAATTTATGATAGACATTGATAATAGAAAGTAGTTTAATATGTGAACTGTGAGAATGTCTTCAAGATGTACTACTTGTACACACTTCCACAAATGTGTGTCTGTTGTCGTAAAAATTTCTTTGACAGTTTTACTTACAAAATCATGGAAGAGTATCCCTTCCTGCAGTCTAACATAGAAGGTAACTCAAATGATTTAAATAATTACTTCACATTCAAATTAAAAAAAAGTTGTCCTTTAAACAGGGATGGGAAGATCCTTTGCTACAAGGCGCAAAATCTGATCTGTACTGAGGCGCCAATTAACTATGTCCTTGGAAACTTTGCACCATGCTTCACCATGATGAGGCTCGGCAGCAATGCATCGCTTTTTTACTTCTTCTTGCTGATCCTGTTTAAGATAGAAAATTTTGAATAACTACAATAAAATAATTGTATTATGGAGCTATTAAAAATAAACAAATATTCCAACAACTATCATTACATTAAATAAGAATTGAACAAAAAACTTGCAAATGGAACAATGATATGAATATCAAGCAGCATATTTCTGATATTTAAACAGAAATAACTTTCACAAAAGATTATTTCAAAATCTTGCTACATAATCATATTGCCCTGTTTGAAATGAATACACATGTTTTTATCTCACTTTTAAAGGAAAAGGGTGAGAATTCTTTGTCTAAATTTCTTTACTTTCTCCTGTATTGTTGTTTGTAACTCGAATTTCTTCTACCACCCTCCATTGCCTTTCAGACAGTTAACTATCTTGAAAAATGATATCTAAGTTGTTTTTTACTCCTACTCTTTGTACTTCGTGTTCTTCTGCAAACAAACTTAACTAATTATGGTCTCTTTTTTTCCTATTTCTGAATTTGTCATAGTTGTGGTAAGAAACACTTCTAATAACTCACTAATTTATATTTGCTAATTAGTTCCTTATGTTTCCCATCAAACCAATGAATTATCCATGGAAATGAAATTCTAACCATATTGCAAAGCAAGACACCACCACACCAGAGCACTTGAACCCATAATATTTCACTTCCGTGCAAACTCAATTTGTGCACTCCTCATACAATTCATATTGTAGTGTATAGGCCACAAGGCAGTAAACTTTTTATTCATTTTGAAAGGTGTACGTTGTATACGATGAAATCATTAGACCCAGGACAAGTTTGTGGACAAGGAAATGAGGGAAATCATCTTTGGTCTCTATGAGTGAACCAATCGAACATTCACCTGAAATGGTTGTGCCAAATCATGGAAAACTGAATCTTGACTACCAGACTGGGAATTGAGACCAGGCCCTTCAAGCATTACAACTTCTTTAAAAGTGATGTTATGCATTGTAAGAGATTATTTAGATTAACAAAAAAAGGTGCTACCAAAAATAATGTTGCGAGTCACTGATAGTACAATAAATCGTTAAAAATTTCATAGTGACAAAACTTCCTTCCTAATCTCCAATAGAACAACATAAAAATGAGATGAGTAACTGGTAACTATGCTATATTTATTAATTTACTGTCTAAACCACTGCCTAATTTACACCAGTAATATACACAGGGAAACAGTAAACACTGGGAAATGATTAGAATACAAGATATATTGTCCTCAAATATCCTTAACTAAGGGAGATATGAAAGTTGCATTCCAGCTTTCAGTGAAAGTGCTATTAATATGCAGCAATTAAGTTAATATTATCAACTTATAACAAAATTTGTCTCGCCTCTAAAGTCTTCTTTAAATTTTGCTTACTCTCTTTATTACATAATTATTAATTTATGTTTGCATAACTTGGAAATGATATGTAATAATTATAAGATGATTATTTCTGGATTCATTACCTAATTATATTACATTACTATATAAATTCTCAACTTAAAAAAACAGTAATATATACCTGGACAAAGAGGAAACAAAAGTTGTTTTCTATTGGCTATGCTTTCTGCCCATCTTAGCCGCCTTAACCTAACCTGGTAGTGCTACCAAGTAAAAGTTTAACATGGAATCCAAACCATGGAAGCATTCTGGCATACTTCTCTTACACAGCACACTATGCCAGAGGCGAAGGTTGGGTTAATGGTCTATGAAAATCCCCACTGAGATAGAAATTCGAACGAGGGACATTTTGTTTACCTGTCAGACACCTTAACCACTTAGCCACCAGACTGCACAGATACACTGTTAACATCAGCATGTTGGTAACATGAGCTCATAAGATATTACCCATTCAAAAATTGCCCAATGTGCCTAAAGAAGTTTCCACTTCAAAAAACTAACTTAGTCCACAACCCAATGGTTCATCGAATCTTCCTGAAGGAGAAGTACCAAGCTAATGTGTCAGCAGCAAGAAGGCTAATTCCTATCTTCAGGGGCCTGCGGTTTAACGTGGAATCTGAACCTTGAAACGTGTCGGCATGGCTCATGTAATCAAATACAACACTTAAAAATTCATACTCACCGTTGGGATTTGAACCTGTGATCGGAGAGAGAACTTTCAGAAGTAACTGCTGAGTTACCAGACTGCCTTGTTTTTAAGTACATGTTTGCTAACTACTATCAAATTTGGATAAAAACTATGTGTTTGTATAAAGATTTTGCTGATCCAAAAAGCATCCAACATGCATATCATACGAGCAACAAATGGCATGTCGGTGACATGACGTCACGAACTCACAGATTTACCCCCGTCCAAACATCGCATAACATGGCTATACAAGTTTTCAATTTAAAAAAGGGCAAAGAAAAAGACCATTATCTAATGCAAATGAAAACTAGATAGGACAGCAATACAAAAGCACATACTGCATACTGGATGGAAGTTAGATTATATTTTATATTTTACCTCGGTACCATTCAGTAATTCAAACTTATAGAAGTATGCCCATGCATCTCCTAAGTCTGCATCAATCTTCACAGTTCTATTGAACCATTCTCGACATTTCTGTATTTTTCTTTCTGACCAAAAAAGCCTGTAGAAAACAGAAAATTAGATCTACAAAACCATAAAACTTAAAAACAACTATTAATTAGTTTTTTAAGCAAATCACATTAGTATTAAACATTACTACATTACAGCAGAATAGTTTTAAAATATGAACAGGTATGGAAATTATTAAATTTCTGTTATGATTCTCAACATTTTTGTAGCTTTCAATTTCCTTGAAATTTAGTGAATGCTGCATTAAATATGTATAGGTATATATGGGAGCATACGCAACAGCATTTTATTAACATAACTCAACTTGATAATGTACCATAATGTATCATCTTTTTGTAACTATCGGCTGTGTGGTATGGTTTGTAAGATCATGTCAAAATGTTGTGCCACAACTTAAATCACCTCTAAAGTCTTGTCATATTCCAGATTTTATAACAGTGAACTGATTTATACAATTTAAGTGCATAACTCTAAAAGGATGGACAGACTGTAATCTGGACCTGGGCTTTCGTAAGTGATAAACCATCCACAAAGCTTTTAAATAGACAACAATGTGTAACTGGTATTTCAACATTTAATAAATTTTTCTAATTGTCTTGTGCATAACACATTTACCCACAGCAATGTGCATTACAAAGCATATTAACATAAGGTGAAAAATTACAAAATTATAACAGACATTTTACCTTTCTCCCCATACAAAGAGGTAACAACAGATTACATTATTTTCGATTTTTCCCCCCCTTTCTACAAAGGAAAGTTTTTGTAGAAACACCTGAAGAAATCATTAAATCTGGATCTTAAATAATATCAACAATATTTCAAGAGATTTTGCTTTATCTTAAAAAATTGTTTGCTTATAATTCACACATGAAACTGAAGGTTAACAACCTCCATAAGTGACAATGTCCTACTGAAGATTCATTCAGTGCAGCGAGGAAAGTCTTGAGTACAGTGACATAGTAAAAGAATATGCCAATAACTATTATAATAATTTAATTGCAATTCCATTAGTCATTTAATTACCCCATTTTATTTTTTAATTACCTTATATAATTTTAGTGTTAAATTCCTCCCATCTATTTTTGCAATTTACAAATTTTAATTTTAAATTCCATCAGTGTTTATGGTAAATTATTCATCACTTCAACTGGTAGTTTGTTCGAACTCCTGATACCCTTACCCACAAAAGAAAATTTTCCCACTCCCTTATACATGAAATCGAGTGCCAGCTCGTGGTCATAACCATCTTTCCCGTTCCATGCACTAGTCCTCATTCTTTGGCCAACATCCCTCCAAAGCTAATCCCAATTAGAGTGTAAATCATAACGTAAAATTCTGGTCCTCAAATTTGTGGCATGGAGGTAAGACTGACAAAATCTCCTTGTAAATATTAACTATCAGAAAACTTTATGAGCCTTCTATAAATGGAGACATGTGGGAACAATTAAGAGATGTTAATAGATTAGAAAAAAATGTTTACATGTATCACTATTAGGAATATCTTTCCTATGCCCAGACAAGGTCATCTGATACAGGGAGCCAACCAGACAGGGAACAAATTTCGCAGAGAAATGCTACAAGAAATGCAGCAGAAACTAGCCAACAGGGAATCAACAAAGAAAAAGTTATTATGTAAAGCAGTGAATACAGAAGCTGTAAATATTAAGGGGATGATTTCAATATATTAACTAAAAAAAAAAAAGATTACATGCCATCTTGCACCAATAATGTCATGATGGTCAGAATGATTTACAGGGCAGTGATAGGACTGTTGGAATAGAATAATGAACATGAAGCAAGCTGGAGGAGTGATGAATATGCTGATATTGGTGAACTGAATATTGTCAAAGGTCAGGAATGCTACTAGAAATATGATGAATAAATTCACTCCTGGTACAAACAACTTGCCAGCAGAACTTTTTGACAAAGGAGGAAAGAAACTGGAGAGTAACATCTGGCAATCAGTAAGGAATTCAGAATAAATCTATGATGATTAATCACGTGAAGTGATATATTCAACTGAGTAATACCAAGATTTAGATTAAGGTGGAAGAAGGTTCAATGTCATATTTCTTAAAAGATGATAGAGAGAACTGACAAATCTACTTGGTTTTGTAATGTACAACTAGGAAGCAACAACCATCTGGAACAGACTGATCCACTTTTTTTGTCTTTGCTGATAATCTAGACCTTGCGTTCCACACAATTTGGTATTGGAATTTATGAAAAATGTACAGATCCAAACAAGGTTTAGGAGATATTTAACTTAAAGTTGCACTACTACTACTACTACTACTACTACTACTACTACTACTACTACTAATAATAATAATAATAATAATAATAATAATAATAATAATAATAATAATAGTAATAGTAATAATAATAATAATAATAATAACAACAAAAATAAAAAATAAAAATGTTTTATCAACAAAAAATATTAAAAGTTTGTGAGTATTTGCTAGTAATCAATCCTTAGTTATGAATGATAAGAATATTTTGTAAAAGACAGAAGTCATACTGACCAGTGGAAAAGGATATAATTATGTAATTTTGTTAATCATCATCATCATCTAGAACAGCTTCCAGCCACTGGCCGGGTCTGCTGGTAACAAAAGCCTCGCCAGTGCTTCCTGTCTAACCAACATCTCTCTTCTTCCACTGATGCCCAATTTCCTCCTCTTTCCTCCTCACTTTTCTTAACACCATTAATCCATCTGTCCCTCAGTTAATATTGTCACAAAATATCAGCTGAACAGCCAGGAATAATGAATTATTGATTGTTTTTTACCCAAATGTTAAGTACTTTCTGAAAAATGGACTCCGTTAACAAGCGAGGAAAAGCAACAGAGCGCATGAGAGTTGTGAATGATTTATGGAGATGTAAATGAAGATATCCAATAGTAAACCACATATATTGAAGAATTTTATGGGGTATAAATATCACTCATAATACGAAAGCATCCAAGAGAAAATAGGTAGAAAATGTCAACTGAACACCATAATTCCAGTAAATGTACTGATGTCCTATTGAAAACAGAAGGAAATGCAGAAAGTGGAAACAATGACCAGATGAGGTGGAGTGAGACTCAAAGAGGTTAGCACCAAAAGCACGAAGCAAAAGTTCCACACAAAAGTATGAATGTGCTGTGCGAGTTGTATAACCACTGAGCTGATGGAATGGGGAGACAAATTAACAGGTGATTCTGCCAGAATAAAAGATTCATATTTTTAACGTGTCTACACTATATAATTATTATTGTTATTTCTTAATATGTGACTGTATAACAGTTTGGTGGGCTGTATGATAACTGACAATAAAAAAGGGCATTAAAAGTTAGTATCACTTTATGACATCTTACTTGGATACAGCAAGTAACACATGAGGATCATGTTCACATCTTTTCAGTGCATCCACACTTTTTGTCTTTCTCTGTGGCCTCTGTTCAAGGAAAATTGCTTCAGCCCACAAAATGCCAGAATTTGGACACTCTTGCAGCGCTGTAAAATAAATATACTACTGTAATTAAAATAGAATTAAGGACAAAATAAAATTTCTAACTGTTTAATTGTATTTACACAAATAATTAACTTTCTCCACGTTCATTTTCAAATCTGGTATTGCTGAGCAGATTTTCAAAAGTGCTATCAATTTTGTTTCAGAATATTTTTATGTAGTTATGTTTTTTTGGTATAAAGCTGTTAATCCTATAACATAATTTCAAATGCTTACTTTGCAACTCAAAAATGAGGATGGATAGTGGAAATAAACCCAATAAATACCACATATGACAGGACTAATAATTTGTAATAATTTGGTATAAAACCTTACATATATGGATGAGACACATGACAAGGAGATCACATGTGTACATTCTGAGAAACACCATGACTCAGAACTGTTGAAGAAACAAGAATTTATCATTTTTCCAGGATGACATGGCTCATCCACAGCAATGATGGAACACAGTGATACAAGCTCTCCATTAGAGCCACATGGTGAATATCTGTGTATCAGTGTCGGATCAAGAGGAGGGGTCACTTGCCCCAGGTGGCAAAATCATGTTTGAAAGGTGGCCAATTTACATCACAGCGACTTTTTTTTTTTTTAATAGTGTCACTACTGGTGGCAATGAGTGACAATGGGGGCAGCAAAATAATGTTTGAAGGGTGGCACAGTTTTTGCCCTGGCTCAGAAAAATTCCTAGATCTGCCACTGATGTGTACAAATATCTAATCCCTTTGCCATGTGTCTCACGCATGTATATATGAATTAAACTAAGAAAAATGGAAACTGCTTTTAGGCAATATAAATGACAAAGGAAAAGGAAAATTACTCATCACTCACTAAAGTTGAAGGCTGTGATGAGTGAAAAACCTATATGACAAACGTATATGTTTTTCACTCATAACAGCTTTCAAGTTTGGTGAGTGATGAGTCATTTTCCCTTTCCTTTGTCATTTATACATGTGAATGAATAAGATTTATACCAAAATATTGTGAAATGTGTGAGTCTTATGTGTTTGTCACTACCTTCCTGCTTTTGTCAATGATAAATTATGGGTTTATTTTCCCTATCTTTTCTTACTTTCATTGCTTAAAAGCATTTTCATTCCCATTATTAACAAACTGCTTCAAAGAATTTGAAAACAAATTTTTCTTCATATATGATTACAATGATGAGAATAAAATTAAAAAATTTACATCAGTTATAAAATAAATCAATTATTAACCCCCCCCCCCTTACATTTCCTGTCCTTTTAGATTGTCACCTTGCAGTCAGAAAGTCTAACTACTAACATATTTGATTGCTGTTACAACTCTGTAATTTTACAGTTTTTATGACAAACACCAAAAGCCAATCAGCCATTGTAAACTAAAATGATGGGCTGAGAACAGCAATGACAACAGTGAGTATATCTCTGGCTGGCCATCCTTGTTTATAAAGCAATTAAAAGCTTCTTGCTAGATGCTTCATCGAGGTCATTAGAGGCAAGAAAGGTCTTGGGGCTAAGAATGGGAAAGAATTTGGCCATCACCTTTTGAAGGAAACGTCCCAGCATTTGTCTGGAGTGGTTTGGGGAAACCATGGATTCCAGACGGGAATTCAAACCTGCATCCTCCAGAATGTGAGGCCAGAGCATTACCACTCAAGCAACACACTCAGTTTTTAATACCTCATCAGTAATGAGTGCCATTATATGCAATGGATGACAAAGAAAGGGACCCTATGAAACTTACAAGCTAAACACAAACATTCAGACTGTTACTATATCTGTCAAATAATAATATAATTAGATACACTGATATGCTAAGTCAAGCATCTGACTTCACAGTGTTCAGCAGATATTCAGCCAAATTCTTCTCAGAACTAAATTAAAAACTTTCTCAATCAATAACAAATAGGACAAAATGCCGGTTCAAACAACATTGAGTCAATAACCTAAAAACATAATTTCTACAGCACACGCAAACTACTTTCGAGAAGATACAAAAACTATGTGTAATTTCATCTTGGCAACAGCAAATAGTTAAGATATTCCCATCTTTAAGCCATTCAGAAACCAACTCAATTTCTGTAATCAAGACTGAATTACTGTAAGACTATGATCACCCCTTCAGAAAATGGGATGCTTGGTACAAGTAAATTGGTAAATAAGCACCACATTTATAATGTAAATTATTATTGATAACATTAACAGATCCATAATAAACAGAGCAGTATGATGCTCATACCCTTGGCCATGAGTGTGTTAGCAATATCTCTCAGTCCAGCACGAAATTCAACCCGAACTGCCTCCAGCCAGAGCTCTGGGCACTTAGGGTTCCGCAGTCGACCTTTTTCTAGCACCGAACGGGCTTTGGTCAGCAGATTACGACGTTCCTCCAAGGAAGACAGCAACCGCCAAAGTGGAATAGAAGTTGGGCATTTTTTGATCTGCAATATTAATAAATTTATATTATTATAATAATGAGAGAGAAGGGGAAAAAAACAGAAAATACAATTGAGTGCATGGAAGAAGAAAAAAAAAAACAAATTGAAACAACATAATTTTTTTTTTTACTCATCAACTAAATATAATTTCAGCATCATTCTAAACATGACATTTATGACAAACTACTATTGTATATTGTGAATTACTCTCACTCACTGATGATGCCATACACAGGTTGTGTATTAAATTGATTTCATTAAAACAATTATATTTTTAATTAATCAGAAGGATTTCTTAAAAGAGAGAGATCATTAGTCATTGTGAAATTGTCTTTAAAATTGGGTATACATACATATATAAAGGGATAGCGAAATGAACCACCACCACCTTAGAACATGGTATCATGGGGTGAACACATGTGCTTATTTATGTGGTGGTTCATTTCGATATCCATTTTTTTGTAAATCCATTCGTTAATTAGCTCCTATTATTTCCTGGTAACTATATATATCCTTCGGGAGGATCCAACCAACCTTCGGGTTGTGGACTAAGTTAAGTTTATATATATATAAAGCTAACCAGGGAGGAATTTTTCCATGGTCCTTTTGAATGAACCATCCTTTCATTCATTGAAATGATTTTGGGAAACTATGGAAAACAGAAATCTGGATGGCCAAAAGGGGATCTGAATCTGTCTCTTCCTGAATATCAGTCCTCTCTGTTACTGCTCGTCGACTGTACTCAGCAACAAAGCCAACAGGGTACTTAGATTGATTACAAGTTTATTAATTCTTACTGAAGATTTAACATGATGCTAAATCATCATCATCAGCATCCACCTCCAGTTTCTCAGATGCGGTGCCAAATCATAAACAGAAATTTGTAGTTGAATACAGCATATTTTGTAAGAAACGTGTCAAGTGATAATGGAAAAATTGTGAAAAAAAATTCTCTTCTGCCATTGGTTAATCATTTACAAGTTGATGAGAATGGACTGAGAGTTTTTCTGGTACAAGCGGAGTATGTTCTAGGCAAAATCTAGTGAACTGTAAAACTTCAAAACATTGCAACTAATTGTCCTTGTCTAGTAGGAATCCAGCTTTTATTTAATTTCTCAATTGTAATTGATTCATTTTTATTCATTATTTCAACAATGGATACATTGAAAGATTTAAAAACCAAGAATTAAATTTAGAGGATGGCTGATAGCTTGAAGATTTGTGCTTTGGGTCAGCAGTTTCTAGAACTTTCCTTTTCAATGGTTTTCTTCCATTTGCGTAACACTGGTATCAAATGTTTAAATGTGAAATTTTGACATTTTTAGACAAAAAAATGCATAACAGTTATATGATGGAATGGACTGATTTAACACTTTTGTTTATTTACTCTGAGGTCATTTTAAATGAAGCCCACATACCCCAGTATTGTAAGTCTCCCATGCTTTATCTGCAAGTCCTTGTTGTTCTTCTATTTGTCCCTTCATGAGCCACAGTTTAGCAAATTCTGGGAAAACTTTGATTGCTTCCTCTAATAGCTTTAGAGCTTGTTCCAGATTTTCCAATGCCCATTCAAGTTTTGCCGATTTCATCATCACCCTGTAATTATAGTAACAAAGAGAAAAATGTTAACCACTTTTCTATAATGCTACATAACATTTTTAATTACTAATAACAAAAGTTCTTAAAAGCAATAAAAGAATTAAATTCATTTCATAAAATATGACATGTAGCAATAATGTAAAATGGACATGTTCGAGGTATAGTTATAATTTTAGTTTTGTTTCTATTGTTAATAATAGTGCTGTTATTCAACAACTGATATCAAACTAGGAAGGAGTCTGCATTTCCACATAATTGAATATTAATAATGTTGTTGTTATCTTAATTTTGTAATGTGTAAACAATAAAAATCTATCTTGACTTAGAATGAGACAGAAGAAAAATATATGTTAAACATTACCTACTAGTAATACCTGGAAGTGCCAAAAGTCATGGGATACCCCATTATCGTGTAGGATCCCCTTCTGCTCAGCAAAGAGCAAAACACGACGTGGCTGTTGCAAGTTCCCTGGGGAAATATTCAGCCATTTGATTGGATTCATGGCTGACAATAAAGGTAGCCAAATCATTTGCTGGAACTGTCAAGAATGTTCTTCAAACCAATCATAAACGATTTTGGACAGGTGACATGGCTCATTGTCATCCTGGAAAATGTCACCATTGTTTGGGAACATAAATGGCTGCAATTCATTTCCAATGAATGGTAGGTTCAGTCTGATCAAAGTCGCAGACCATGCAATATAAACAGCCCATACCAGAACGGAGTCACCACCAGCTTACACAGTGCTTTCTTGACTACCTGGGCCCAAGCTTTGTGCGGTCTGCAACACACTTGAACTCTACTATTAGCTCTTACCAACTGGAATCGTAACCTTTACAATCCACTAGGGCACAACTGATACGTTCATGAGCAAAGAAGAGGCACTAAAACTGATGGTGTTCTGCTGCCATATCCAATCAATGCCAAATTTTGCTGCACTATCCACACAGAGAAGTCTCTTCTACATCACATCCGGACAGTTATTGCTGTTCTTTGAAGGAATGTCACCCGTATGACAAAACCGACACCCCAACTCAGACGTCGCTAGTCATGGTCATTAAGTCAATGTGGTTGGCTCCTGCTTTGTCCATGGTGGGTAATGCTGGAAATTACATCCTCTTGGCACACTCTTGACACAGTGGATCAAGAAATATTGAATGCCTGAACAATTTCCAAAGTGAAATTCCTCATTCGTCTGGTGCCCACTTCCCTTCTGTGATTTATGTCATGAGGCCTTAATCAATTCATAAAACCTTTCACATGACTCTCAAGAATACAAATGAAAGCCCAGACACTGCACGACACATTTATATGTTCCTTTTGTGGTGCTATCACCATCAAAATATTTGCATCTTCCTGTCCATGAGTTTTGGCACTTCAGTGAATATTACTACAAGTGTGATAAAGTAAATTCCCTGTACTATTAAAATTAAATCAAGACAGATATTTACTAACCCAATGAACAATTGGAGTTTCTTAGAATGTCTTCAATCTAGAAATATTGCTTTTATGAAATTAAATTATAATTCATACAAAATGATCAAACTCTATTTGCAATACAGTGTTAACATTAAGTATTCTGAAGTTTTATTTTTTTTTTAATTTTTAGTATTTCATGAAATTATTCTGCTTAAAGCAGCCTCAATGTTTAACTGCACCAGTAGTAAAATATAGGCTTGCAGAGAAATTTCTTTGAAAAATGTACAGTTTTTAGTGCTTTTAGGACTTTTTTTCTTTATCTGTTTTCAAGCTTACGTCTGGAGTCTTTCTTTTCCCTATGTTAAATGTCTTTTATTTATGAAATTAAATGCCAATGATAAGTCTAAGAATTTTAAAAGCCTGCTGTTTTCATATCAACTTCATAAAATGATTGCAATATGAAGAAAAAAGAAATCAGAAGAAAACTGGATGGAATACAGAAGTTTTTTTTTTAGACCAAGCCATTGTTTGTCTTGTTGCAGGGACTGGAGGATGCAGTATGTGGAAGATTTTTTATGATTACAACAAAATTCAATTCTATATACTTCCTGATTAAAATTAAAGTTACGGATTAAGGAGAAGCCAAACCTAGGAGTTGGTGCAGACGCACGTGCTTTGGCTAACAAACGACGAGCCCGCTCATACTCAGAATTCTCTGATTCCAGTTTTACAGCAGCAAGCCAGATCTCTTCAGAATTAGGGTTGGCCTGAAAGGCCAGAGACAGAATACCTCTCGCAGCAGGTACATCTCCCTGTCGACAAAATAAAAACTTTTTGCGTAAAAAAGTGATGTAGCTAACTAACTGAATACTAAAAAAGTGTCATTGAATCATACATTAATTTTATCAGGAAAATAATTTCTCATTCTTCTCATTGGAAATATAATCTACTTTACACAACATATCTTTCTTGTTGGATTTATATCTACATATTACGTGCAAGATTAAATAAATCCAACTAATGTTAGCAATTTTCCAAACATATGTTATATAAGTTCATAAAACAAAATGGAGAGTTGAAATATACTCACTGCCATCCACTTGGACTTAGCACCCATCAGCCAAAGAACTTCTGATTTGGGACAGTGGGCCACAGCTCTCTGTAGAAGTGCTTCTAAAGAGTCCCTTGTGCCATGGTTCTTCTCAAAATAAGCAGCACGCAACCATATTGACTTTTTGCTTGGAAAGGTAGCTAGGGCATGAGCATATATTGCGCGAGCACATTCATATGCACCTTGCTGTGCACACTGAAACATACGTGGACATTTAGCACCAATTAATGAATGTTGGAAATCACTATTTTTCTTTGGTGGAAAATACAAATGTGGTTTAGCAAATTAAAACAGGAACACAGAAAAATATCACTGCTTATTATACATAATTCTGCTCTTACCTATCAATGTGTTCCTTAGTCATTTAATTTATAACAATAAGCAATTATTAGCAAATAAGCAGTTAAACAAAAATTTTAAATAACAAAATATAATTCTTTAAATCAAACTCTAACACTTGCATGGTTCAGAAGATCCCGTTAGGTCATTTATATCAGTTTAAAGTGCTTCAGATTACTGTCACTGAAGACATCAGTTAAACATGGAATACTGATGCCTATATTTTGCACAATTTGTCATGTTGATGGGTTAAGTGGGACATAATATACAGATTTTTTTTTGCATAGCAGTAATATCAAATCAAATGTAATATGAAAGAATATATTACATTTGCTCATATACCATGAGTATAAAAAGTGAATTTAAAATTTCACAAAATCTTTTATTGCAATGCTGGAACAAACATATATACAGTAGAACTCCAATTGTCCGAATCAATTTGGACCGGACCCCATTCAGATAATCAAAACTTCGGATAATCGGATTTTTTTTCCAAAAAAGGGTTTATTTTAATTAATTATTGTATATATGCTGAAAATGCCTTCTTTTCCAAGAGACTTTTGGTGCTTTTCTAATTCAGGAATGAAAATTTCACCGTGCCACTCGGTAAACAAAGCTGCAGTCATCCGAACTTTGGGTTGGTTTTTATAAAAGAGGGGAAGCGTTTTCGAAGTGCGTTTCCGTCTTAGTTAAAAAAGCGATTCGGATAATCGGTGATTTGGATAATCGGAGTTCGGATAATTGGAGTTCTACTGTACATAATTAAATTAAATATTTAGAAAGTCTGATAAGTTGTTCAGTTTTGTAAAGTATATTTAAATCAATTAAACATTGTTATTTATGATATTTTGCCATTTTTCTCCAAACTAATAATGCCACATTCATAAAATGTATGTCATTTGTTATCAAAAAACTGCTTCAGATGCACTTTTACAGCATCTTCATTATCAAAGGTTTTTCTCATTCAAGCAATTCTGAAACCACTGGAACAATTAATTGATAGTCTCATAGATTCGGTGAATATGAAGCATGATGCAAAACATCCCAATTTTACTAAGAGTATCTGCCAAGTGGTAAATTAAATATTGGATCTTGAATTGTCATGTTGAAAGACAACTGTCCTAGACTTTTTTTGCATATTGCATTGTTTAGTTAACAACAAACAGTAAGCAATTTAATCAACATTTCTAGCTGATGGTAATATAGCACAGTGGGACATGTTTGAAAAACAGCAATGTAGTGACATAAACATCTTCAAATGCAATCCTGCTCTAGAAGCTGCTTGCAGTGACTCAATGCTTTGCCTGTAAAATCTTTTACACATTAAGTTATTATAGACAATCCATTTTTCATTGTTCAGTTTTTAAAAATGTATTTTTATAGGTTTTCATACCTTCCAAATGAAAAAAGAACTATCAACTTTTGAATTCACTCATTTGTCTGTCTGTCAGTCATTCCATATGTCACACCCTCATAAGTTCTAAACCCTTTAAATCATAGAGTTGTAATTGTACACCATTTTAATTCTTACTAACCTAACATAATCATGACAAAGAAAAAAAAAGGAAAATTCATGTGGAGAGGGGTTTAGAATAGGACTGAAGCAAAAAAATTCTATAGATGATCTCACTGCCTATTTAATGAAAGCTAGAAACACAGACTCTCCAAATGGTTGGACTTTCCTTTATCATCCATGATTTGGGCAACATTTTGGTGAAACATACTATTCCTCCCTTTTTTTCAAAATTTACACTGGTATGTAGTATTTTAAATTTTACAAAACAAACTACTATGATAACTCCGGAATGTATGGTTTTTGTGAAATTTTGAAATGAGTGATTTTAACTGATACTGATATCATTAAATATGTAATGAAAATACTTTTAAAAAAATTCAAATGTTTTCTTAGACCCACAATAATCTTATCAACCGACCTTTTTAAGTGTTTGATCTAAATATACTACCTTGTTTACATATACCCACTTGTTACTGAATTTTTATAAAAGTTTTTTCAATTTTTTTAGTGAATTTAATTTAACAAACAATTTGTTTAGAGAAGCCTCAGTGCATAAGAATAACTTACACTTAAAGTTAAACAATCAAACAATACTTAAATCTGTGAAACAATATATTAACTGAAAATTTCTATGAAATGTAATTTCGCAAATGTGCAGCCAAAATATCTGATAGTGCCAAGAAAGGAGAGCAGGATATGGGATAAAGCTAAACGAACTTATCTGCCAACCAGAATCTTACCTATTAAAAGATGAAAATAATGATCAATATTTCAATAATTTGGATTACAAATAAGCATGTCAATACTACCACATAAATTCAGCAGATTTATTTACATTTGAAGTTTACTTACTGACTCTGCATCATCCATCCAAGTATGTTTTCTGTCCTCTTCCTCAACACCATGCCCAATTATGGTTCTTATAAGAACCTGGCAACAGTGAACGGAACCTGATTTTTCTGCTTCAATTGCTTCTTTAATCCAGTGCTCACGGTTGATTTCAACTCCATTTGAACTGAGAGATGTTATGGCTGATAAGAATAAAAACAAATATGTTTCAAAGGTCTGTGCCATGTGGGCAATAAATTCTTATTTTACAATCTGTATCAAAACTATTTAGATTTGTTCAGTCAGCGATAACTGATAATTTTTATGGTTGCAACTATTAAACATTTCACATGTGTTTTTTTTTTTTTTTTTTTTGTGGTTTTACACCTCATCAACATCAAGGTCGAAGGTGGAAAAGGATTGGGGACAAGGAATGGGAAGGAATTTGACCATGGCCTTTTGAAGGAAGCATCCTGGCATTTGCCTGGAGTGGTTTGGTGAAACCATGTAACACCTAAAGCTGGATGAGAGGCCGCCACGTTTAGTATTTCATACGTGGCAGCAGCTCATATGACAAACACATTTTTCATTTGCTGATTTTTGCTCTGAGCTTTTAATACTATAGAAAGAAATTAACACATTCTCTTTTATTACCAAATGTTACTTAGGAGTATCGTAAAATTGGTATAGGAGTCATCATCATTCTCCTGCTCCGGTCTCCCGGGTGCTGGTCACGAGCATGAAATCATTATGGTCTTCCTTGATGTCAAAAAGGCCTCTGACAGCATAGCAAGAGCAAAAATTTAGGATTTCCTAGAATGGATCCTTAACCAGCAAGATCAAGATGCTGTATGAAAACACAAAAGGCAACGGAGAGAGCAGGTGGTTTGAGACAAGAAAGGAGTACAACATGGCAGAGCTCTGTCACCCCTACTCTTCATTGCTGTGATGGATGAAATCTTGAAGAATTTCAAGGAAGTGTGTGGGAAAGAAACAAAATGATGTCATGATTTGGGGTGATAGTACAGAAGAGGTGCAAGAGAAGCCGGAGGCTTGGAACAAGTTGTTTGAGGAGTATGGATTGAAAACGAGCCAGAGTAAGATGGTGGTCATGCCAACATGTACAGGGACTTCCAACGTGAAGATTTACCCAAACAACCAACAACTACAAAATGATGGCCACTTCAAATATCTTGGCAGTTCTCTAAGTAAAGATAACACCAGTAAATGTGAAATTACCAACAGAAATAATAATACAGCAGTCTTCTATAACCAGATGAGAACTCTATTGTGGGACAACAAAGTTCTAAGAAAGTGCTAACATACACTATTCAAAACTTATTACATCCCCATACTAACTTATGTACTGGAAACATGTACCCTGTCCAGAAGAGACAATAGTTGACCTCAAGCCTCTGAAATGAAGTTTTGTGTACCATTCTTCAGAAAACACGAAAAGACAAAGTGAGGAATGAAATCAAACTGCAGAGGCCAGTATAAACATCAGTGTGGCAAAATCCTTAGTGTTCATGCCTGAGGTGGTGTGGACATGACCAAAGGATGGAGGAAGAAAGAAGAGCAAAGACCTACTTTAATATGAACATCCAAGGTAAAAGACGTGTGGGAAGGCCCAAAAAGAAAAGGATAGACCAAATCAAGAAGAAAATAGAAGATTGAAAGACTGTTCATAAACAATAACTATTCATGGACAGGAAGAAGTGGAGAGTATCACACACTATTGTCTTAACATTTCCTGTGGAAATGAGGTACATAAACAAATAATTCAGTTACTTTGGTAATTTCACCTTCACATCGTATCTGTATCAATAAAAGATCCTTAAAAAATGCACATTGTACACTGAAGGCGAGGAAACATTCAATTCCTCTCTCAAACTAAAAAATGACTAATATTTATTTATATAAATTTTGTGTTCACCTCTCTCAATAATCTTTTCAACCATGTGATTGTTTCCATTAGCTTCTTCAAGTTTAGCTGCAGTTGTCCAAATCTGCCGGTCTGTAGGAATGTTCTCTCTTGCCTTATTCAAAACTTTTCTTGCATTTTCATAGGTTTCTAGCCTGTGAAAGATGATAAATGATTAAATAGATATTAGTGATAAATGAATAGCAAAGAAAGAGACACAGAGCGACTAAAAAATCACAAATCCTTTCCTTAATTTTTCACATTACATTCAGTGTAATAGTAAAAAAAAAAAAAAAAAAAAAAACTTTTTCTTTTTGCTTTTAATAGCCCTAACCTAAGTCTAGTGTCCAATGTAAATATCTAAAGATGTCTGAGCAGTGTAACAGCAGTTAATTGAAAAACGGTAACAACATGATAAACTTCATTGAATCACAGAGTACAATTTCATTCCATGTTTTTTCAGTTGTTAAGTGTTACCACATGTTTTTAATTTAAAATGAAAAGCTACAAAAAAGCAAACTTAATGCAAGTATTCTGGTAATTCATTCCCTCATAGTTGAAGCTAGTCCACCAATGAATAGTGAGACCATGACATCACTGTTCAATGAGATGCGTATACAATAATATAGATTTAAAAAAAGGATCAAAGGTCTTGATATCAATCAGATCTAGATAAACTACAAACTTGACCTATATTTTTTTCAAAAATTTTTGCAAAATTTAAGAATTTAGAATGACAGGAGTTATTGTGCTTAGTGGCACAAATCTCCCCCATTATATAATAGATGCAATTTAATTTGTTTTATCATGACATATTGTTATTTATTAATTGGTTCATCAGCTTCCTTTTTTCACACACACAAAGTCTTTTTGGCATAGAACCAATCAATTTTCAACACACTTTCTTGGTTACATTCTCTCAAATCTTGTAATCAGGAGCTTCAAATGATCCTTGTGTTCTGGCTTGGGCTTCACAATTTTTAAACACTATTGAATTCCAGAGGTTTTCAGTAATATTTAGGCCTGGGCCAAGGAAAAATGTCAGCATCACTACCATTAAAGTGCAGAGTTGTAAATTGTTATTTGTGGCATGGCACAATGTCTTATAAAATTCAATTTTCGCAAAGACTGACAGAAGCCACACTTACTGATTTTTGGTGATGTAGCAGCTATTCTACAAGATGCTCAAATGTGGTACACATCACTGCAAGGAAAATCCATCACAATCCCACTGTGGTGATATTTAACTATTTGTTACACTCAAGTTTTGGAGATACCCAATTTACTTGCTATTTGTCATGCCGGTTCTATAGATGCAAAATTTAAATCGCGAGTCACATCTGTCAGCTCCATGTTAAAGATTTTCCTCCTCCAAAGTTAAACTTTCAATGTCTTCCCTAACCAGCTGATCCCAATTAACACACCTGTGTTCTGCACTTAACTCTAAATATGGTTACTAAGAAGCTATGCTAACTAGAAATTTACAGACGTACCTGTCTTTTTTTTTTAATCTAAATGTTAGAAACTGCTGATATATTCATAAAGGATATTTTTACAAATATTTAATCTTAATTGCCAAGTTAAAGGGTAAATCATGCCACAGTTAATTACTCATTTCCTGAGTTTTGACACCGGAAAAGTAGGATTTATTTGTTTGAAAAACATAGCAGTTATCACAGAAACATCCACACTGCACTAACAATTTGTGGTAATCTGTTGGTAATCAACAGTGAAATTGCGTTGCTAGTTTACCCAGGAAATATGGAACATCATTACATGAGAAATAAAGCTTCCTTAAACATTCTAACCACACTGTAAACGAAAATCAATTAACCCTTTCCTCCCTGACGGTACTTATAAGTACCACTGTATTTACCACTATATAATTCGACAATACCAGTGTGCACTGCATTGTTAAGCCTGTTTATGTATTGTTGTATGTTTAAGTCAGACAATGAAAACATTTATTTTTAAATTCTGTGTGAAATTGCAGAGAAATTAATTTTCTAAGTTGGGGCTTGACAGCATACTGACCAAAGAAACAAGTGGTACATTACAATGAATTTTTAGATGACAATTTACTTGGTAAGTGTCAATTACTGTTATTACTTTTTTAGTTTGAACATTTAACCATATATTTTTTACCTATAAAATATGTTTTTCTAGTTTCTTTACTAAATAATCTAGAAAAACCAATGTGGACTTATAAGTACCGTCAGGGAGTTCTGGGTAGTTTTATACAGATTATTGGTCAATAGATTTAGCAAGTATACAATTGATTTTATCATTGTTTTAGATATTTTCAAATGGATATTTTTTATGAAATACGCTTTGATTGAAGCTTTTCTCTTAGAAGTTTATAATTAATCAGCTCTTCTCTTAGAAGTTTATAATTTATCAAGTCAAAAATGAAGAAATGACTGGAATGTTCTCAGATTACTCATTAGGTCAGAGTGGTCTTAGAATTGACTGAAAAAATGGAGCAATGACGATCATCAGTTTCATTATTAAAAAACTGAAACAACTTTTGTCTGTGGGAGAATCAGACCCTACTGCAAAGGACTTTCTAACAATCTGCTGATGTAAAACTAAAAAGAGGAGATTGTGACAATGAATTTACAAACCTAGGTATTTGCTACTGGAAATGGAAGGATAAAAAGGTCATACATTTAGTATCAAATTTTCATGGCAGCGGTGAAACTCCACTACATTGGTTGGGGTCAATGGCAACTTCAACAGATGGGCCCTCTCTCGGGTTGGATTGGTGACCTGGTGGATCTTGGACCAGAGGGCCTCTCTGGCCTGTCATCGGGGGCCACCTCGGGCAGTAGGTCCCGTAGCATTTTACCCATCCTGCCACCCTGTTGTTACACCACTAGTTATATGCAAAGAAAAAGATGGATTGAAGTTGACAATTTCATGCTCAGGAGTCGTCAAGGACTACAATACCTTCATGTGTGGGGTTGATACTGCTGATCAGCTGATGACTTTGTACAATGCTGACAGAAGATAACCGAAATCATGGTAAAGATTGTTTTTGGGAATTCTGGATGTTGTATTTGTCAATGCCTATAACATAAATGGTCCGATATTTGAAAAAAAGTGTGTAAAATTTTTTATAAGATCCTTTGCACAAGGTATGATGACTATGAAGATTATCGGTAAGAAGAAAAGATCATCTATAAATATTTCACCAAGCCCTCATCCATTCAAACAACACAAGTCATACTATTCCGCAATGAGAGATGTAAGATTGGGAAACAGAGGTATACACTGTCCCTAAATTGTAAAAATCAGATGAAGATGTGAAGTATGTAGAATGAAGAAAATACAGTCAAAACATCATTCCAAATTTTGCACTACAATGTCTTTTGTGTCTGAATGATCAAAAAGAATTAGTTTTTTTGAATATCATGAGGCAAACATTTCATACCAATATGAACATAATTGATTTCAATTGCTTTTGCTGTACATGCTGTGATACACAAAGTCCCTGACGGTACTTATAAGTACCGGTTTAGTAATTAGCACTTAGAGTTCCAAAAAAATTTGAAAAAATTATGTGTGTTTAATTTCAAGTACCTTTATACAAATATATAATTGAAATTATAAATTTCCCTTTTTTCCAATAGCCGGTAGGAAAGGGTTAATTACAATGAAGAGTGACAAAAAATGCCATTAAAATTATTAATTTAGTAAACACAAAATAACATGAAGTCTTGTCAAATACTGTTACTGAAAAAAGTATTAAAAACCTAATAATTACAAGTTGGTGCATAAAACCAGTAGCTGCCATTGACTGGTTGAAGGTGACAACAGACAACAATATCAAGTGGGAATTTACATCATAGAAATCATTGTAGATCTTAGAAGTCTACTGGAAATTAACAGAGCCAGCATAGATTGGTATGTAATAATTCCTCATGTACAGCAGGTTGAATACAACTTCTGAGAACCTATAAAATGGAGCCAAAGGAAGGATATTGATATTTAGGCAGGCCGTCTGTGACTGAAAATTAGAATTGAGGAGATCAGAAGCAGACTTCACTGACATCAAGGGCAAGATACCAGTGACAGGTGAGTTTTTTCTTTAGACTTTAAACTTCATTGATGACGAAGTTATCAGAGGTGGGAAAGAATTGGGTACAAGGAACAGGAAGGAATTTAGTACCATCACCTTAAGGTGGAACCATTCCAGCATTTGTATAAGCAATTTCTGAAACCCATGGAAAACCAAAATCAGGATGGTTGGAAGGGAATTTTAACCCATCTCCGCCTAAATTCCAAGCCTAAGCCAGGTGAGTTTCACCAAGTTTCATTTCACATGTTTGATATGAAGCTGACATAATTGGTCCATGTTGGTCAAATTCAGCAGCTTGCACTCTCTGAAACTAGTCCATTAAAAAATCAGTAATTTGCATGTGTATCAGTAAAGGTTCTCAGATAATAAGGACAATTAAAACTCTTGCAGTGATGAAACTTTGTACTAAATGCTTGGGATAAGGTTCCAAGGGCTGCAGCATACATCTAATGATTTGCACATCAGGTATTCTTTTAATTTTATTTTCGTAATAGACTTAGTGTAGTTAAACACCTTCCTTTGTTTCTGCAAGTAAATACAATGGGTGAAACCAAACAAATGGTAATTTTTAACTTTAGAAAGTATGACTACATTAATTACTATAAGCCAAATAGTAGTTATAATGTCTTTCAGATGTTCAGACTGCAAAGTTTCAAGTGAATTTCTTGAAGCTCTATTATTAAACCAAAGAAGACATTTAGAACCTATGGAATTGATTAAGGGGTATAAAAATTTATCAGAAATATTACATGAATCAGAATGTAAGTTCATATTCCTTGCACAGAGTTTCACATTTACACAAATCAAATCTACATTTGTTTAATAAAACTCACCTTGCAAGAGCCAACCATAGATCAACACTAGTAGGACAGCACTCAACAGCTCTGCTAAGCAGGATTCTCGCATCCTCTGGGTCCTCAAGTTCAACTGCAGCCTTCCACAAACGCACAGAATTTGGAATGTGTTCAAGAGCCTAGGAAAAATAAAATTCAAGACCAGCAAGTATGAGAAGCAGTGACAGAATGGGTCCAAGTATCAAAAAAATGCAAACTATAACTGTAAAACCACAAAGATATGATCTGAGGGAAATATATTTATTCAATGGCCATATCTGTTGGGGTTACAAGATTTTCTTTGTTATATAACAGTTCCAGTCTCCTGGCTGAAATATTTAACTTGATTCTGACAGAATGGTATAAGGTATAAAATGTTCATGGAACGATAAGTATTATAACTTTTTTCATAATGTTAACAAATTTGCAGTGTATGATATGTTTAGTGTCATTTACTGTTTGAAAACAAAACTGGGTACTGTACAGTTATGTACTCTATATGCTTAAAACTGTTTCAGCAGCTAATACAAAGTTTATTCACTAATTCTTACCATTCACGATTAAGTCAGAACAACTGATTCTGTCACGCAAATAACAAGAAATAGTTACCACTACACCAGGGAGTGACTTCAGCTGTAATGCCATTACTATTTAAATTACTATGCCTGGTCAGAGAGTTAGTGTTGCTGATACAACAACAAAACTTGACTGCATTCTTCAATCATAATGAGTACACATGATTTACAGTCATAGCTACATATTCACATGTCCACATTACAGATAGTAAAATTATTTGGAAAGAATGTATTTGACTATTCTTCCAGCAACCAAAATCCATTAGAACTGATTCCTTAATAGTCAATCAAAATATTATATTTATAGTTACAATAGGAAAAAATGGATGATACAACAGTTTCTTAACACTATACTGAAATACAGCATTATGTTTAATTTCTCAATAAATAAATTGGTATTTCTTTATTCATGCACAAAATTTAGCTCTAATTTTCTAACTCTATTTTGACAAAATGGGGAAAACAATAAAATGTTACACACCATATTACAGATATAAGTATTTTCTGAAAAGCAGAAATAATTATATCAATTTTTCCCACACCTTTCTGTAGACTTTACGTTTGGCTTTCAGTTCTATTTCTAGATCTGCAGCCTTTATCCATATCCTGACAGAAGTTGGTATATGCCTGACAGCCTGTGCTATGACTGCCCTAGCTGTGTCTGGTGGTTGTAAGCGTGCTGCCTCTAGCCACAGATCTTCTGATTTTGGGTTCACCTGCACATCATAATTACGCAGCTTAGAAATATGTATTAGTGGAAGAAGAGTATGATCTAATTTCTAACTTTATATTTAAGGGAAACAAATAAAAAAACAAAAATTTAGTTTCAGATTTCATGAAAGAAATGCGATAAAACAGTACACTCTTAGAGTTGAGTATTAACTACATTTCACCAAAACAACAGGGCAGTAGTAATTAAATAAGTTTGAAATGCAGTGTTCAAAAAATATTTTAAAAAATATATAAAGAAAGAAAACAAGTTACCTCACAGCCTTTCATTATTAGGTTCCTGGCTGACTGTACTTTGCCAGTAACTTCTTCCAATCTTGCTGAAGCTATCCAAGCAGGAGGATGGTTTGGATTTGTCTCCCGCACAGACTTCAGGAGTAGTCTTGCCTTCTTTATGTCACTATGTCAGATTAAATTTGTAAACAAACGGCAGTAAAGTTTATCTGACTAGTATTTTTAACAGTGTTTCTTATACAGTAGTACTTTTATTTAAGCACAACAACCTAGACAGATAAATGTAAAGTTACAAACTTACTTAATGTCTCCACCATATGATGGTATCATGCTCTGCAAATCTGTGAGATAACCCTTAGGATCAACTACTGTCTGTCCCTCCACTGAATCAGACACCTGACTCAGTTTCACATTCATCAAAGTGTTACGTGCTTGACCAATCTTGCATAGATCCAAGTCTCCAGTTGGAGTTAACATTCCTGCAGAGATTAGATATCCTTTAATAGTGTAAACAAATGATGTATCATTTGCATAAAATACCAAGCACACAATTATGGTACAAATTTTTGTTTGATACACAAATAAGTGTCTTTAACCTCATTAAATTTTGCATTGTGTTTCTCCTTAAACGAAGAAACTGCAATTTAATGAAATAAAGTTTTGACCCCATTTATAAAGTCTCATTATTATTTTTAACTGGGGTTTAGTGCCCTACTGAGGTCAAGAAGAATGATCTAACAGTGGAGAAGGTAGTAAGTGTTGCTACTTGTCTATGAACTATGTAAGCTCTGTGCAACAGTGATTTGTGTAATATGTAGTTCTTGAGACAGCACATTAGAGCATTCGCCAAGGTAATTACAAAATGGCCTCTACAGTACAGTAGATTAATGAACTACCTTAAAGACTAGCCACTAAGTGCATAAAAAACAGATGTTAACTGGCTTTAAAGGACTAGCAAATTATATTAAAAAATCAGTAGCCATTTTCCAATACTGTGGAAGGGACATGGCACATCTAACAAAAATGTAAAATTGGGATATGATAATTATTTATCAGCTAGGCTGATATCTGTCCTCTACACTGAACATATCACAAATATGTTAAAATGTATCTTTAATTTTTAATTAAATTGCAATGGAGCACACGCTCCAGTGGCAACCTCCCTAAACACTCATATTCCCTTTTTCCTGCACCCACCTACATTTGCCCTATACAAATTTTAACTTTGAATTCTTTCAAAAAAAAAAATTAAATTATTCACTTATTCCAATCCCTGACACCCTTAACTAAAAAAGAAAATCTTCCCACATCCTTGCACCTGAAATCCAGTGCCAGCCTGTGGTCATGGTCATCTTTTCTCTTCCACGCACTACTTTTCATACCTACAACACCAATATCTTTCCAAGCCTCATCACCACTATATGCCTTGTAAACTCCCATTACCCTCTTCACCCTCCTCCTTTCTTGCAATGAATCCCATTCCAGCTCTTTTATCATATCTGTTACTGATTAAAGGTATGCTACGAGATTGGTCTCTGGTGGATCTCCTCATTGAGGACATTACCATGTGTAATATGCAGTGTTCCATGTGGAAAAAACTGCTTCAGTGTTTCAACTGCTTTGGCTAGCTAGATATTATCATGTTTGACTTTCAACCACTGCTTTTAGATTAGTATAATGATAAAGTTAGTGAATTATGAAAGTCGTATTAGGTAACTGATTGTCATCTGAAAATGGAATATAATAAGATAAGTGGAAGACTTTTGTTTCATGTTAAGATTATAATAAAGAAAGTGGAGTTGATTCTTAAAGTACATTTGGTATGATTTTTTAATAGTAGTTTGATTTACAGTGGTGGTATCGAAAGGAAACCAGTGACGGACATAGAGAGTCAAACAAAGATCCTATTTGATTTAATCTGACGCATGAAACTGAAGGAAAAATAGTATAATTTATTTCCAAAAGGTTAAAACAAGAGATGAAGGTAAGATTTTAAAGAAGAAGCACAAACGAAGTACATTTTCATATAATTTAAAAAAAAATAAAGAACCTTACAAGGACATAGCTTCTATATCATGACAGATGTGAAAATAAGTCTGTCCCAAAAGTAATGCATTGCTTTTTTTATGTTACTATACATCACAGAGCTGCCAGAATGATTTGAAAAGGGCAGGGGTAGGCTAAGCTTTCCAACAGTTCCGCACTGGAGAGATCAGAATGTGTCAGTTTGTGACCTCCTGTGTAGTATTCACATCATACTTACGATGGAGAAAACATTAGATCAAAGATAAGCGATCAAGTTTTGCTTGAAACTGAACAATATGCTAATGGAAACTTTTTGAGATCCTTGAGCAAGCCTTCAGTGACAATTGCCTGTCCAGATCACAGTGAAACAGGTGCCGCAAGGTGTTCAAAGAAGGCTGGGAGGAGTTGACTCGTTCTAGCATGTCTTTAGTGACCTTTACACGATTGAGTTTTTGAAGAAAATTTAGGTCTTTCGGAACTAGTCAAGTGGCAACATGTTTCATGCCTAGTGTTGTAAAAAAACAGTTTTTTTCTGACGTGAAAAAAAAAAACATGAAAAAAACTTTGAAAAAAACATGTTTTTTTTTCTGGGACATGTTTTTTTCATAACTACTAAATTTCAAATTTTTAAGGCATTTATCATTTAATATGACTGTTTTAGAGTTTATACTAAGTACTTATCTTACTTTTAAATCTACTATAACTTTCTGGTTCAGTAGAAAAAAAAAATTACAAAAATTTTGGTAACATCGACTGAAGTTTTCTTTTACGAAAGGGGACTTCCCGAAAAAGGCTAGGTTGCGTGAGAAGGAATCCCCGTTCCCCATTGTTTGGATTGATACTCGCTATTTGAACTAGTGCTGCCAGGCCCTACAAATTTATCTGTAGACCTACGAATCTTTTCAAAAAATTAGGAAATTTAACTACGGTTTTTTGCCTCTTTTTATTACTTGTTGTGCTTTCCTTATATTCGTATACTTGTTAAACTTGCAGCGTATAGTGATAATACTCAGTCATTGTCAGTAATTATGAATAATTTCCTTGCAACCGTTGGCGTAAACCAACGATTGAAAATAAATAAAGCTACTATTTTGTATGATAATATATTTAAATTCAAACTTAAAAGACCGTAATACAGAACTATCGGCGCAGTCTTCATTCACAGTGTGTACTTTGCTCACAATTTAAAATTGCAATCTCAAAAGCTTTTGCATGCAATATGACCGGTAAAAGAAAATGTAACTATTTCTGAAGTTATGGATCTAGAGTGGACAGAAGAAGAAACAGAAAATTCCAACTCCGACCGAACTAGTGTTGGTAGTACTGATACTAGTGAATGTGGTTCCGACATAGAAGATGAATAAAAAATTATGTTACCTATATAGATACATTTATGAATCATTATGTAAGATATTATACGATTTAGTAAGGTTTAAAACACACATGTAAAATGTAAGTTCCATAAATAAAACTATAATTTATCAAATATATAGTTTTCTGAAAAAAAACCAAATTTAGAAAAAAAACGAGGGTGCTAAGTTTTTTTTTCATGTTTTTTTTCACAAATCTGAAAAAAAACATTTTGTTTTTTTTTCAGTTTGCAACACTATTCATGCCCAAACAATCATTTAAAATAGTACAAACTGATTCATAAGAGAGAAAAATGCAATGGTTTTCTCTCTGAAACTTAAATGACAATTTTAAGTCACCATTTCCATCACTTTAGTGTTGTTAACTTCAGTTGAAGATGTTGATGGCCGACAAGAGTGAGGTAAATCTTCCATCACATCTCAGCCACTTTTGAATTCACTGTACCACTCATATTCATGTGTTTTGGATTTAGTTGATTCATCGTAAGCCTTCCATAACATTTTCAGCGATTCAGAACTTAAAATTCCATTTGAAACGTAAAATTTGAGACAAATTCTTTGTTATATATTTTTATCCTTTGTAAAAATTTCCATGAACACTTGAGATAAACTGACAACAATGAGCACTGTAAACAAACTAAATGACAGATAGCGCTCAAACTCAGCTTCAGTATAGAGGACAGTTGTGCCCCCTTCATGACTAAAAGAATTTTGACAATCCCTTTAAGCGGACTTTTTAAATGATCGATCCCCAATTCTTTCTTGACAGAATGTATATCTACTGATTAAAAATTGCCTTTGGATGGAAACCATGTTGACTAAAACACAGTGTTTACATGAATAAAACATAGCCGTATCAGAAACCAGACTGTCAGATCACTAGGAGATTAAGCAGTTTCAGGACACAGGCTGAAATTGAACTACCTTTCCTCCAGACTATGTGCATCCCTCACACGATGTCGCAATGATCCTTTCATGACTGACCGACTGACACTACCACATACTAGTACTCCTGTTCGACTGACTAACAATTCTTGAGCCACAATTCACAGGCTCAACCAATAGAATTTATTGGCTTCAGAGGATTTGTGATTAGTGTCAAGTTACTCCTTGATAGCACATGCAAGTCTCAGCAGAATATCCAAGCATGAAGTTACTGCAATCTAGTCCAAAGTCAGGGATTCTATTTGAAAGTTTTTCTTTGTAGGGATTGGTTTCATGTCAGGTCACTTACTGCAAAAGCTCATCTCAGGTAGAGTCTATAAGGTCACTGGCTGACCAGAGCACTGCAAACTACCATTTTTAGAATTTTGCCACTCTCTAGAGTAGAATAATCACGCCAGATGCATGTGACAAATCAGGAGAAGCAAAAGCAGCAGATCACTCATCTCTGTACTAATAACAACTTAAGTCTTGCTATAAGTTGTTTGACTGGTTTGATTGTAACAGTATAACAGGATTCTCTCTCCCTCTTTTTACAGACCAGTGATTTCCATTTATTTGTACATGCACCCCAAGGGGTACATGAAGTTGCTCAAGGAGTATGCTTGGTAATTTCTAGGCTAAAGTAATTGCTACGATAATTTATGTACATATGTCACTGTGCTCTATTTATTGTACTTTTATAATCACGCAGTATTACAACAGTCGTATCACATCAATCATCCCTGTTAGTATTTATTTACCTTTTCAAATGTTAAGATTATGTTTTATTTGTGTTATTAACTTTTAATACAGATCAAATGATAAATCATGACACACACTGTTTCCAAAAACACACATGTGACAGCATCCTGCTGCTGCTGCCAGAATTGTCTCACATTAACAAATACAGGCTGCTTATAAAAGCTTGTGCATAAAAAGTAATTTTATTTAAAAACTTAATATTCGACTTCTTCAGTTTACATGCTTTTGCAGATTCTATTTTATTCTGTCTTAAGAGCTTACTAACTTCAAAACAACAAAAGGTGAGTCAATAAGTAGTTTTCTTTCAGATGAAACAGCTGCTGATAGTACATCAAAAGGTAACACGAACGATCACCTGCTTATGATGAATCACCCTACATCAGTACTCAAACATCCCCCCCCCCCCCCACACACACACACACATGACAGCAAGAAATTGCCTCTCAAAAAAGGAAAATATGATGACAGTTATATTCAGTTTGGTTTTAAAAGCTTCAGAGATCTTGATTTCCTTTTGCCAGAGATATAGTGTGTGCAGAGACTTTGTCAAATCATTCATTAAAATTCATTCATCCTTGGAAACTGAACATGTTAATTTCAGACAGTGGTGTAGCTAGGTCAACAAGGGCCCCGGTGCAAAAAATTTATTTTGGGCCCTCAGGCCAGATGGGCGACCTTTTTTTGCTTTGTGTTGCTGGTAAGGGCCCCCTGAGCTGAGGATGGAGCCCTTGAGTTGTGCTCAGAGGCCCCCTGAGCAGTGAGAGGGCCCTTAATGAGGGGCTTCCTGTTGAGCTAAAAAAAAAAAAGTCGCCAGTTCGTCATGAAGGCTAATGGGCCTCTGAACTGCGCTTGGGGGGGGGGGGCCTGAGCGTAGGGGCCCCGGTGCACTGCAGCCTAGTCCCATAGTAGCTATGCCCCTGATTTCAGAGCTCAGTCTGTTTTATTCTTTCAACATAAATTAAATAGTATCAGACAAAGGCAATAATTGATAGTCACTATCACTGAACATGAACTTTAACATGCTGCACGCCTCTTTCAGAGTTAATTATTTAATTTTCAAGCAAACAAACCCCCACAATATTGGGCAAAACCTCATATTGCCAGAAGCAAGAGAAATATGTATGTTTGGAGAATAAAATTGGTATGGGAACTTGATGTGATTCTTGTGTCAAATAATACTCTCTCTTGCTGTGTTGCAGACATATCAGAGATTCTGAAAATGGTCTGGCACTGGGTTTTATCCTCCCCTTTCTTCATTTCTTATTTTATACAACACTACACACTAACCATATACTCTATCAGTCATTCACACCTATCACAACACATATGAACAATCACTGAGCAGAGTAACAAGAAACCATCCCATTTCATCTTTCCCCAAAAAATTCCCATCGAGGGATATGCTCTCCATGGTAACTACCTACGCCTGTAATTAGGTAAGAATGGTAGAAGAAACAGGGCTTTGCTTTTGACTAGAAGCAGTAGATGCTTTTCTACACGACCATATCTGGCATTTGTGCTTAAACCAGCAGCCAACAGACATAAATAAGAAAAAAAATTCCCAAGTATTTGCACGAAGTGGATAGAAATGTTAAGGAACTATTACATCTGTGACATCAGCATTTGTAACAACAATAATAAATACACAATCAAGAATTCTGAAAAATTAGTTATGGGGAAGATATGTAGTATACAACTTACTGATGACATCAAATTAACACTTCCACATTTCTGTACCACCTGATTCCTCTCTGCCTTCCTCTTGCCACAATGTTGGTACTTAAAACAAAAACAAAAAATCACCTGGTGTAGTAAATCCAGGTGTAGCTGTTCCAGGAAAGGCACTGGCAATACCACTACTTGGATCTAAAGAAGTTGTTGTCTCACCACCCAAATTCCGTGCCAACACTGAATCAGGTAAAGGCGTAAATCTGAAATCAAATACATTTACACACTTACAGGTTGCCACAAACTATTACAACAACAAAAACTAAAATTTAAAATACCATAAAAGGGGAACTACGCCTACAATAACAAATGAACCTTACTTCTCAGAACGAGGATTTCTCATTTTCCTGTTCCGAGCATCTCCAACTTCAGGAACATTACGCCACTCATCTTCACTCACATTCACTAGACCTCTCTTTAAGTCACTAAATTGTTGTTGAATTTTGGGCCGTTCCTGTCGATAGCGCTCCAGTTCCTCTGTTTTACAATATCAGAGAATTATGTTACAATACAGACTTTCATCACAAGATATAAAATATTCAGAACTGAGTATAAACAACAAAAAATCAAATTCCATGTGTATTAATAAGTGTAAATATAAGAATTTTCTGTTTAAAAGCAAAATAATTCATTGAGAAGAACTCCTTTAAAAGTTAACTGACAAGCTGCAAACCTTTCAGTCTTTTCTCACGATATTCCTTTCTTTTTTCATCCATCCTTTTGTCAATAGCTTCATATATGGCGTCAGCTTCCTCATCATCTTTGTCGTATGGATCCTTGCTAAACAAAGATCCACCGTATCCTGAAAACTGAAATTAAAGTTCGAAGTTCTGAAAATTTTTACGTCTCAGTAAAAAAAAATAATCAAAACAAAGATAATGACAAAAACTTTATAAACTACTAGCATTGCCTGCTGTTACACCCATGTCAGACTGGGTATATGGATGAATACCAGTACTGTAGATTTTTTCTTTCTTTTTGAGCATGAATTCTCAAAGCAGGGGAAAAAACCTAACAAAGACCAAAACAAAAGAACGCTTGGTCAATTCTCAGTATCGATGTAGATGTGAAAATTCGGAAGATTTTATATCTGTTCTGTAATATAGCATGTTTATAAAAATTAATTTAAAGAAAATACAACATTTTGTTACATCATGCCCACAGCCTATCTGTGTTTTTTTCACAAGCTGAGGACAAAATTTGCCATCACCACATGTGGATAAATATTAATGAACAAAATTACCAGAGCAAATTTTAAGAAAAAATTCAAAACATTGAAACTGCAAAAAGTCCATCACAATGCCTCAAACAACGAACAGTACTTCAAAATAAAAATTGAATTATTACTGTGAATTCTTCAGCCTCACATTGCATAATTTTATAAAGACGAGTTCAAAAATACACAGAGGTAAAGAAACATAACAGTTTTATGTTTTTTAATGTAAAAAAAATAAACAATGAATAGTGACACAAAATAATTGCATCATGTTGTTACAAATTTTTATGGAAAACTGTTTATCTTGGATGATGCATGCAATTTCTGCTTGCCACTTTATTAAGAATCTCTGGTGTGCGTCTGTTCACAATGAGAAAAGATTACCTTCTTGCTCCAGTGCCCGCTTATGTAAAGTCATAAGAATCACAGATTTTAAGTTCTGACGTAAATGTGAAAATCCCATCAAAATCAGCTTGATAGTTGATGTCGTTTCAGACAAACAGAAAGACATAAATCAATACATATTTATATATGTATATAGAGATAACTCATCCAAAATTATTTCAATGCAAATAGAGAATATATATGATCTCACAATTATATGCAGTACAGCAGGGGCGGATCCAGGATTTTGGTTTTGGGGGGCTTGACTGGACTTTGGTTTGGGGGGGGGGGGGGAGAGGAGCTTAGGTCAGGCAAGGGTAGTTTTGGTAGTCTTTATGGTCTCCTCAGATTACTGCCCCCTTAAAAGATCAGGAGAACTAAAAACTAAAAAAAAAAGTCTCCAAAATTACGATGTCGTGGGTGGACAGATACTTTGGGGTGGTGGGGCCTTGAGCCTCCTTGTCCCCCCCCCCCTCCTGGATCTGCTCCTGCAGTACAGTCAATAATGAATTTATTTAATGTGTTTGTACTGAGAACACTTAATGTGAACATCTATAAGTATTAGCTCGACTCTCCCAAAGTAACCAACAAAAAACAACATACATAAAATTTATTTTAAGCAAGAAAATAAAAGAGTGCTGCAGATGTGCAATCTTTTCTTTATTTCAGATTCTAATAATATGACAATAACAACAGAACAGGGGAAAAAATTTAAAAAAATCCTAAAAGGTAGTGTAAACTAAAACAAAGGAAATGAGACTGGACTCATTATTTACCAAAGAAGAATGCACAAGGGCTGCAACAATACAAAAACCAAACATAAAGAATATTTCAAATGACACTTCAGACACGTGACAGAGTTTTATGGCCAGGCAACAGGCCACAAACTGGTCTCTATACCAAAGATAATCCTAACCTCGATGGAATTCAGAAGACTTTAAGCTCTTTATCAGAAACCAGAATTTTCCCTACCTATCATGCATAACAAAATGATTTCTTGTAGAACATGATAGAAATGTGAGCACTAACTTAAAATATGTATCATAGGAATACGGTAATATTGTGTATAAAACTTAACAATAGGATTTCTAACATCTTATTTGAACACTGAAGGAAATAAACGAAAGTCAGATCTTAAAATTTACCTCATCATAATTTGAATCATTAAGGTCTTCATCATCATCTTCTTCTTCTTCTTTTTGGTGCCCTTTCTTCCTTTTACTTGGTGGTGCATGTCGATCATCTCTGTAAAAGTTTTATTGACGGAATACCATAAAAATAAACCTTATTAAGTTTCTGACAGGAAATAATTTATGGAACTGTAGGTTAAAGCCAGCTGGAACTTTCCAGGAATTGCTTACATGATTATGAGAAATTGCACAAAAATTGTAATCAGTACAGCCAGTATGTAAGATGTGATGTTTGATTTTTTAGTTTATGGCTTTACAACTCATCTATATCAAAAAACATTAGAGGTAGTAAATAACTAGAGGCAAGTAACAGAAAGGAATTCAGCCATCCCCTCATCAGCATGGTGGCAATGAAACTGCCACCAGCCAATGACAATCATAGTTTATACATAAAGCAATCTACTTGTAAACAAGCCAGGCATCATCATTTCAAATACAGCTTGCAAGGAAGCTATGTGAATAATACTGAAGTATGCTGGTGGGTGATCAATAACCATAAAATATTCTGAATTAGTGACTATTTCAAGAGGTTACAGAAACAAATAACCAACACAAATATGTTTAAAACATTTGCAAACAACTTAAATTTAGAAGCAGAATAAAATAGAGCTGCTACTCTTTTTTTTCCCTACCCTCCCATATTTCTCCGATAATTTATCTGAGAACTACCAGAAAAAAACCTCAATTGAAATCGTTAGAAACACTTCTAGGAAGCACATCCCCAGAGGATGTCGTACCCTGTACATTACAGGACTTACCCCCAGTGCTCGAGAACCTTTGGAAAGTTACCAAGAACACTATAACAGAGACCCCTTTTCTACACAAACCATAGAACTGGGTGAAAAACTCATGCAATGTATAAGCAAAGGAAGAAAGCAAAAGTGGACCAAACTTCTCCATGGCCTGGATATGAAGCAAAATAGCAGGAGAGAATGGAAAACTGGTAAGGAACCTCAGTAATGATCCCGCACAACCAAAAGCAGATTACAACAAGTGAGTCTGAATGAAATAGCCCATCAACTTCTACTGAATGGAAAGCCTTGCCACAGAGTTCGCAAACAAAAATACCAATGCTCCAGAGCAGTGTAAAAGTAATTGACCTCAAGAACCCTTTCAGTGCCGATGAGTTAATCAAGGCCATAAGCCAAATGAAAGAAAATAAAGAAGTGTGACTACTCAGTCTATCCCGCAAACATGGAGGAAAGCACACGTGGTTGCCATCTTAAAACCGGAAAGGAACCAACTGATGCTAAAAACTTTAGGCCAATCTCGCTCCTCTGTCATTTGTACAAGGCTTTCGAACGAATAATCCTAGAGCGGATAGGAGCTAATGTTGATGCAAAACTTATCCCGGAGCAAGCAGAATTTAGAGCTGGAAAAGCATGCAGTAATCAAGTTTTGAATATAACCCAACACATCACGGCAGCAGTCTTCATAGATCTTACAGCTGCATATGACACTGTAAACCACCAGAAATTAATCTCTAAAGTATACTCATTTACAAAAGATTATCTACTTACACAAACCATTAAAACAATACTGCACAATAGAAGGTTCTATATGACTCTACAGGGTAAGAAAAGCAGATGGAGAGACCAGAAAACGGACTACCCCAAGGAAGTGTTCTGTCCCAAATACTCTTTAACATATATACAAATGACCAACCGAGATACAAGGGCATAAGAAACTTCATTTATGCAGATGACACAGCTATCACTGCCCAAAGTAAAACTCACGAAGCGGTAAAAAGGAAGCTTACCGAAGCCCTTGAGGCTTTATCAGTTTATTATTATGACAACCTGCTACGACGGAGAGTGGCCACAGAGAAGGAGAAGCTCAAACAAGAGACTGACCAAAAGCAACCAATGTACAATCAAATAATGGCTCCACCACGCCTCCACTCACGGAGAAGTTTCTTAAAAAGAGACAGGGCTCTAGACAGAACTTCAGAAGAAAGAAGACTATCCTTATGGGTAGAGGTGCTTCCCAAACCATCATGCTTTAGGGCCCAAGAAGACCTGGCCCCCAGATAGAACCTGCCATATGAGAAATGGAAGACTTTGAACAGACTTAGAACAGGAGTATCAAGGTGCAAGAGCAACGTGAAAAAGTGGGGATACACGGATGACGACATATGTGACTGCGGCTACATTCAGACATCAGAACATCTCCTTGAGAGCAGAGACATGGGTTTGATGTGCCAAGAGGAAGACCTGTTTTCAAACCAATGATAAAGCTAGCAAATACAATAATCAAGACAAATGGCTTGCACTAGCATGAACAGCACAAAATTCCAGACCACTAACTTATTATCACATTACCACAAGTATGTTTGGCAGCAGTAATTCCTGTATAACATTGAAAAAAGTCTCCCTTGGCTGACTGACGTCATTAGATGTTGCAAAGGACTAGTGGCAAAGAACAGGAAGGAATTTTGTCATTACATTTTAAAGGAACAATCCCAGTATTCTCCTGGAGTGATTTGTGGAAACCATGTGAAACCATAATCTGGATAGCCAGAGAGGGGATTCGAACCCGCATCCTCCTGAATGCAAGGCCAGAGCATTGCCGCTCAACCACCACGCTTAGTTTCCCTCTATTCCTATAATTCGTTTCATTTTTTTTTTTTTTTACTTTAGTATTTTGCTGCCAATAGAACAATAGTTATTAGAGATACTGACTGTTAGCAAAGGAAGGATATAAATTAACAAACACCTATTTTAAAAAATTATTTCAAAATTCCTTTACATTAAATTTGTGAAATCATATGAAATGAAATCTGGATGGTCAACCTGTGTGTTAAGCACCTAATAATGTACTGTAGCAACAGTCTTCTATTAAAGCCATTTAAAAATCTACTTTACAAGCACGTTTCACTGCCCAATAAACAAACGAACTACCAGCCAACCATTATGTTCAGAGACCAGATGCTGCAATATAACAAAACTCTAAAAATTGTGGGAATAACATTAGACAGGCCATTCCATATAGCTAGAAATCATCTTTAGAACATATACGTTGAGTTGAAAAATAAGAACAATATGCTTCAATGGCTGACTGGAACTACATGGGGAGCTGATGCAAATACATAACAGCCTTGGCCTAATTTACTCCTCTGCTAAACATTGCTTAAATGGGTGTCTCGGTAGCTGTCACACGCAGATGATGGATGTTCAGCTTCACCAAACCATTCAGGTCATAACTCGCAAACTCCTATATACCCCTATCCAGTGGGTACCAGTACTCAATAACAGTCTTAAATAATAATAATAATAAAATAGGGTATTCTCAACTGTGGTCAAGAATGTTGAAGAATGAAGTGATTCTGATCCATAAGGATATCAGAAAATATAAAACAACACAACAATGCTTCACCACACTGCCTTGAAAATTGCTGTGAGTTTAGCATCTATTTCAGTCCTACAGAAAGCAGAATGGGAATCATTAACCCCACATGCCACTGAGAGAATTAATACTCTCTGCTCATAACTTCTAGAAATCAACCTGCCCCAGCCTATTTCGAGTAGAATAAACCATGTAAGAGGTGGCACAAGAAGAATGTTTCCGTGATGAGTTCACATAAACACTATGAAGCACAATGTGCAGAACTGCTCACTTCGTGCCTTCCATGAAAATTTCGATAATCTGAATTCAACTATGTTTATGTGAACACTTCTATTAGTTATTCTTTTTCATGATACTGTTGAAGTGACTTTTACACTTGTCAGCTGTCGGCATTGTTTGCCCAATTGTATGAGTATGTACCCTGCTCAATAGAGTGACACTATGTAGTTCACTAATTGCCTTTCATTTGGTGTGTTTTCCATAAACGTTATGAATGCAGCTTACACTAAATAAAACAACAAACTGCCCATTAAATAGTGACTACAGAGGAGATTAATTATATGCGCAGTCAACAAGAGTTGGAATGGTTAACATGAAAAAATATTTAAAATTTATCCAAATTAATGCTAACAAAACTAAAAAAATTAATATACTTACGACACGTCATTTGCATCACGAGCTGGACCAATATCAGAACGAGTTGTGAAACCAGTGGCACTGAAAACAAAAATTTATTTCAACACAAAAATGAATTTTCTATGCCTTTGCGCAGAAAATCACTCCGAAAATAAATGAAATGTTGTATCTGCTGAGTGATTCTAAAATTTTCTTGGTCTGTATTGGAGGTGTTAAAACTCGAGAAACAACGCTGAAATACTTACCCTCGGCCGACACCGGCAACATATCCCAGTGGAGCAGGAACACCCATGAAATGTTTTTTGTTACGATTAACTAATGCTGCCGGTGGAACTGCCATTATAATATCTTCTGTCCAACTTCAAAAATTTAAAAACAATAAATAAAATTTACGTAAATAAACAGACACCTTCCAGAGGTATTAAACACAACTACACACTTTCAGCGATCTTAAACAAGTTAATTTTGTTTATCCATAGACACTATACCCCAAAGGTCGAAAAAAAAATGCTGTGATGTTTTTGGAATTTTAATTTAACTATCATTTTTTAAAATTAGAAGATATTTGAAAACAAAATACATTTTAATATATACAATCAGTCACGGTGACATGTGATTACTGTTTTAAACAATTTATCAAAAGAGCCTCAGAATCTTTTAAGTCATAGTTTTCTTCCTCTTTTAGAACTCTCATAAGTTAATTAAGTGACAAGTTTTGGTAGCAAAGTGTAGCAACTGCAGTAGAGAAATGGCACCCTATACGCACATAGAAAGGGGTTCTTTCTGAGTTTTTACCTAAAGGAGTAAGGGAGCTCACTTCCAGTAACGGAGGGGTTGGGAAAGAACCTTGTTTAAGTTAGAGGTTTTGGTTGCAGCGATAAATCACCAAGGAGATAGATACTGACCGGCAGGGGCGGATCCAGGCGGGGGGGGGGGCTAGGGGGCTCAAGCCCCCTCCAAAAGTATCTTGGTCCATCTCCAACATTGTAATTTTGGAGCCCTTCTTTTTAGCTCTACGGATCTGAGGAGACTATAAATACTATCTTTTACCCTACTCAAGCCCCCCGCCCCCCAAACCGGGACCGCATATCAACGCTAGGATAAATCTTAAGTATTATAGATCAATAAGTGAAGTTAATGAATTAATATTAGGCGGAGTTGCAGTACAGAAGCCGAAGAATAATAATGACAATAGGCCAAAGCAAGATCTCCTTAACTGAAGTCCTTTGTTTTATTTTTTGTAACAAATTGAAGCAACTGTGTCTTTTCTATATTAAGTATTAATTTGTTAACACTAAAACCATCTGTTAACTTTCTTTAGAGCATCATTTGCTGTGTTTTAAAGATTGTGTACTGATGGGTGTTCAATGATATGCTAGTATAATCTGCAAAGAGCAATATATTCAGCATCACCTAATATACGTGAGAGATCATTTATATAGATTAAGAATGCCAGAGGGCCAAGAATTGAACCTGAGTTATACCTCATTTAACTATATCCCATTCTGAATTTATATCTCTCTTGTATTAACACATTGCGAGGATAAACATTGCTTTGTATTTTCCAGGTATGATTTAAACCAAAGTCCTGGCTTACTACTAACTCCATATTGTTCTAATTCATCTAGGAGATGACCAAAGTCAAACACCTTGGCTAGATCACAGAATACGCCTAGGGAATTTAATTATTTATGCATTGCCTCCAATACGTTGTCTACAAAAGCAAAAGAGTGGCAGACACTATAGTCATAGTGCAGAAGTAGAGAAGGACTTAGTGGAAGAGCATTCATATTGTCTACAAAGGACCACTACAATTTGAATATTTCATAGGTAGTAGTTGCGAATTAATAGTGGTAGATTTAAGAGAAATCGGGGGACATACGAGAGACCTCCAAGTGTGCGTTTATTTCTCCTTTGAAAGCCAATTCAGTGAAACAATAAGAAATACAGCACATGCCACTGGAAACTAAATAATATTTAAACATCTTTGGAAACTAATTGCCGCTAGAATTAGACTAACTCTCGAAGAAGGAGTAAAAGAGACAAACATGAGGATTTTTTTGAAAAAAATACTAGTCCCCTTTAGGACTTAGGAAATGCCCTAAAGGTGTGCAATTTTAACTTTAAGGCCTTAGATTAACCATAGAGAAAAGCGAATCCTTATCCAAGCTGACACTTAGTCACTATATGTACATTCTGGCAATACTAGAGATTCACACTCGTGACTTTATTGATATCAAACGTAGATATCGCATCGCTGGGTATCATCTAGTTGATAGTATATGGTATTGCGGCGTATGCTAGAAACAATATAATGGATGTATCCAGAGTGGCTAAAAAGGACCCAGGAAAATGTAGAGATCTTAGTTGTGCAGACATGCGGCATGTACATATCTAACATCAACGTATATACCACCGAATAGCTGGTCTGTCTGCCAACTGCCTAATTTGCAGAACATCGCCATGTATGTCAGGGATTTTAATTCCCACAGCACTGACTGGGGAAACATGGAACAAGGCGATAACGGTAGATGGTTGAATAAATGGATGGATCTTAACAACTTGGATCTTCACTTTGATGCCAGAATTAAGAGGACGTTCAAGTATGGCAAATGGGATCAGAGTCCAATCCCGATTCGTATTTTACAACAAAAACTTCAAATGCTGATGATGGTCTGAGCTTCCAACGGACTGCTCTCAAAGACTTCTCACACAGTCAACATAGACCAGTAGTCCTATCATTTGGTATCTATATAATCTATATAAAAGTCATAAGATCTGCCCCAGCCTCTAGCTAGAACTTTAAAAAATGCTAAGTTGGAAAAATTTACTAGAACAATGGATAGACTTCTCGAAAATAATCCGTTTGCTACAACATCTTACAAGAAATTTCTGAGAGTTGTGGAAACAACAACAATGCACAACGTACATAGAGGCTACAGGCCCGACTATACCCCTGGCTGGGATGACGAGTGTGTGATTTGCTCAAGGAGTTTGAACGGAGTGGAAACCACACCTTAGTGATGAAGTTAATGGAATCTTTTAACTAATTTTGAAAACAACGCTGACAGGAAACAACTAAGAAATTCACATGCTTAAGCAGGAAGGTCTGGTCTTTAATCCGAAAACTGAGTGCTGACTGCAACCAGGAAGGTACGAGAGGGGGAGTGTCCTGTAATGTCATAGCCAGTCACCTGCTAAGAACCTCTAAGGTGCCAGGAAATAGAAAAATCATTCGATGTATAAAAAGTAAACTGTATGAGGTCAAAAAGCTCATTCGACCAAATTCACAATATTCAAATCCCTTCACTTTGTTCGAACTTGAGGTGTACCACTTATTATTAAAGTGACTACTATTTCTTTTATACTACTAGAAAATTTTGTTTTTATGCAAATCAGGAATTTTTGCTGGGGGCCAGCGAAATTTAAATATTTCACCAATTGAATTTGGACAGGACTATAAAATCAACACATCTAAATACAATTTGGAGATAGTATTGTCATAGAAGTTCCTTGAATGATAACTGACACTGAAAATCATATTTTAATAGAAACAAATTATAAAATTAGTACATTAACCTTTCATGACTATATAAAAGTCCATCTTACTTTACTATTAATTTTTTATTGAGTCTCTTTACTCACTTTGGTCGTTACTGGGTGTGACATGTTTGAACGGCAGTATCGACTGAGTAATTTACAACTGTTCGTTTTTACAGTGTGGCGCGGAATGGGCAACGACGTAGATCAGCTGCAACTGTTGTGACTCCTTGCGTCACAGAATTAGCGGTACATCATCGCAGTTGGAGGCCGCGTCTTGTTGAGCCGTATGTGGCACCACACTTTTACATATATAAGACATACAAATCAAAAACTTGGGGCGCAATACACAACAGTTTGCACGCAACACCATGTGCTTGTGAAAACTTCACGTGCGGTTCTGTCCGCTATTCACACTAGAATGTCCTCCAGCCTGCCTATTGTCCAGTCCAGGTGGCGGCATCCCTTTTATCTCAGGAATGCGGAGGGTAGCTCTACCTACCAGTCCTTTCCACTGTACTGTGCACCACACTCACCTAAAACGTTCGCACATATATTAATCTTTACAACATATGTATTGTCCCTTTCACTGTATTACATTATAAACTGGATACTGCACTAAAGTATATTAAACTTTGCAAAACTGCTAAACCGAAGGCCTGTACCCAAATTTCCTCATTAATACATGCCCTACCGTAAGAAAATAGTTGCTTGCACTTTTCAGTTCAGTATTACATATTTCAACGTTGGCCCAAGCCTTTAAAAAATCTAAGGTTATTTGCACCCTAATGCACTAAACCACTCAGAGAGTTTAGAATAATTTATCTCCTCAACACAGCATATAAACTGCTTTAAAGGATGGTTCTAGCTCGCAATCATGGCGCAATTAATAAGGTAGTTCCCCCCGAGCAGGCTGAGTTCAAGCCAGACCGTAGTTGTGACAACCAGGTTCTGACACTTGTAACCCACATTTAGACTGGTTTCTAAAGGAAACTAAGACAGGAGCTGCGTACGTCGATCTATCAATAGCCTATGATACTCTCCAGTGTGAGCGGCTATTCCTCAAATTCCTAAACATTACCATGTAAAAAAATAGGTGAACTCCTGACAAATTCCAGGTCTACTTTGGCGCCCAAAAGAGCAGCTGGCGTGTCAACAACGGACTTTCACAGATTCAGTGCTGGTGCCTTTGTTTTTTTAATCTAAGTATTGCAAACACACTTCAATTAAATTGCAGGATATGCTGATGATACTACTTAACAGAGTAGAAACTTCCAGATTTGTGATGATAGAATCTCCGAGAGTCTTAACGAAATGCACACATTCTTCTCTGACAAAGACTTGTTGCTTCCACCTCTCAAACCAGCTCAGCTATGTCAGAATAAAGCCAAACTTCGGACGCTTAGGAAGAATAGAACACCATCCCAAATATCTGGTTCACCTTGGATCGAGTCCTCACTTTTCGTCAACATTTATCTAATATTAAAAAGACAAAGAACCTGGCTGGTACGTCATGAGGAGCAGGTGCATAACCTGCCATTCCCTCCAGCAGAATACTGTTGCTATACCTGGCTCGGTAGTGCCCACACTTCCAAAGTTAACACTGCATAATACCCTTCGTTTTAAGTTATTATATTTGTTTTTGTTTTGCCTGTCTGATTGCTAAGCTGATAAGTGAGTTGAATTAGCTCATAAATTGGGCGGCAGAGAGTTCAATCAAATACCTTGATTTGTCAAAATAATGGATCATAAGGAAAGGTGATCAATAAACCATATTATTAATTGAAAACAAAAACACAAATGAAGAAATAAAATTCGTCATATTTATTTTGAAGTAAATCAACTACACTCCTAGCAATTCATAATCGCTGCTCAGTGGATTGCATGAATGATCCCACAAACGTTACTGGGTTTTGCTGAACTGAATTCCGGTTACAACTGAGGCGTGAACTAGGCTCCTTTACCGTGCGTTGGAGGTTGTTGGAAGACTCGAGATGTAAAGGTTTTTGACTATTGTGGAGAGATGCCGTCGTGGACTGCAATAACTGTCGAGTCGAGCGCCCACTACGCCCTAAACTGCTCGGTGTGGCGTGGTGTAGGGAAGGCGTCCGCACACTTCTGATGGCAGCCCGGCTTCGTCGGCGTCAGGTAGGCAACACCGGCGAGACTCGGTCTGCAAGCAGCCTGCAGCCGTGGTCCACGTTCCGACTCCAAACAACCTGACTCGTCGAACCCTCAGCCACGAATGCCTCTCTTCAGTCGTCCGTCCTTTCAGATCACCCTGAAAAACATTCTCCCCAGTACCGCAGTCCTCCATCAGACGACCAATAATAAATTTTAACATACCACTCACAACACGTCTGAATCACTCGTATCTCCCGAGCGCTAAACAAACATTCTCTTGTCTCCTCCCTTGGGAAAACATCATTAGCGTCAGACTCGCGGAAGCCTCTTCTCAACCGAACCTTTTTTTTGTGTATGTGGTGAGCGTCTGGTGAGATCGCTCCCCTCCTGTCTAGGCTGCTCAATTCTATAACACAGGCAGTTCCGCTTAACATTGACAAACATCAGCTGTTATTTATTCTCAAACCATATCTAACATTACAACACCTACCTCAAAGCCACTACGAGAACAATGAGCAGTATATTACGCCTACTCTAGTATCCTGGCTTCCGTACATCTACATCTACATATATACTCTGCAATTCACAAAGTTGTGGGTGGCAGAGGGTGCTCAGCACCAAATCTAATCTCTTTGCTGTGCATTCCAATCCCTAATGGTACGAGGGAAAAAATAATTCATATAAGAATCAGTCCGGCACCTTATTTCTCTAATTTTATCTTTCCTGTCCTTCCGACTCAAATAGGTTGGTGGAAGAAGTATTTCACTACACTCATGAGTGAAAGTTGGAGTACGCATGTTTTCCAATAAGTTTAAACGAAACGTGTGTCGTCTATCTACCAGAGACTCCCAACCTAATCTACTAATCAGTTCTGTGACGCTTTCATAAGGACTGTAGCAAGCGGTCACGAATCGAGCGGCTCTTCTCTGTACTTTCTCTATACTTTCGATCAATCCCTTACGAAACGGGTCCCAAATGGCACAACAATAATCCAAATGTGGACGCACAAGAGATTTGTACGCTATCTCCTTTATTTGTTCATTACAATTTTTCAAGATTCTACCTATGAATCGCAGCCTAGAATTTGCTCTACCTACTAAAGAATTAATGTGTATGGCCCATTTCATGTTCCTTTGTACTGTTACTCCCAAATATTTCATAGAATCGACCATATCAATAACTGTATTGTTTAACTCGTATTTCTGAACAATCGGATTCTTTTTGTTAGTTATGCTCATTGTCTTGCACTTTTTACAGTTTAGAGTAAGTTGCCACTCAGCACACTAAGCCAAAATAACATCCAGATCGCGCTGAATTTCTAAGCAATCGGCCAAAGTTCTTACTTCCCTATAAATAACCGCATCATCAGCAAACAATCTAAAAAGGCTTTTCACTTTGTCTCCGAGCTCCAGCTTTTACACCACACCTGCAGAGAAAATCGATGCTGCTTAGAGAGTGGAAGAAAACGCCAAGATACCTCTGCATAGCGACCTTCTCTAACTGCCTCGTACAAGATTAAAATTAAGGAGACTGCCGTATGTAGAAGTAGGCAAACTCAGAAATAACAAATCTGACTTGCGTGTAGAGTGGAGAAAGTAGAGGTTAGCTTACAGCCCACACAATTGTGGGCTTCTTAAAGATCCAACCACCTGTGTTCCAGGGTCAGAACTGCCTTGGCGACTTTTGTGCCAACTGATTTGGTTTCGCATAGTACACAGAATGTGTAATGCAACAGCACATGAATGGGAGCTCAGTCAAGATGCGTTCTGTGAATGTGAAAGTATCCAAACTCCTGATCACTTTGTGCTGGACTGTCCAGCTGGAAGACTAACTGGAGACCTGCTCACGCTGCATCAAGTTGCCGGAAGATTGCTTGAGTCTCTAGAAATAGTTATTTGGTTAATATGTTGCATTTTATTACTTTGGATTTGGCACACGATAGTAAGAACGGGAAATCAGATGATTTTTGTGTTTGAAGATCTCTCGGGCATGCGACCGGATCAACTGATCATTTTCGAATTTTCGACATCCATCATCTTCAGGTAGCAGCTGCTGACCAGCGTGAGGAGCGCAGTCTGGGACGCGACTTTCTCCTTTGTACGTCGCGTCCCAGACTGCGCTCCTCACGCCTGTCAGCAGACGCTACCTGAAGGTGATGGCACGTTATGCTATCGAAAATTCGTTGAATAATGATCAATTGATCCGGCATATGCCTGAGAGATCTTCAAGCAGCAGATTCGCCGCGAAAACCTACGATTACATAAAAGATTTTTGTTTTGCCTGATTACTGTAGTGGCAGAATGAATGAGTAAAATGAGCCAAGTGAGGAGAAAATAAATTCTTTTTCGGAGTTCATAGCGTTTGGTAGGAGATTCATTAATTGACTGGTCATTGACTGGTAAGGGAATATGGCTTAATGAAGCAGTGGAACGTAGTCTTTATACAAGTGGTAGAGCAACGTACAAAGGAGAAAGACAACAAAGATTGATGAAAACTATGTGAGATCTCTGGTTACAAAAGGAGTAAGTGATCGCGAAGCAATTACGGGGAAAATGAAAAAGGCATGAGTATTAAAACTTGTTTCATGAGGTACTGTCACATAGGGATTGAAGCAGAAATATCATAGGAAGAGCCTCTACCCATAAATAGAAATGAATGGATTAGAAAATTAAGAAGAGATACTAAGGACATTATGTAGTCACTAGGTAGGTCTTATGTCAAAGAAGTGTAAAGGGGCTAGTACGGATTCCACTGAGCTACAGAGGACCAGCCGACTGCAGTTCGTGTAACATGTCGGCATCAATAATGTAAGTCATCTCGAATCTGACGATTTCCTGTGTTCCTCTTGTCGATTGACCGAAAAGGTAAGAAGTAAGCTAGAGCTAATGATGTATATATGTGCTGACTAAATAAATTGTGATTCTCTAGTTTTAGTTCTTTGTAGAGATGATAAATTTAACCCAAAGATTTCAGTGTTATCATTATGATCTGACTACACATTCATCGAACTATTCCGAAGATTTGGAACCTTAAAAAGTAATTAGCTACACAACTGATTGGTTGAAGCCATGTATGACCGACAACGAAAAAAAAAAAAAAAAAAACGTACCAACGCATGTCCTACACAGCAAAAGTGAGTCTCAATAAATTAAGTTATCCTAGTTAAACTAAAAGATTTAGAAACCAACAGTCATATGCAAAATGAAATGTTGATTCCTCAAAGCCTTATGTACTAATTATTTCAATCAGTTATAAAATCGAAATTAGTTTGTGACACTAATTGAAACGATTTCATTTTCCAGCAAAAAAGTCAATCATAAACAGCAAACTCTTATGCGCTCAACCACTATATGTGAAACTTAAGGATAAAATTAAAGAAGACATACTTTATGATAGGATTCTACTTATTACTTAACAGATACCAAAGTATCCGTCGTCGAAACGTTGAGAAGTGACGTAAATAACGGAGCTCTGTGACTTAGTAATACTGCACTAATATTGATAAATGTATAAGTTAACTGATTGTTTATTATTTAGAAAAGTTAATCATTAATTTTTAATGTTTTCTACTATTAAAGAAGAGAATTTATTGCATTTATTTATTTGGAAATCAGGTAAACAGTAGCATTAAAAAAAAATTAAAACAGTAGTTCAATTACTTGGTACAGATTACACTTTCATTTGCTATTACGTTTTCTTAGTTTCTTGGCGTGGAACTTAAAACATCCGTTTTTATGCATAGTATGCTGTATGTGGTAATTTCTAGAGTCAAGAGGCCTAGAAGCAGGATAATCAACGTCATTATCACAATAATGTGTTGAAAAAGGTCTTACTTAGTTTATGACTGAATTGCATAGAAGTTTAATAACATTAATATCGACCGAACCTCGGTCGACCAGGTACTAGCAATAACTCAGTGATTTTACAAAGAACGATTGGACGTTTTATGGATGCTGATTATGGGTGTCACAGGCAGCGTGTGCTCAGGCAGATGGCCAAAGCTGACATGAGAGGGATTGGCTACGACGGCCGGAAGGAAAGCGACAAGCGGCTTCTCTAGAATCGCAATCACGATAACTGCTACGACCCTCAGTCATTATTTCTACAAGAACATTGACACTTGCCAGTTCTGTTCTCCAAAAGTCCGAGGTTTTTCTGCAGTCGTCCTCAGGTACTGGATTAGCCCTTCCAAATATCCTAACCTATTAAGGCAAACAACTTGCGCTTCCCTCCAGGAAGATTCCAGATTCGATAAAAAAAACACCCATTATATGGTTTATCACTTTCTAATAACTGTCAGTGTTTGGATGGTAGTCCACGTTTTCTATGGGGTTTAAAGGGACTCTCAAAAACTTTTTGTTTGAAATCACCTTCTCGCACTCGCACATTATATTTCAATTGATATTTAACAAAGAAATAAAATTTTCGAGTCCAACCACTTGCTCTTCATTTGATTTACTGCCAAATATCAAGTCATAAACCTACTGAGAGACTGGTGCCTAGAGTCTGCTCTGTCGTTGTGTGACTTGGAGACCGGTAAACCATTAAGAATAATGCGAGATGTTAGCTCCAAACACGTCGATTTCAGCTAATAATGCAGTCAAATTTCAAAGTGCAACATACAGAGTTCCATGAATTATTTAAAATTTTGCTTTCTTTAATAAACGTTTAATATGTGATATCTTGGTGTACATTATTTAAATAAATAAATTCTTGTGTCTTTGTGACCTGTTGAAATTTTTTTATGTTTCTGTGCAATCAGACTTTGTCGTGTGTAGATTTACAGTCAATTGAAGAATGAGAACGAGCCCGGTGAATGAGCTAGGTAATATTTGAGCCTTTGTCCTGTTCACCCTCAAGGTCATGTTCACCTTGCCCCGCTCCTCACCACTCTCTTCCGCCCCACCTCTTCGAGCTGATCGCTGTGTCACATGTAGTAAGGGTAAGGACAGCGGAGTGGGGATACAGCAGACTGACCTTGAGCCGCCTTTCTTAAATGAACAAGCTATTGCATGCCGGAGGACACGGGTTGCCACCCAGCCATCCAGATTTCTATTCCCGAAATCACTTCAGGTGAATGCCGGGATGGTTCCTTCATGGTTCAAAACTTTCCAGTTTCTTGTCTTCTCTCCATTCCCTTTTCCATTCACTCCCGCCTCTAAATACCCTCATATCAACTAGGCGTTTAAAGTACTATGGGGGAAAAAAACAGGAACGACAAAAGTCCTATTGTGCTAACGTGAAGATTGGGTTAACTGCCTGTGAAAATTGAATCAAGTCAAAGATCCTCAACTTTCAAGGAAGGAACATTAAACACAATGCTATCATAAATTTCATTTAACTAAGAGAATCTTATTTAGCAGAATCAAAGCTTATTTTATGAACAGCAAAATTAAACTTTTTGGTAACAGAATAAAGCGAAAATCTATTTTAAAAAATTCCAAAAAATATTATCTAAAAATATTTTCTTGAAATACTAATTAAGTGCCATCATCAAGTTTTTATTCGGATTTTAAGTCAAAAAGGTTGGAAAATTAGAAGGAGAGACTTTGGAAACTAGTATCTCGGGAAATACGCGACTAAATAAAAATATCCCAATACAACACTGTTTGGATGTGAATAATGCCGAAATTCAAGTCTACTACAGCCACTGAATGAAATAATGGTCATATGAAAAAAATACATGTTGCATAATTTTTTTGCACTCTCTGGCTTCGTTGAAAGCTTAGTTAAGTTAAACTTGCTGCAGATGTTTGTTCTCTAGTATCCAGATTTGGGTTTCCATGGTTTCCCCCAAATCACTCCAGGCGAATGCCGGGATGCTATCTTTAAAAGGCCGTGGCCGAATTCCATCCCGGTCCTTTTCCTCAGTCCCATATCCGCCTCTATTGACCTTGAAGTCGACAAAGCGTAAATTCTAAGCAACAACCAAAATTAAGGCGTCACCTTGACGAAGATCAGTAACTCTTGTCTTCCTTGATCACCCGTAGTTGATGGGTGCTATCGTATTATTTATTTATTTATTTGCTGCTTTACGCCTCGTCGACGGCTAAGGTCATTTATAGAGGTGGGATGGGACTGGGGACAAGGAACGGGAAGGAATTCGGCCATGGCCTTTTTTTTAAAGGAAGCATCTCGGCATTCGCCTGGAGTGATTTGGGGAAACCATGAAAAACCCAAATCTGGATGCCCGGACGGGGATTCGACCCGCATCCTCCCGAATGCGAGGCCACAACGGTATTATTTAGCAACATTCACACTCAAATATCCTTGATTGTGGAGTCAAATGATCTTCACTGTAGATTCTACAGTACGTATCATATTTTCATAGGATATTTTAAAACTTTTTTCAGTTTTCTACTTGATATTACTAACATTTTACGAGATTTTCTGACAATATTTCAAAATTTATTGGTTTATCTTTGTGAACTTCATATGATTTTTTGTCCTAGAAGCTGAGCCAAATTTGCTTGGTCGCCATTTTAACTTTCTGACAGTTGCGTCTCACTGATTCATTTATACAAACGACCGTTTTCAGCGGCAATCTTATTCCTCTCTAAGCCAAGCAGTGTCAATCGTCTGTTCTGCATGAAGAATACAGAATTTACACATTTTCCTAGAAGCTTTCCAAGCTTCAACATGTAATTCCTTAACAATTTTATTATTCTCGCACTCTTAGGAACCATATGCAGACCCGCCAGTGTGGCTGCGTGTGCTGCGACGCCGCACACTGGGCCGGGGGAGGTATAACGGGGTGGGGCACGAGCCCATCCCCTTCCCCCATCTCCCTTCCCCCTCCCCGCGTAGCAACCATCAAGGTGAATGTCAGGACGGTCCACAATCTCCACCTCATAAACTACACATTCACATACAAAATTACACTTATCACAGAGAACTTACTCATTCGCAGCAAATGGCAACAGTCTTTCATTAGTACGTAACATTACCTGGCATTAGATAAAATGTTGGCGACAGCAAAATTCAGCCGTAAAACTAAATCTCCAAATTTGACCATGCCAGCGATGAGTAAAATTCATCAGCCGGTCATAATGTTTGGAAAAAATGGTGAAGATATACGAAACATCTGCAATTAATTGAAGCAATATGTGAGAGGGAGGAATATGAAATTATTGTAGAGGTTACAAATAGTGGTAAATGATTAAAATCCTTATGACTTATTTAACTTCTCACTGACAACTGTGCTTTCTGCACATGCAGTGTAAATTTTTCCATTTCCAGCACAGTTGTCAGGCGTTTCAGCATCGACTGTTAAATGATTTCTGAGATGATCATCCTCATCCAATGTTCTGGCGCAGTATGTGCTTGTCCTAGTTACGGAGTCTAATTCCGCACATTCGGCATCGTCTGTAAGTCTGGGAACCAGGTGTAACTCCACACGGCACTGGGGAGACAGCCAAGATAGGCAGGGTAACTGGTTGCTTGAAATATCAACGCATGGACTGATACTTTGGTCAGTCGCACCAATTGCCAAAGGGGATTGAAGTTTTTCATTGCGTCTACCAGAGTTGTGACTCACGAAACTTTTACAGGTCAATTTCATCTTGTTGCTACTGGTTCATTTATTATTGAATATAGATTCATTCCAGAAAAGAAACTTTTGCAACAATACGTGACATTTATTGTACATCGTTCAATCCGTCTTTTATTTTATGTGTTTTCATATATTTTGCGGATAAACAACAATACAATAAAGTAAATTCTTTACCCGCTAGAGTGCCTCACTGGATCGTGGAGGTACAATGGAACCGGGCACGAGCTATTGCCCTCACGTACCCGCCGCGGTTTGCTGCAGAAGGACGGTCTCCGTCTACACCTCATAAATTACTCATTTCACAAGCAAAAAATACATTAACCTACAGAGCACACAAAGTAACATGTTTCGCAGACAATACAAACAATAGACTAATTACGCCGGTCTTAACAGGCACTGTTATACTTCGGGAATGACTCTGTTCCATCCTCCTCCTCTTATGATTCACTGGTCACCTGTCAAAAAGGTGACAAGTGTTCACTTGGTCTTAGTGGCCGAATCGGAGGGAAGAAGAAACCTAAATTCGTTATTTGCATATCCCATATATCAATCATGTAATGAACAAAAGAAATGATTGCCGTTACCCGAACCCTTCAAATGTTTAAACCGCTTGACCTATTACGGTATTCACAGAAATGATTCTAATTTATTCATAAATCATATCTGAAGAGTGAAAATATCTCGTGAATTGTCGTATCTGGAATAGTTTTTTCAAGAATTTGTTTCTCGTAGTTGTCTTCAGTTAGAAAACTTCTTAATTGGGCACCAGATAATATATGTGGAAAAATTACTGACTATTACATTCCAGCATTAAACGATAACTTCACTGCCACGAAACTATCCCACAGTGCATTATTGTTTTCCGTAGCCGTCTGATTACGCTCTACTCGAATTTGTTTGTTTGTTTCTTTGTTTGCCACCTTCTGTAACTTATTCGATTCTCTGTCTTCCTTCCTTAAAAGAGAAAACCATTACACTTTCTTACTCAGCTGTCTCTTCCTCCGCTCCATTCCAGCTCCATGATCATGTATGTGACCGAATGGTCCTACGGTAATTTCTACAGAAAAACCAAGATTCCTTTTCACCCCCTCCCTATACTTGCGTACTCGCTACCCCATCAAGTTCAAGCAGTGGTTGAAAAAATTTCTACAGTCCACTTCTCTTTGCTCCTCCACCTTCTCTATACCTCGACACTCCTTACAGCACGGATACGTTGACATTCTGCACGTAATTGAAAGCTCTGAGTGCGCCGTACTTGAACCTAAGACCCACTGAATGCAAGGACAGCGGATAAGTCCGTTCTACCTTACGAAACGGTAGTTAAAAACTTAATGAGTCGGAGGAAGGTGTGTTTGCAAGCGAACGTTATTTAGTGCACTGAGGTTAATGGAAAGTGGACTGTTGTTCACACACTACTTACTTTTAAATGCATGTGCAGGACACAGTAGTGAAAAATAAGAGACGTCTTCTTCGCGCTATGAAAATGCTTGCTTAATAGTTTTAACTCATGACACACAAGAAACTGTAAAGTTTCGGTTCTTCACTCTAGTTCACAAAGTTGTTCTTAAAAAGATAAGCATTCGTGCAGTTTCGATAACAGAATGCTCTTAGCTTAAACAATGAAAGATCACATAACTTTTGAGAGTGAAGGACGCATTATTCGACTTTTAATGTATGCTTTGATGTTTTTCTTTAACTATTATGGCTACAGTTACAGAATGTTTTCACTTTAGTGTTTCACGTCGATAAATAGAGGCAAGCACTAACGAAACTTAAATCACTCTGAGTTATTTAGAAGTTTATAGTGAAGTGATTGTTTATTTTCACATTCTTTTCTTCCTGTTAGAAGATGGAATCATCAAATCGTTGCGTCTAAAAATGCTGTATCTAGTCTTATTTTTTCAGACTGTTTTAGTGTTTGGAAGAAAATATTTTAAATTGTGTTGGCACGAAGACTTGCGTAGATCCTAATGGAATTCTCTTTACGGAAAGATGTAACCGATTCATTTAACAGTTATATGGTAGTGTTTGACCGACTATTTATTCATTTGTCATATGAATATTTACAACAGAAAAAAATCAACTTTATAAAAGAGGAAAGAATTTAAATATAAAGTCGTAAATAATTTAATTAGAAATAATGAAGTAAGCATTTCAATGGAATAACTATCTGTTCCTTAAATTTTGATAGCTTTTTGTTGAAGATATTGTTTGCCTGCTTTAATTCGATATAATCATATGATTTAATTTAATTGCGTTGGAGCGCACGCTCCGGTGGCAACTTCCCTACACACCAATTTTTCCAACTTTCCTGTACCCATCTACTTTTGCCCACTACAAATTTCAACTTCAATTCTCTTGGAAACATATTCTAATCCCCGACCCCCTAATATCTACTAAGAAAATATTCCCACACTCTTGTGCCTGAATTCGAATTCCAGCTTGTGGTCATGGTCATCTCTTCCCTTCCGTACATTACTTTTAATTCTTACACCCATACCTTTCCACGCATCTTCACCCTTCTCTGTTTTTACAATGACTTTCATCCCAGCACTTTTATCATATTGATTACTGATTGTGTTCCACGGCAATTTCTAGAGACAAATCTAGCAGCACTTCTTTGCAGCCCCTCCTACTCCCGTATTTGATACACAAAATGTGGGTCCAATACTACACCACCATATTCAATTCAAGCAATGGTCTGACCAAAGTTCTGTAATCCAACAAGTGAAGGATTTTAAAAGTTTTTCCTACTACCTACCTGTCCAATGTGTGCTGCCCAGTTGAGCTTGTTATCATAAGTTATGCCAAGATATTAACATTTCAAGTCGTCAACAAGCAATTCTTTTCCTCCCCCCCCCCCTCCCCCCTTATAATCATAATCAACTTTACTTTTTATCTCTGTATCTAATAAGCTGACTCTTCTTTGCATTTATCTTCATCCCATGTTTACCAACCCAGCTAGAAATTCTGTCGAGATAACGATACCAGCAACTTTTAGTCAGAATTAAATTAAATATCACCGCTTCAATGATTAAATTCAGTAAGTCAGGATGAATAAAAACGACCCAAAGACATATTTGGGTTTTACAGTTGATATATTAAAACAGAAAACCAATGAAAGTTAGGCCTGTATATCAAGTCGCGTCCTACTGGTGTCACATGTAGAGAGGCTGCAGGGATTAACACCTGAAACCACTTGTCAAGAGGACCCTTGAGGAGGTAGTGAAAGTAGCCATGGACAGGTAGCACCGCGGAGGCTGCCTTGTCAGTGTCTGCTCGGACACCGGAGGATTCACAGAGCGCCAACAGGTAAGCAATCATCTTTAACATTCTAGTTATGTTACAGCCAGTGAACAGTTCTAACCATTCCTGCACTAACTTTACTAAGCGCTGAGGTAAACAATGGACTCCGGCCAACAATAGTCTTTGAAACAAGTGTAACAAAAATTACAGTTTATTTAACATAGAAATCATTTCAGGAAAAGCTTTTTGTAAATAGGGAGAAATATTTCAGTAAAAATGTTCGAAAGCAAGCTGAGACTAAATAAAGTTGCTGATAGTATTATTTATTATTTTTCGTACGGTTACGGCGCGACAAATGCGTTTTTGGGCTAGACAGGAGGAGGACGCAACTGCGAATTATTTTTTAATGCTCTAGATACCTACCGACCGTAAAACTCAACTATGTCTTGGCGCCGTGACTTGCTGCCTTGCAAAAGCGATTGAATTTACTTCTAACTGAAAATTGTCGGTCTCGTTATGGTATTTCAAATCGAAACAGACGAACAGTAACAATGCAGCAAAACACTACCAAAAGCTAATAAACAGATATTCATTCCAGTTAAATTATTCATAATTATAGTTAAATTCTTTCCTCTTTTTTCAAGTTGATTGTATTGTAAATATTCTTATAACAAATGAATGAATAACCAGTTAAACAATACCATACAACCGTCAAAATAATCGATTACAACTTTCCGAAAAGAGAAGTCCATTGCAGGCCTACACAAGAATTGGTGCCAGCAAAAATTAATCTCCTTTATTGTATACACTAGAACGGTAGGAAAAAAAATCGACTAGATATAGCAGTTTTAGATTCAATTTACTGTTTGATAATTCCATTCTCTAATTGAGAGAAAATAATATGGAAATAAATAACAACAATATCCAAAGAACCCCCATTCGCATTTTTCTTATTGCTTTACGCATAATAACCACGAAATAATAAAAGCATGAATATTATGAAAGGTAGAACACAATGAATTTACTTAATCAGTATACTTTGCAAGAGCTGGAAAAGAAAGATGAAAACCAAATCTATAACTATATTAAGACTGTAACTGGGAGAATGTCTGTTCATTTACGACATTTTCGAAAAAAGAGTTTTGGGGCACTGTTAATTATTTACAGGAAAGGAATAAATTTATTTTATTAAAAAAATTCAGTCTGTCTGTCTGTTTGAATGAACGGGGTCCGCGCAAAAAATACTGGTCGGATTTTGATATGGTTATGTTATAATGTACAGCCCCTGGTTCTGGGAATAAAATGGAATATGCTTCATTTTGATGTGAAATAAAAATCTGAGAAATTTAAAATTAAAGTTTACATAGATTTGTATCAATTTTTAGCTGAACGCGATTTTCTTAAAACTACGTGTTTGATTTTGATGGGATTTCGAAAATTGCACTACCCATGGTCGGAGGAGTAAAGTAGGTACGTTTCATTTTGATTTAATGTCGAAATGTTGAGAAATTAAAATAAAAATAGTATGATATAAATTTTTCGTTTGGAAGGGAACTACAGGTTAGGTTTCGAGCAGTGTGCAGCCCCAGGAGCAGAATAAGGTATATGTGTTTTGATGTCATGTCGTAAAGCTGCGAAATTAAAATAAAAGGTGACTTTTGGCAGGCGAAATGGTTATCGTGATTTCAGGGTACCAGCAACATCGTATTATTCTGAGTAATTAAATTACATGGCTTTTTCTCTGTCTCACTGGTGATGTGTTAATAGTGACATAACTGGTTTAAGAGAAACGTCTCTCCATTAACAGTCTACATAAACAAAGATCTAAGGCAACAGTCAGTTTGTTTATATGTTCGTTTGGTCCAACTAGGATCACGATATGCCTCCGTTTGGCTTGAATTGGCTTTGAACGTTCACACATCCATGTAACAATGAGGGTTGTCAACCCTAGAGAGGATCTACAGTTTAACGTGGAATCTGAAGCATGGAAGCGTTCTGGAATACTTCACATTACACAGCAAGCTGTGTCGGAGGTGAAGGTCGGGTTAAGGGCTAGTGAAAATTCCCGCTGAGACAGGAATTCGAACCGGAGACCTTTTGATCTCCAGACGCCTTAAACACCAGGCCGCTCAGCAGTTAGTTTATTAAACAAAATTTGCAACCCTTAATATTTCGTTCTCGCCGTTTAATCTTATTAAAATAACTCTTGAACATATAAAAATGATTAATTTGATAATACCGCTAAAGTTTATTATAAATGGTCATACTATAGACTTACTGTTCTTGGTTGCTAGTTTTATAATGGTTATTCGTACCTTTACTATCATTTTAGCAACTTTTCGCAAAATGTCACAGGATTTAATGGTCATAACAATGTGCCAAGGAAAAATTCCAGCATATTTTTAGTATAGAACTGCTGCCCTGAAAGATGACAGTCTCTTCAGTTTTTGGGTTTGTAGTGTGGGTTTTGTGGTCACTTCGTCACAATTATATCACGTTTCATCTCTGTGAATCGAGATATCTTTGCGTTTCGTCCCTGCGTGACTTGGTGTTTTTATGGTCACTTAAGGTTATGTTGAGCTCTAACAAAGCTCTCTTCGTGTTTGCGGGGTGCGCTGACACCTGGGTGCTAGGCTAAATCACGACAGGTCGGTACACGGGGAAACTCGAATCTGTGTCATCGCGACATTTTTACTGTTCTGGCAGAGGCTGGTGACATTTCTGCTAGATATATGCAAATACAGGAGAAAACGGTAAAATGTCAGCCAGTGACGCTGATTATTAGTGGAAAGTATGATAGTCCGACATTTTATAGTTGTTCACCTTCTCATAGATCAACTCAAATTACAACCCGTAAAATGCAGTCTTAGGCGTAAATCATGTCAACCTTCTCTTAGTTTCATGTCCAACACTTTCCATTCACATTACGGATTCAAAATCACCCTGCTAGAATTCACGAAAAATTTGAAATCGTAGCAAAGTATAGTCTAGAACCGACCAGCATGTCTCAGATTTGGGGAAGTACTATAGGGGCAGGTTCAAATGTCATCTTCACTGCGTATTTCGGGTCATTTTCATTCAGGCTGTTAAAAGTCTTCATTCCAGATCTCTTTTATTTTTTTCAAAGATTGGTTTATCGTATCGATACTCTTTACATACCCGCCTCATTGGCTAGGGTCAGTGAGATGTCGCGATGGTGTTTGATGTTCGACGCTGGGTTAGTTAGTTGACACCCCGACCATGCAAGAAATTTTCACGATTCACCACTTGGAGAGATGGTGGTACGCATGTTTGACTCCCAAGCTCACGGAGTTAATTCCAAACGATGATGATTCGTCCATTCGTCGGTGACAAAAATTTTGTGCTTTGTCTGTGTCCTTCGGAAGAGTAGGCATAGGCCTGAATGAGCCCGCACTCGATTTCATCTTTTCCACCTTCCTATATGTAACAAAACACACACACACACTATATTTAACAAAACACTCATCACATACGTCTTCACATGTATAATGACACAAGAAACGCAAGTAGTTAAGGAACTGGCCATCCTACCACAGCGAACAGGTACGCCTCCTGTAAGTTTTGGGTTGAAGATAACACGTGAATTGTTCTGTTTCATTGTATTTTCTGTCTCCTTCTTATTCTAATAACTCAGTGCCAAATCATGCATTGAACGTTTGTATTATCAGTTCGAATTGTACTTGGTATACGCGATGTGGCATTCTTTTTAAATTAACTGACTGCGCTTTTGATTGATTCTCTTAGCGTATACTGTGTTTGAAATTGAACACTGAAACAACCCGACACTAAATTTTTAAAAAGGTGCTGACCTTAAGCGACTTCGCTGGGATAATGTTTACCGTACCAACATCTAAGACTATTTGGAGATGAGAAACAGACAGGATGTAGGCCTTACTCCTCTATGGGATCTCTCTTCGAAGGATGAACTGTGGTGGTTTCCTCCTTTATAAAATTAGAGAAATAAGGTGCTGGACTGATTCTTATATGAGTTCTTTTTTCCCTAGTACCATTAGGGATTGGAATGCACAGCAAAGAGATTAGCTTTGGTGCTGAGCACCCTCTCTCTGCCACTCACAATTTTGTGAATTGCAGAGTATATATGTAGCTGTAGATGTATGTGTACGTATGTGCGAGGTCTGTCCCTAAAGTATCCGATCTTCCTTCATATTTCCCCGCTGGTGTTATTCTGCGTCACCGGGCTGGTGGTATCCTTCGAAGTAGTCCCCATTTGACTGAAGAATACGCTCCCAGCGGCCTTTCTACTTTTGGAAGCAGTGCTGGAACTCTTTTTTTTTGTCATCGCCTTTACAGCGTTCGTCAGTTAGTTTCGAGTGTTTCTTTGTGGTTGAATCGGTGTCCTTTGAGCGGAATTTTTAATCTTGGGAACAGAGAAAAGTCGCAGGGAGCTACGTCAGAGCAGTACGGAGGCTGCTGAAGGAGCTGTACGACTTTGTGCTTTGTCAAAAATTGCTGCACGAGGTTCGATGCACGCGCTGGCGCGTTATCGTAATGAAGGAGCCAGTCACCGTTAGACCAAAGCTGATCCGTTTTCTTATAATTGCGTCACGCAATCTTTTCATAACTTCAAGATAATATTCTTTGTTGATCGTCTGACCTTTAGGAGCATATTCGTGATGCACAACACTCTCATAATTTTAAAAAAATCAGCAACGACTTGACATTGCTACGACTTTAGCGCGCTTTTTTCGGTCGCAGCTCTGACGACAGCTTCCACTGCGAAGACTGTAGTTTTGTTTCGGGATCATAACCAGCAATCGACGATCTTCATTGATCGCAAGTCGCATATGTTCGATATTATCCATTGTTTTTGTCGTCGAAGGTCGAAGGTGGACATCTTTGAACTGCTTATAGCACTCTTTCTTTTTTTTGCTCATATACTCGTCCCCAAATGCCGTCTTCATCATTCCGATGTTCCGATCTTTCTGTGATATTTTACGATAACAAAATGCGACAAACGTAGAAAACACTTTTTAAACTAACGCACGTTGCACGTGAACTAAGGCGTCCCGGCGACAACTGCTTTACTGTTGACACTCATGCCCGGCATATGTCGGGAGCGAAGATATGAACGAAGGTCGGATACTTTTGGACAGAGGTCGTATTATTGCAGGTGTGGATTACTGTGATCCCATTCAGGTCTACTCTTCCGAAAGGCACCAGAGGCCGCCAGGCTTCATGTCACCATCTACAGTGCCGTGTGCCCTCACTTCATACGCATTGCGTATAGATATAACTCAGGACTTAATCTGACCTCTCCTACTCTGTCAGTTATGATGATGGAAATTTCTTCCACCAGCAGGAGGGCTCGAACCAGCTCACCCCGTATCAGTGCCGCAACCAACTGGGCTTACACAGTGCAGTCAAGATAATTATTCATACAGAAGTATACATGGAAATAATTCTTCCGTACTGTATGTCCCACAGCCAAGTAGACAATGATTTCAATTGCTGCGGAACAGCAGAAGTTCTGTTTCTCGACTTTAATACGCTAGCGTAAATACTGAGAGACAAGAAAACGGTTACTCAGTCGGTGCTGAAGCACATCACACAGCGCTGGAGACTGAGTTGGCAGTCAGGTGGAGAGGCGTGCAGCTGAGGACGTGTGGCTATGAATGACAACACTCCAGCGCTTGTGACGTTACTCACTAGTACCTGACTAGGTGTTTAAAGTGGAGTCGGACCCCACTCTATTATTGTTATAATTATTTCCCGGTACTGAAAAACTGTGGCCTTGTTTCTTAAATATACCAAAATACAAAAACACAAAAATAAGGTAGTACTGTATTCGACACTACACAATCATGATTTTTTAATATTTTCTGAACAGATGTAAATTTTATACATTTTTCACTTCAAAAATTCTATGAATGACAATACCTTCGTGTCATTTACGACAGTATCTCTGACTTCCGGACAGAAGCGCGGGCCACAGGGTAGAAATCAGGGAGGCGCGATTGATGAGAATGGTCAGTGTCGGGAGAGTACTCTAGAGAGTGACGCAAATATCCAGGAATATTAGATGGATTACAGGTGGTAGTGGTGTGTTCGCAACAGAAATGCATGCGAATTAATCTTCGGAGAACTTCAAGAATAACTGAACGGTGTAGAAGACAAACAAACGTTCTGAGTGATCAAACAGTGGTGACTATTGTTAAGCCTGCCACGTGATTAACTCCTCTCGCTTTTATCATTTTTCCATTGAACTTGCAACGGAGACTATTATTTGACTATTGGTTTGTGGTTATCTCGGTTTTGTATTACTATGAAGTTATTAGAAACATCATTTAAGATACGGTACTCGTCTTCGTAAAACCTGGATAGTTGGGAAAGAAGAGAAAAGGAGATTAATTTCATTTGAGCAAAGGCGCTACAGAAGGACGTTAAGGATTAGCTGGAGAGACAAGATTACTAATGAAGACGTATTCAGAGGTTAGGAGAATATAACACTGTATGGAAGAACATAAAAACGCGAAGGAGAATAGTAATTGGACATATCTTAGGACCTGAGTGAAACAATTCTACAGGCAATTGTAGAAGGAAAGAGACACCGAGGAAAACCACGGTTAAAATACATCCAGCAGATAATGGAAGATGTGGGCTGCAGGAGTTATGTTGATACAACGAGGCAGGGCAGGAGAATAGAGCTGAATGGCAGGACCACCGCATACCAATCCAAGTATTGTCTAACAAAGTAGGAGAAGTCTTCGTGTCCGCACTGAGAAGCTGATTTCCGTGTTCCTTTGCAATCACCGAGTAAACCTAAATCAGAAACCGGGAACAGCAACAGACCATTTAAAGGACTATGCTCTGATAAAACTAAAGCGGATTAATTAAGTGGCAACTAGATTACAAGCATTCTGCGTGTGACCTGCTGTATAAAAACTAACAAAATAAGCTTACACTCGGATCAGCTAAAAATATGACTCGGGTACTCAATATTTTCCAATTAATACTTACATGAAAACTTAATATGTATCTTCGCATCACACTGAATACTTTGTAATTTCTTGTTTATTGTTACATGCTAGGATATCGCAATATCACTACGCGCGATGTCCTGAAATACATTCATCTTCATAAACTAAACACAAAATTCAGCACTAATATTTGAATCCTAAGCAGAGTAGTAGATAAAATCCATTTACATTGTGTTATTAAGTGTTTGTGAAAGGGTTATAAACTAACCTAAAAGATTTAATGAGTATCAGAGTAGCATCCTCCTGTTCATGGTGGATTATAATTGATCGTCGGTAATCATAAACATAAAATATAACTTTTTTTCCTCGCTTGCATTAATTCTTGATGATACATCATCACCTGGATCGCTAAGTTCCGTTTGCTGCTACTTGTACCTTCTGCTTTTCGTTTACATTCTTTATTTGCCTGGAATTTGAAAGCAAGCGATATTTTGGCAAAAGTACAAATGGATTAAACGACTCATACAAGAGTTTGTGCTCTTCGTTCGACTACTCGCCACGATTCCTGTTAGAATGAAGGAAGTTTTTCGGTCTTAGTCGATTCAGGAGTTACCTAAGACCGACGATGTTGCAAGATCGACTCAATAACATCGCAGTATTAAATGTTTGTAGTAACCTCACTGATGAACTTGATTTTGAAAAATTGTCGAATCAGTTCAGAGCAGCAGGGGCGTAGCTACTATGGGGCTAGGCGGTGCAGGGGGCCCCCAAGTATACCTCTGGGGACCCCAACGCGCACCTCTGGGGGCCCCAAAGCACAGTTTAGAGGCCCACGAGCCTTCATGGCAAACTGGCGACCTTTTTTTTTTTAGCTCTACAGTCGTCTGAGAGGGCCCCTGAGACACAGGAAGCCCCTCACTAAGGGCCCTCTCACTGCTCAGGGGGCCCCTAAGCACAACTCAAGGGCCCCATCCTCAGCTCAGGGGGCCCTTACCAGCAACACAAAGCAAAAAAAAGGTCGCCCATCTGGCCTGAGGGCCCAAAATAATTTTTTTGCACCGGGGCCCTTGTTGACCTAGCTACGCCACTGCAGAGCAGAATAGTGTTTTCATTGCGCAATTAATACTGAGTATGAATAAATTTAAACAATAATAGTGAATTTTGTAAACAATGAACATAAATTATATAATAAAATTTATTGCGTAGTTTTTACTCATATGAATTTCTCCCACGAATTCATTTGCACGACTATCACTATTATTCAGATTATATAAATTTTTAGGTAAGGCACCAAAAAAAATTTCAAGGGGTACCTCCCTTTGTCTGACAAACCACCCGAGCTTAACACGTGTCATAAACCCCACAAATTGTATAATAAACTCTCTACGGCGCAGATAAGAGATATAATAAAGTAAGTGATTATATGTCGACTCATCATACTATAACACCAAGAAGTAAAACAAATAGATATAGAACTGTAAAGGAATTGAAATGTAAAAGGTCATACTAATGTAAACTGTTGTGTATAGAACTGTAAAGTAATGTAAATTATTATAATTTAAAACTATAAAGGAAATGAAATGTAAATTGTTAAACTATGTAAACAGAACTGTAAAGTAATGAAATGTGAATTGTCATAAAATGCCAAAGAACTTGGCTGTAGTGGCTGATAAGGCCGAAAGCCATTTAAATAAATAAATAATAATAATAATAAAAACACGATCCGCCGCCGGCTCTCCTCGGAACCGCCGACTGGATCGGGAAAAATACAATGAACTAGATACAAGTCCTGATCCCCGAGTACCTGCCATCCTGATTCTAGTTATTAGGCGGTTTCCTGCAATAATCAAAGCGAAAACTAGGACGAGCCTCAAGTCTCCGTCTCCTAAACTACACATTTTTAACAAAAAAAAACCACTTACTACACACAGAGCATACTTACACATTATCGCAGAACAGATGGCAACACAACTTTATTTCCCAGCAGGCGTCAGTCTCAGCGACAATCTGGCCAAAGCTCGACACCTTTCATCCTGAAAAAGGCGACTTGCAATAGCGGGATAAGTGCAAAGAAGTAAAAAAAAATGTAGATTGCTCATTTTAATTGACATAAAACAACGAACAAAAAAACTTCCTTCAGTTTATTTCCCTCTTAAACGTTTACAAATGTAGGGGAAAGATTTTTCGAGGTACTTTTTTTCACAGATTCTAGTCCTAATTTTCATATTTTTTATTTACTATTTAAATGAAAGCGTTATCGTTCTCTTTACTGAGAACTACATTAAATTTCAAATAAGTCATACTGCTTTTTTAGATTTATTTTTGCTTTGTTTCGATTTTAATGAAGGTTACTTCAGCGTGTACAGCCGTCCGAAGACCTTCAGGAGCAAAGATAACTGCAGCTCACTGCGGCCTTTCCCGCCACCATGTGATATTAAATATTCGTTACGGTAAAACCAAACCAAGGACTCTTCTGCAAATAGTAACGACTTCGATTCAAAAGCCCTGGTGAAGACTGCAAGATTAAAATTTCAGCAGTTGATAAATTAAGAAGGTCACTTGCTCCAAGGATATTATTTTAATGACGTCTAAATTAATCGATGTTTTTTATGATCTTTACCGTTTTATGTAACCATTGCATAAATAAGGTGGATTTTCAATCACTGTTCCGTTTTATAGCCGCTAAACATGAAATAAACATACGGAGTATGGGGCACAACGAAATGTAGACGCGTTTATGTGCTGCGATAGTCTCAATCTTCTGGTATGGCACCATGACAATAAATATTTACATCAAAACACAGAGTTAGTCCACCTCAGAAACCTCATAACCACCGCCGGCAAGACAATGTAGCTCCTTGCTCATTTTATCAATTTCTTTTAAAACACTTTCTCGTGTTGTTGGTACAAAAGATACGCTGCACGGTTAAATAAACTGCATGAATGAAGCATGGCTGCGAGCAGTTATAAAACCATAGCCTCATGATTCAGTTTAGAAATTTTTCTCAACTGAACGCTAAACTAAGAATATATTTAAATTTCATGTTTTATAATTTCTGTTATTCGCATTTTTCTTTCTGTTTGTTATTTGAAAGAATATGTGGAACTTGTATACTAGTATCTTCGTTTCTATGTATACAGATAAAGCTAAACGAAGACGAAAAATTGGCTACGTTCAGGAATAATCTGGTGCTTAAAGATATTGTGACAGCATTTCTAGTAAACACTGCCACATCGCAGTCTTTGCACGTATCAAACACAATTTATCTTTAATTAAATGCCCAGAATATCTTATGTGTTCGAAGTATGGGTACCCACAAAACGAATGAACTCTGCAATCACTAAACCCCTTCGTCACCAGTTACATGAAGTTAAAGAGATGGAATTCATTTGGCCTTAAGCTTGTATGAGAATGAAATTTCCATTCAACATTAGCCCTTTCTAATTAGTCTTCAAGAGGAAGATTTGGTCACAGTCTATATAATTTGTAGCTTGTGATTTCCACGAGTTCAGTCCTAGGTGTGACTTATATGTATGTATAACATCTGATCGATTTGGTGGTTCAGTGGTTAAGGTGTCTGATTGGGGATCGAAAAGTTCCCGGTTTGAATCCCTGTCTTGGCGGACATTTTTATAGACCCTCGACGCGACCTTTAACCCCTGTCACAGTTCGCTGTGTGATGTTAAGTTTCTGTAATTTGGATTCCAGGTTAAACAGTAACGGTCCTGTACCCAGTAGGAATACCGGGTTGGGTTAAGGCTGCTACGACAGTGACGGAATGCGCAGCCAATAGAAACCCTGTTACGAGGTCATTACGGCCATACGGATTTTTTTTATTTTTGTTTTTTTAAGATCTATGCAAAACTATGTATAATTTTGTATCAGAGGTTTCATGAGTGGAATGTTTTGTTTTATTGTGAGTGCCAGAGCCACTGAGCTGTGTGTGGAGGCTACAGGCAGTTGTATAGAGAGCTGGGTCTGTGGTCTTCCTCCGCTCGAACGCGAGACGGGGCAGTTGGAGTGGTATTGAGAATTACAGACTCACACATGCAGTGTTGTCGAGAAATAGTGTATCATTCAGTATAAATATAGTGGTTGTATATAAATTTTAAATTATATTATTCAAAGTGAGTAAAACGGAATATAAAATGAAAGATCTAATCAGTGAGAATTGCCGTCAGCACCAATCAGATTAATGCCAGTACTATAGCGAGGAAACGTTGAAATTCAGGTTCTGCAATCGTCCGTGGTCAAATTACGAATTGATTTGGTGCACAACGAGCAGAATACCAATGGAAACGACGGTTAATAGCAAAAAAAGCTCCTAACAGAGGATACAAGATCTGTGAAGAGGGAATTCCACTCATATCGGGAAGTGAAAGAATTCTACGTATTAAATATTAGTCCACCTCCTTAATTTTGATTCGATGTTCCCGACGGAGGTGATCTAAGTCAGCGTGCCATAGATAGGATGGCCAGTTCCTTTCTTACCAGACATAAAGTGTAATCCAACCGCGGAGCAATATCAGTTGACTTCGGATACATAAAACAAGCATTGCGAGGGGTGAAAGTCATGTTAAGGGCCTTTAAAATTCCCGGTCATTGCAGGGAATTTTTAGTTTTTAATGTAGTTACCTTAACAAAATGTTACAGAGTTATTCAAGACATACTGGACCAATACAGTCACTGACTAGCATTAGCCCGCTTATTTGATCACGTGAACATAGGTATGTGAAGTAATGCGTTTACCATTACGAGCAGCATTTATTACGCCAGAGAAGGGAACAAACCTAAAACATTAAGAAATTGTTGATAAAACTACATGAAAACTTGGAATTTTAGTAGCATGAGCAAATATTCTACATAAATACTATCACGTCTTACTCGTAATATCGATATTAAGCAGAATCTTTGGTTAGGATTCTATTTGAGGTTTGTAATGGAGTACATCATAACGTATACCGTAAAATAAATATCACAGTTTATTTTTATTGCAGTTTTAATCTTTGGTATAGCTGTTTGATTTACATTTCTGTATACTCTTACATACTATATTTCAGAAGTAAATAACAATAGTTTCGCAGTCAAAAACAACATTAACAAAATCGAAATAGTGGGAATGTTTTTCTGTGATGTTATTTGATCGTTGGTGGGTATTTTTTGAGGTTAAGGCCGGCATTACACTGTAAAAGATCTTTGTTAAAGATCTTTGATAAAAGATATATTATAAAATATTTTACAGTGTAATGGGGCATATTTTATAAAAGATTTCTTTTATAAAATGTGAAGACGTTGGCATTACATTTTATAAAAGATTTCACCACCCTGCAAACGTAAACAAAGAAAATGGCGTAAGGGACGTTACCAAAGTTGGTTATGACTGTCGAATCCACGAAAGTCTTTATTTCTGAGTATGAACAGAAGGAAATGTTGTAAACTCAGAAACATATAGACTATAAGATTAGGAATAAAAAGGTGAAAACTTACGAAAAGTTAATTAGTGCTATGATAGAAGGCTGTACTGTAGAAGAGGTAAAAAGAGAAAATTAATGTGATAAGTAATTAGTATTTGACAGGTTTCTGGAATAATAACAGAAGTAATGCGCAGACCAATGCGTTTGCTATATTGCAGAATGGTGTAGATCCGTCACCATCAGTCGAGTACAACCCATGGCACATACACCGTAAAAATAAACACCCAATAGTATATATGGGGAAATAATTCTGATTTAGAAATTTATGAAAATATTGTGGTAAAAATTTTTTGGACGTATACTTCAGCATCAACCATAATTTTTATAATTTGGCATGTCCTCACATTGCAGCTGTTTCACTAAACTTTGATGAACTCCTATCATATCAAGTCTCGTAATCTCACGGTCTAACCTAAATATGTTTATTTCTCTTCTTTATCTTCAATAAAATGCATATTGTGACAGTTGCACTAACTGGGTCTGCAAAAGCTTACAAGTTTACTCCATTCATTTCAGAGAACTATGACGAAAAATTTTATGTAGTGTAATGGGACTGAAAAAATATCATAAAATATCTTTGATAAAATAAATATGATAAAATGTTTTATAAAAGATCTTGGACAAAGATCTTTTACAGTGTAATGCCGGCCTAAGGAAGTAATGTTTATCTTAGCTGCAGTGTGATCTGTGGCGCCCGTCTGTTCTGGTTACAAACAGATTATCATTTCTTGCTCCGTTTCCTGTTCAAGAAGAATGACAAGATGCACCGCCCATAAGCTTTCAAACTGTGAACAACCTATCCAAACCGATTCATTAATTTTTACGTCAAGCAGTAACAAACGGACAGACTAAAACTACCGGCTTCCACAGTTATATATGTAGAGCCACAGCGAAACTTGTTATATGCTGTTCCAAATGTTTAAATAAACTTGTTCACTAAGAAAAGGAGTAAAAGATTAGTCTAAGGTGATCAGGACATCTGTTCTTTAGCTCGCTGTATGCTTAGCGTCGCGTAATATGCTGATCACTTGGTTGAGCAGAAGCGAAGGTCCACTTCGTGATGACGCAAGAGCGCGGTTCTCACATACCGAAGCTCTTGCCACTGATCATACGCACTGCACATAGCAGTGAAAGCTGCCCATAAAACAAGGCCATTCAGACCCAGCTGCGGAAGCGATATCACAGCCTGCGGGTATCAGCCTTCAGAGACGGGGAACTGAACACATTATCAAGAAATACTGATGAAGAATTTTTTACTATTCTGCATGGCTGAAATCAATGGCCCGGGCGTAGAAGCACTTCAGATCGTGTTCTCTCAGCAGCATTTCGTATCACAATGAAACTGTTACCCATAATATTAAACACGCTTTCAAAATACTCACTGTGACAAATTTTCTTGGACAGCAAACTCCAGCTGCTAACTGTGGTGTGAGAACGCGTTTATTAATGCCTTCAAATTTTTTACAGGGATGCGTAATTTTTCAGTTTGTGCATGCGGGTAACAGCATACTACAAATGAGACCTGTGACATTTAGTGCTCAGAAAATGCCTGAACGAAACATTTCATGCGAAGACATATATAATTAGAGTATTTTTTCACTAATTAAATTCTATTACTAATCACTATCAAAATGTTGGAAGCAACAGCTTAGGATTTTCGGAAAAAAAAATGGAATGGCCGATTAAACCATACTACAATTATACTATTTTGATGAATTCTGTTACAGTGTATGTTTTTTCAAAATTCAGTTAAAGTAACTTCATCACAGAAAGGACAGCCTAAAACTAATTCGGCACTCAATTAAAAGCACCCATGCAACACTCGAATTCGCTGTTATTGTTATGGCAGAAGACAATACTGTGTGAAAATAATTTCGACTGCTCCAGGTATTTTCATTTTTTTCCCACACAGTTCAAAAGAGATCAAGCAATTTTTCCGAATTTTCACAAAATTTGTGGCTGCTTTGACTCAACATGAAATTCTATTAACGCTATTAGCAGCACATAAATTCCTATGACCAGGGGCGTAGCTACAATGGGGCTAGGCGGTGAAGTGCGCCGGGGTCCCTACGCTCAGTGGGCCCCAAGCGCCCCACTGGCGGCCGCAGCGCGCACTTCAGAGGGCCCGCGGGCCTTCACGGCAAACTGGCGACCTTTTTTTTAAGGGCCCTCCTCACTGCTCAGAGGGCCCCAACCACTGCTCAGGGACCCCCAAGCACAACTCAGGGGCCCCCAGCCTCAGCTCAGGGAGCCCCTAACAGCAACACAAAGCAAATAAAAGGTCGCCCATCTGGCCGGAGGGCCCAAAATAAATTTTTTGCAACGGGGCCCTTGTTGACCTACCTACGCTAATGCCTATGACAATGCGACACCTCTAAATGAACATGGGGCGTATTGTGTCAGTATGTAGGGAGCTGAGATTTTTGGAGCCTTTGATCATAATTGTTAAATTTAAAATTATAGATTTAGGAACAGTTTAAATAATTTTTATTTTAAATTCTGATGCTTTGGTTATAGCATTTCCTCTGACGCCAGCTATGCATCTGCTTGAATAAAAATGGATGGAATAAAATAAGGTTGAAGAAAATTCGAATGGAAAGATAAATGGAGGAGAATATATAGATGACGTTTCTGAGACGACCTTCAGAATAAGTCGCTATCTTTCCTTTTTCTTAAGCTTGCGAATCCTTGCACAGGGGCTGCCAAGTAAAGCACATCTTTAACACTTCAGCTCTGTGTTGATCCGATGATTGGGTGTGAGTTTAAACACGATGAGAAACAAGTAAAGGTGAGCGACCTTTGGGTCAAAAAAATTTAGCGATATACATTGTGTAGAAGGTTTATTACCATTCGGAGGAGTGTTAGACACAAATTTTTCTAATCAAGCGATGAGATTATATCATTCGTCTTATTTTTGATCTAACTCTTCTATTTAGAGCATTCTTTTTCAAACGATTTTTGGGTACTTATACTTTCAACGCTTTCGCAAGGTTGTTTCATGCTAATGTTAACTCGTCACTAGACATTTTTTTTTTACAGTTGTTAGTAACCTACTGTTATTTGCGCAGGGGCCCTACGACAATATGACGTTGTCTATACGTGGTGGAGCTATCCAAGAATTTACCTGACTTGAAAATTGAAATATTAGTAGTTGGATCCGGAAGCTGTTGCAACTTTTCTCGGGGTGAGAAAATACAGAAATCATTTTGATCTGTGGCACAAATTTAGATTCAGAGAACCATGTTAACTGACTCAGAAACGTCAATGTTTTTGTTTTGAACCACGAAGCATCTTTACATTCAGTTTTCCGTATGTCAAAAAAGTGAAACTAGACGGAGAAGGTCATTACTATATCCTAAAAATAACGGCAGACGTGTCTGTTAGCAGAAAGATTAAAGATAAGTATTAAAAGTACCCACCGCATTTCACACAGCCTTGCTGGGAAGGTTTTTACCGGAAGCGTGGAAAAGGACCTCGTTAAGGAATTTCACGGCTTTGCTCAGCCACACCCGCGATACGTCTGCGATAAACATACTTTTTAACGATGATGATAAATTCGCCGCAAAAGAAAGAGTTGTAACCGTCAACCAGTCCATTGAAATAAGTGACCTCGAATTGCAAAGGCCGGAAATAATCACTAACACGTATGCCTCAGACTTAAGAAACAGCTAATGTAGTTTGGTTCAAGTTTTCAATAGCTTTTTTTTGTTTTTTGTTTTTTTTTTGTTTTTAATATATATAACTAAAAATTTAACGTAAAAAAAAAGGTGAGCAGTTATCAGTTAATTGTAATAGTTCAGTCCAAATAGATGCCACTCACAAGCTTGTTTAGTAATCTGGCCTTTTGGAATTAATGCTGGAAAAAGCGATAGTTTTCATCAAACCCTACCTGAGAAGGAATGAGTTGAGGACGAATCTCGGAACCTTGAAATGGGGACATATTCGCTGCGACACGGTAACCGCAAGAGAGAAAGAATTGCTTCTTCTTCAGGTTGGATGATTCTGAATGCACTAGAAACTGCAAGATAAGCTCTCCACATTACTGTTAAGCCTCGCTAGAAAATGCCGAGCGAATCAACCGTGACGAGCGGTTGTTGTAGCAGCCGAGTGAAAAGAAAGCAGGCTCAAGAAATATACTTAAAAGGAAAGGGTATAACTCACTATATATACTTCACCTATATAAAAATTTACTCAGCTGAAAAAAAAAGAAGTACATCACTGCATTAATAGTCTATTACTGCTCTACACCTATGACTAAGCACTTGTACAGTAATTCGAAGTCCATCTCCAGGAAGCAGACATACGCTTCAAATGAGAGTAGAAGAATATAACAAAACAAAAAAAGTCATTCTATCATATTTTCTGCTGAGCTATGTTTAGTTGACATGCTACTGACATACAATATCTTGCCTGTTGAATTGATTCACAACCGCCCTTGTTTAATTCCCTTCTTAGGTTTCTCTGGCTGTTGGCTCAGCTGAACAAATATACTCCACCAGGATGTTTCAGGATTAAGATCGCCCCCCACCCTCCTTCCAGAAACACATACAAATTTCATTCCCTTCTTCCTACGATGGTGTGGATGCTTTGAGGAACTGATGAATTCAGAGTCCCAAAAATAGCTTTTAATTAACATCTCAGAGGTTAACCAGGCTGGACGGCTGAGAAAAAGATGATATGTGTGAGGTCGGAACAGGCCAGGGGCTTAAACCTTCAAACTTGCTGAGGCTTTTAGTAACGCTGTAACTCAAAGACAATAGATTTTCTTGTAGCTGAACGAAATCTCACACAGTGATTTGTTACTGCGACTTTCCGATCTGGTCGGTTTTTGTTTTTTCAATGTCATATTTGGATTTAAGTGGTAACTCATTGTTAAAGCGTATCCTTTGAACACTGAAGGTCTTTAATATGAACTAAAGTCTGGCATGAATCTTTCACAATCACAAATTTCACGTGTGGCAACTTGCTTTATGAGTGTCTAAAGTACACTTTGATCGCTCCGTGATATGAATCCGACTCTAAATTGAAAGTTCAGCGACGATAAGTGGCAACTTGAAAACTATTACCAGATCGCTTCTACCACTAGACCGTTTAAATCTGGCCTTTTGGTTCTAGGATATTTTAATTATTCGGCATACACCTAACCCACGTAGGCAAGTCTATTTTATATTATTAGACTAGCTGCCCCGACAGACTTCTTTCTGTCAAAAGTTATTGGCCTGTCCAATACAAAAAATAAATAAATAAAAAGTATTTCAGAGTGATCACTTTATTTATTGATTTAATGTCTCAATAATAAACAAATATTACTTCCAAAAATAAGTTTTCTATTTCGTAAACTTCAAGATGTTAGTAATAATGTGATGATAATTTTATTGTAATGCTTTATGGTACACGATATTTTTTGTTTGATCACCTGATTGTTTGATTAGCTGACGGTTTTCCAATGCAGGAGCAAGCAACAAGCAACTGTCTTTTAGAAGCATGGGTTTTCAAGATTAACGCCACAAACTCTCAACGACTGACCCTGGGATTTATTTATGGTCATAGCGAAAGCAAGCCGCACTGGAAACTGCAGTCGTTTAAATTCAAATAGTACGTCAGTTGGTACCATTGGGATGCGAGGTATCAACACATCTCATCTTCTCCATTATATTTTCGCTTTGGAATGGTTGCTTCGATCACATTTTTCAGTAATTTTTTCACTTCTAGCCGTGTGCCATTACAAAGACGCGATTGGTTGATATTTCGCAACATTATGACTACCGATCCTACTTTTAATTGAAGATTATGAGGCGGCAGACCTGGCAAATCCAGTGAGTTCAAAAATTTTTGTGGATACTTGACGACATCATATTGGTTAATTGCGCAATCAACTGATTTGTATATCCTTAATTCACCGGCATTTTCAATTTTGAAATTTATTTAATTTACATCCGTGTTTTTAGCAGCTAATATAACTCTTTCGCTCAACCAAAAATGATCTCTGTAATTTTGAGCGACGTTTGGGAACACCTTTTGTATAAGCTCGGTAAACTGACAAAAATTGACAGGAAATGTAATGCAGCCAGTCATAACGTCTACAGGGATTTTGCCATTACCAATGTCAATGAGTTGTTTTGAAAATATTTCTCCAGATCTATCATTTTGCAATTCGGCACCCATATTCTTAATTAAATTTAGTATCTTAACGGTGGCGGAACCTATGGCTCTAATTTCACTTTGCCATTTGCGCAACACAATCCATTTGCTTCATTTTTGTATTTCAACGCCTTACAAGGTGGGCAAACTGGGTTCATAGATAGCAACTCACTGGTAGGAACTTTAGTCAGTTGAAACATCGTAACTGAAAGCCGCTCGCGGAACACTGAAAGCAGCTTGAAAACGACGCGTTGCACGGGATTGAAATATCCTAATCTTTTAAATTTCAATTCGCTCTTCACGTTGCTGTGTAGTCCGATTAGATTGAAAATTAGCTTGGTTTGTAGCGTTTCGAGTTCCTTGGCCCAAACTGCTGCGCCTGCGTCTTATAGGCGGCATGGGTCTAAATGTAAACACATTGAACAAATAAACTCACAATTGGTTTTCGAGAGAAGCGAAAATTTAAAAGCAACCAAGAAAATGCCACCCACGGAGGAAGTAATATTATTTTCGCTAATCACACGCAGACATAGATAAATATCCATAGAGCCCAATAAACTTGAAGGCATACCAAAGATAAGGCGCCTATGTTTTGTTTTGATTGAGGGAAAAGAAAAGTGTTATTTTTACTATTTTCCTTCCAATTTTTACGTTTTTTCTCTCCATAAGAACCTTCCTTGTGCCTTAACGAAAATATAAAGAACAAGAATTAGCCGAATTGGTCGAGCCATTCTCGAGGTTTGCGCTTAGCAACACATTTGGCGATTCATTTAGATTTAATAGTAATCGGACATCCAGGCGTATCATGATTAACAACAATAAAAAAACGTAATTTGAATATGATAACAATGATCCGATAACAGTGAAATCTCGCCTACTTTATTGATTATAGGGTTGTTTGTAGAGTTTGTAGGGTATTATAAGAGACAACTATTCAATTAATTTCGTGTTCTTGTGAAGGGGATAACGCGTCACTGCAGCAGCACAAGAGCAACTGCAAGCAATAGTGTACCTAATAAATGTGTACTGCATTAATTCCTGATGCTGGCTCTGATGTGTTTTGAAAACATTGTTATAATTACAGAGATTAAAGTAATTACGAAATGCTGAGTAATTATGTCTTAAACGGTTAACAATCAATGTGAATTTATTGTGTAACGCTTCAGGTTTATCATCCTGTTGAGCCTATCCTCATTTCTCCGCAGGAATTCCAATTACAGCTTTCTAGTTCACCGGTCATAATAAAAGAACAAGGCGTAGAGCAAGGCTGCCCAACCACAGGCCCGCCGACACAGCGGTCTAAATTATGATAGCTCAAAAACCTTTGCAAAGGTCTCACTGACGATTTTTACATTTGATTAAAGTTAAAAAACCACTTCAAAGGTCTCATTAATGATTTTTACTTGTTTATTATAATTAAAAACCCGCTTCAAAGGTCCCATTGATGTCTTTTACTTTTATTATATTATAATTAAATCGTGTTACTTATATTTTTATTTTATATAAATATTTATTGCAACTACAGGTAAGTATTAGGTGGCCCGCTGGCTAACAAAGAATCGAAATTGTTGCCCTTTTCCAAAATCGGTTGGGCAGTCTAATACACCTACACTATCATGTGTATCCGCTCGGGACTTATTTTATGTTAGCTATTGAAATTAAAGAACTAACTTTGATTCAGTATCATATGCCATGTGATATACGTGCGAAGTGAAGTCCTTTAACAGCTTGATACTGGATTTTCTGCGTTTGCTCTAAACTATTTGCATTCAATACTAACGGCACAGAAGCATAACCGCGAAAAAAGCCTGTTGTAACTTTCATAATTAAATACTAGCTGTAATTATACGTATTAGATAATTCTAACAATCATTCAGCCAATTAAAGCTAATGCCATCACTATTATTTGACACCTATTCCAATCTAAAAGTTGTGATAATTCTTTTTCTAATCTTCTCGAAGTCGACGGGGCCTAACTCGTCCATAACAATTATTTCTAGATAAATGTACAGCTGCTGTCGAAATATTCTAGAACAAAAGAAAACTTAATTTCCAATACTAAATTTGACATACAGGAATATATACACTCCTGGAAATTGAAATAAGAACACCGTGAATTCATTGTCCCAGGAATGGGAAACTTTATATACACATTCCTGGGGACAGATACAACACATGATCACACAGACAGAACCATAGGCACATAGACACAGGCAACAGAGCATGCACAATGTCGGCACTAGTACCGTGTATATCCTCCTTTCGCAGCAATGCAGGCTGCAATTCTCCCATGGAGACGATCGTAGAGGTGCTGGATGTAGTCCTGTGGAACGGCATGCCAAGCCATTTCCACCTGGCGCCTCAGCTGGACCAGTGTTCGTGCTGGACGTGCAGACCACGTGAGACGATGTTTCATCCAGTCCCAAACATGCTCAATGGGGGACAGATCCAGAGATCTCGCTGGCCAGGGTAGTTGACTTACACCTTCTAGAGCACGTTGGGTGGCACGGGATACATGTGGACGTGCATTGTCCTGTTGGAACAGCATGTTCCCTAGCCGGTCTAGGAATGGTAGAACGATGGGTTCGATGACGGTTTGAATGTACCGTGCACTGTTCAGTGTCCCCTCGACGATCACCAGAGGTGTACGGCCAGTGTAGGAGATCGCTCCCCACACCATGATGCCGGGTGTTGGCCCTGTGTGCCTCGGTCGTATGCAGTCCTGATTGTGGCGCTCACCTGCACGGCGCCAAACACGCATACGACCATCATTGGCACCAAGGCAGAAGCGAATCTCATCACTGAAGACGACACGTCTCCATTCGTCCCTCCATACACGCCTGTCGCGACACCACTGGAGGCGGGCTGCACGATGTTGGGGCGTGAGCGGAAGACGACCTAACGGTGCGCGGGACCGTAGCCCAGCTTCATGGAGACGGTTGCGAATGGTCCTCTCTGATACCCCAGGAGCAACAGTGTCCCTAATTTGCCGGTAAGTGGCGGTGCGGTCCCCTACGGCACTGCGTAGGATGCGACGGTCTTGGCGTGCGTCCGTGCGTTGCTGCTGTCTGGACCCAGGTCAACGGGCACGTGCACCTTCCGCCGACCACTGGCGACAACATCGATGTACTGTGGAGACCTCGCGCCCCACATGTTGAGCAATTCGGCGGTACGTCCACCCGGCCTCCCGCATGCCCACTATACGCCCTCGCTCAAAGTCCGTCAACTGCAGATACGGTTCACGTACACGCTGTCGCGGCATGCTACCAGTGTTAAAGACTGAGATGGAGCTCCGTATGCCACGGCAAACTGGCTGACACTGACTGCGGCGGTGCCCAACCGCTGTGCAGCTAGCGCCCTTCGACGGCCAACACTGTTGTTCCTGGTGTGTCCGCTGTGCCGTGCGTTTGATCATTGCTTGTACAGCCCTCTCGTAGTGTCCGGAGCAAGTATAGTGGGTCTTACACACCGGCGTCAATGTGTTCTTATTTCAATTTCCAGGAGTGTATATATATTCGGGGTGAAAGCTCGTAATTGCAAGTTTTCTTAAATTTCGAGCAAAGAACGCGTGTTATCACGTATGATTTCAGTATCTTTTTCTTTCGAGTTATTTAAAGGAAGTTCTATCTCCTCTATCCTGTGATAACCACTTCGTCTCTACATTCATATTGTAAGTTGTATTCTTCTTTATCTGCTTCATTTTTGATAGTTCAATATTTTTTTCCTCTATTGTTCCCTGTGTTGTTGAATTAACTATTCGCGTTTTTTTCTTAATGCTGAACCAGCTGTCGTGTATATTCTTTTTGTTATACTCGCATCGTATTCGTGGTGTAGTCTGGGAGCGCCCACGCTTCCGTCATGGTGCGTGTGTTTGGGACACTTGGCGGCTTTGACGAGGAGCGATCACTTTTACTTTCTCGGACGCCAGCTGATTACTCCTAAATAACAGACCCCACACAGACGCTGGGATCAACGGGTTGAGAGCTTTCACTCGAGGGACCAATGATCTTCACAATGCACATAGGTGAATGTCAGAATATTTCCAGCAAAAGACATTATAGAATCCTTTTAACCTATTGAAGCGAAAACTTGTATAGGTGCGTTAAGCGATATTTGGACGGAGGTAAGAGTTCCCGACACGCTACGACGTGTGGGGCATATGATACACGCGCTGGACGCTTTTTGGATGCGTAAAATGTTATGAGTTCGTGTCACCAGCATGCTACTGTTAACAGCACATCTGTGTTGCGCTTGGACAGCAGAAAAAGTATAGATTATACTTGTATCTAAATTAAAATAAATGTTTTTTTACAATGTTCTTCATACAAACACACAACTTTTATCAGATTTTGATAGAACTTTGCATACGTATACTTTAAAACAAATAGAAAAACACTGTTTGCGTTTGATTTCCATAAACCTAAACCCTCTCCTCCTTTCCGCTCCCCTCGCCTATATTTCTGTCAACGTTGTTCATACAAACCCACAGTGTTTATCCGATTTTGATAGTACTTAGCCCACGTAAACTTAAAAAACAAGTGTGTCTGCTAGCTCGGCGTTTAATGCGTTTACTTCAGAAAGTTATTCTCTCCGGTCGGGGGCTCAAAAGCAGTGATCAGCAGACGCCGCGACGGTCCGTGGTTCTGATTCCACGTTAAACTGCAGGCGCCAGAAGAAAGGAATTAGCCTTCTAGCCTCTGACACAAAAGCTGGGGACACCTCCTTCGAGAAGATTCGACGAACCGTCGGGTGCGTTGGGCGATTTTTGATTGGGTAAAATCTTTTGAGTTAGCATCACTGAAACGCTAATGTTAACAGTATATCCGTTGCGGTCTCGTGTCTCAGTGTTTAAGGTGTCTCACTGGCAAAAGGTCACCGTTTCGAATCTCTGTCTCGGCGGGGATTTTCATAGCCCATCAACCCGACCTTCACCTCTGGTACAGCTTGCTGTGCAATGCGAAGTACGCCAGGACACTTTCGTGCTTCGGATTCCCATTAAACTGTAGAACCATGTACCTGGTAACACTACCGGGTTAGGTTGAGTCGGCTAAAGCCAGCCACACACAGAACCGGGCGGGGCAGGGCGGGGCGGGGCGCGACGAGTCGCCTGACTTGCCCTGTCGTGCTGCTGTCACACACAGAACGAGGCGGGGCACGACAAGTCCAACATTTAGCAAATTTTCTTCATTGCCCAAGTCACCTGTCAGTGAACTCAGTGGGAGCATACTGGTGTGCAGTGTATCATTTTGAAATGGATGAAGATGAGGAGACCGTTTTCTTAATTTGGAACTATCTGCAGCTCTTGGACCACAATGGTAACAACAGAGAGATGTGGGTACACCCTATAAACCTGAAAAGGAATATAGGAAGTTTTATTTCTGAGCTTCGAGCCGAACCCAGACAAGTTTTTTAATTATTGTCGCATGTCAATTTCGACATTCGGCTTTGTACTTGAGAGCATTCGGAGCAGAATAGAAAAGCAAAATACCAACTGGAGAACAGCCTTACCTCCCGAGGAGCTGCTTTTGATAACCATTAGTTATTCAACCATATAATAACCCTGTATAGCCATATAAATTTTAAATCTTACAGTCATACATGGCACACATACAAATCAGTCGAATATTCGAAACACAACACAACCACGTGTTCAACACAACCAGACCGCGAGATAGTGGACCCCGGGGAGGGAGGGTGGGTCCCGTGACAGCGCATGCGCAGAACGTTCTGCCCGGCAGCGACTTGCCCCAGGGCATAATTTGTTTCAGCTTCGCATTTTGCCCCGGGGCGTCTTTTCGACGTGCCCTGCCCCGCCCGGTCCTGTGTGTGGTGCTCCATAGGCACCCGTGCGTTTCCCGTCGCACAAGACGCCCCGGGGCAAAATGCCCTGCCCCTTCGGTTCTGTGTGTGGCCGGCCTAAGACGGGAGGAATGCGCAGCCAATAGAAACCTTGTCACCAGGTCATTACGACCACACAAAATGACTGAAAAGTTCTTAAGGTGCGTTGGGTGATCTTTGGTTCTATGAGTTCGCGACTTCCCGTCATGGACATGGTGTGAACTGTTGCGTGTTGTAATAGCAGTACATCTGTAGCTTTGATTATTACGTGTTGCGCTTATAATATTCGTAGTATTACGTTGTCACTTCTGTTGGCAGTTCACAAAGGACTGCCCTTTCTTTTTTTTTATTCTTTCTCACTTGCAATATTTTGCAATTTGTTTAGTCGAACTCTATTGCCATTTTTCTTTTTCAAACAACGAAATTTTCAGTTTGCATCTCCAATGCACCTTCTAAATATGTTTTTCCGAATATAAAAAGTGTGCCAACAATAAAAAGCGGAGGAACTGTCAGGCAGTCAGGGCGACGACAAGTAGTTGAGATGGGACTGAAAGCCTCGCGTTGCGTTAGTTCCCTACGCGCTCTGCATTTATCAATGTTGTTTTCCGCCAGCGGACTGGCAACTGGTAGAGCGGAAGCCTTCTTTCTCAATCCCCGCTACTTCCAACGCGAGGCAATGAAAGAAACTAGGAAACATTAGTAAGTAGTAATTGTTAAAACCAACCGAAGAAAAAATAAACATGGTTTGACTTTTGGAAAGCTGCCAGTGACGTTTGCCAAGGTTTCGGAGTTAGGTTCTCGTGTCACGGCCGCTAATTTTCTCTCCCATTTACAGTGCGCAGTTGGCAGTGCTCATCACTAACCTCGCCCGAAAAGTTTCGGTTGCAGGTAACCTTACTAGCTTCAAAATACGTAGCCTACTGAGAGCCGTGAAACCAACTCCCTATCACTCCACCTGATATTATTTGAACGGTTTCATATTTATACGACATCATTGGTCAATTCGTGAGGTAACACTTGTTTACCTCACAGTAAACTGGCTTTCATATTGTTTACACCATGAGTTTGCAATGAAAGAGCATGCTTTGAAATGGGACTATCTACTAGATCAGTATGTGTCTAAATTTACTTCCGGAACATGAATGAAAAATTGTTCTAAATGCGCTGGAGTGTCCGTTTTGTGCAAAACATTTTCATATTTATGTAAGATTTAATTTGGTAAAATAGACTACAAACTTGCAACGAAAAAAATATAACGAGCGTAAATGGTGAGCGGGAGCTTTCTGGCTCGCATTCGGGGGAACGCAGTTTCGAATCCCGTATACCATGGTTACCATAAATCACTCCAGGCAATTGCTGGGATGGTTCCTTCAAATTGCCATGGCCGAATTCTTTTTCATTTTACCCCCCGTTCTTCCTCGCCTCTAATGGCCTCGTCATCGACGAGGCGTAAAGCCAAAGAAAGAAAAACATCCGATTTAAATCTCGCAAAACACTAAACAAAGGACAAATATCTCCTGTCCTAAACTACCGATTCACACCTGTCAAAACATGGCTGTTACAAATTCTCAGAACTGTTTTATCCTCCAGCTGATTTCTTACTTTCTTAAAGAAACGGATAGCAAAACGCTGCTTCCAAAATTGCTCAGGTAGTTTTTTAGTTGTAATTGAAGCAAAAAAAGTTTGATCCATCACGCAGTATCAGATTTGCAGTAGTAATTATACAAATTGATGTGATCTACCATCTGCCCCCCCATGAAGCAACTGTAAAGAAGCGCCGTTAATGAATCCGAATGATGAAAAGTGTAATATTATCACTAAACTCCAAAGAATTTTGCTGTTGTTATTAATACTAAATAATTAAACATTTATTCGATATAAGTATCCTAAATAATTGTATTAATTTTTTAACTTGATTTGTAATATTATTGGGTTTCCATAGTCTGTAGTTTGTTTGGTAATTTGGCTAACATACTGTTGTTACCAAAGTTGTGTAACGCTGTTTGACGCTGGGCAGCACAGCTGTTGTTTTGACGCCGGCACTGTGGGATAGCTGGGAGTGAGGCAGTGTGTGTGACTTGCCGCTCGGAGAAGGTTGTACGGAGCCAGTATATGTGCTCTGTGTACTAGCAGAAATAGATTGTGGCAATGAAACATAAGTTTATTAGAAGTTGTGTTAATGAGCGTTATTAATTAAATTCAATAATATTTCTACAACAACACTGAGTTTTTCCTTTCCATACTATGTCAAAATACCTATCAATTTGTTCATCTGAGCTAACGGCTTGCATGTGTTGATCTCCTTTAAATAACACGCCGTCATCTAATGCCAGGATAGCTTAAATTTAGGCGAACCTGGATGGAAAGTTCACATATGGCTCCCACTTCAGGATAAGCTCACAAAAGCCACCGCAGACTGAAGATATTTCTCCTGTTTCACAAAGAAATGGATATCAAGCAAAAATGTTGTAGTACACAGGGTGTTTAGTGGTGATATTGTGTTAATTTCAGGTAAGGAACTACGGTACGGATACGGCTCAGTCACGAGTAATTAGACAAAGGCAGCCAGACAAACATGTAGGTGTGCGCAGTGACGGGTTGCAAAAGAAAATGTAGACGGCGCGGCGTGTGTTTTAAACTATAATAATGCATTGAATGTGGTCAAGGAGATTGTTGCGCCGGATACGATAGAACTTGGTGAGGTGATATCATTTTGATTATAAATGTATTATCAGCTTGTGGAAAAAGCGCAGAAATTATTACGTACACAAAAACTAGAAAGTTATTTCGAAACAATGTTGGCTTATAATTTCCGATTCAGCCATTTCTTTATCTCAAATTGATATTTTTTGTTATTCTCCGTCATACCTGAAAGTTAATATCGTCATCAAGGAGACACCTTTGTTTTGTCATGCATCTGTACTTTTTACTAATTCTGTACAGTAGGTCCCTGCCACATTAAATCCGTATAAATGATTTAGTATTTGTATCGTCGGATGCGAAACTTTGTCCTTCTAATAGATGGTTAAAATCTCTCAGTAACAGTCTAGAATCTAGATCAAGAGAATAATAAAGACGTTAATGAAACGTGAATTGAAATGTTTCTCACCGGGCTTGGTTGGTGAGCGGCGACGCTGTGGCTGCACATCCGATAAGACGTGCCTTACAATCCCCGTCCGGATATTCGGATTTTTGTTTTCCATGTTTTCCTCAAATCACTCCATCAAAAGGCGTGGCCGAATTTCTTCTCGTTACTAGTCTTCTCCCCCCCCCCCCCCCCCCGTTGCGCCCTCAGCCGCCTCTGTTGACATCGACGTCGAGAGGTGTAAACACATAACAAAAGAAAAAGTTTTAAAATTTTGCTTGAAAGCTTTGTGGTTATAGTGTGATACATGCGATACATACACTTTTATATACGCATAACCATACAAATTGAAGTTGTCATATTATCGATGATTTGTGAAGTAGTTATAATTATAAATAATTCAGTTATTTCAATCCAAACAGTTATTGTATATTATTTTAATCCATCGAAATTGGTTAATCTCCGAAGACACAGGTTCTTTTAGGCAATGATAATCACAAGCACCCGATCTACGCTTCTACGCCAATAGCTAACATCTCATGATTCTTTATTTCCATAGCAATCTATGTCGTCTTGCTTTTCTCTAAAAGTATATATTATTAATTTTAATCCTTGCTCAACGAGATAAATATTATGTTCTTTTTTCTTTCTTAAAAAATATTTCCGTTATGTCACAAAGTTGTATTTCGTTGCTTTATAACGGTAGTAGGAAATTTAATGAGATTTCAGCTTTTAAGTGTATACGTAAAACTCACGTTTAATAATATCTGAATAATTCTGGGAGGCATAAATATCACATAATTTTCACATCAATGTTTGCACCAAACTGTATTTCTTTTTAGAGTATAAAAAGGAAAATGGAAAGCAACACGTATCATTTAACTAGCGCACTCTGGAATATCTGTCAAAACATTATCACCTGTAACGGTAATATGAAAACTAAAATTAAAATATCAGAGTGATTCTTCTGTGTAAAAAGCTGTCTGGGATTTGGAATGTAAATAGTCGTGACCTTGCGCGCTGACTTGTTGTGGATCGAGGACATTGTGAAGGTTGTCTCCAGAGTTAGCCATGCGCTCCTTTCTGAGACCGAAAGATATGAAGAATAATTGCTTGAAGCTTAATTAATAGACCAGAAGGAACTAATGCTGCTGTGGGACAGTCGCAGATAAAAACTGACAGAGAAGTCGGGTAAGTATAGAGGAGAGCGGCACACTTCGTGTAGCAATTACAATCAGAGAGAGTCTATAACAGAAATACTTTAGGAATTAAGATGTTTAAAATCTGTGGCACCACGCCGGTAGCGTTGTTTATCAGAGCAACTTCATGGGAATGTAATGGAACAATGATGCTAGAGTATTGCAAGAATAGCCTTTAATCAGAGACATTCTTACAGTTAAACGGCCGTGGTAGCAAAGTAACAGAAACCAATGTCCAAGTGATGATTTAGTGGATTCCTTTTTCCATCAGTGACAGGCGAATGAAACTGGCCGATTTACCAAAAGTGGGTGGCCAATGAATTGACTTCTCACTTTCCAGAGGTTTCTTTTAAGTGTTTTATTAATCATTGACGTTGTCGTTAGAGTGGGGAGAAGGTTATAGGCAAGTAACATGAGGAAAATAGCCAATGGCGATTATGAAGAAACCAACCTGAGCACTCGCTAGGAGAGATTTTGCGAGACCTGGTTGACCGGAGATAGGAATGTGTCCTCTTGAAAGCCATAACCAAACGCTAACCGCTCGCCCACTAGGCTTGGTGAAATGTTTTCTCTTAAGACGCAGCTGGCTATCCGTCAACACGGGATAATAGTTTGAGACTGTGTCCGACGAAATGGTAGAGGCGTTCATCGTTATGAAGACTGTTGACGGTTATCATTATTTGCTACTGTGATCGGCGATATAATTCTAAAAGATATTCTTTCCACCAATCCTCATGATTTTGTGCTGAATCAGATTTTATAGAATCATCGGAGTCCATAAAATGTCAAGCAAGTAAAGACACTGTGCTCTAAAATAACAAGTTTAAGTATTTAACTGCGGTAATTGTTATCAAGTACAACCCGTTTACAGATGCTTTAAGTCTTACACTTCCTGTTTCAGTTTTTCACTTGCACTCGAAAGAGAGCTTGGTGAATGAACTTTCGTTATAGTTTTGCAGTAAGATTCGTAATTCTCATAATAAGTACACAGGAAGTATACCATTTCAGTTACTAATGTACTTAATATGTTTACATAGAAATGCCTCCAAATGATACGAATCGTGGAAACAGTACTACAGATGTTATGTCACGTGTAATGATTAACACTCTTGATAAAATGGCATTATATTACAAATGGACTGTGAGCAGTGCCATACGCATTTGAATAGGCTGAAGATTGTTGTGATTATCATGATTTTAATTTATTTTTGTATGTATGTTAGTTGAGACCAACTAGGACCACGTTAAACTTTCCTTTGGCTCGAATTTTGTTTTGGATGTTTAGATATCCCATTACAACACGGGATGTTAGCCATAGCCTAACGCTGTAGTCCTACCAGAGTTTAAAGTGGAATCCGAATCACGAAAGTGTTCTAGTGCTCTGGCTTACTTCACACCACACAGAAACCTGTACCAGAAGTCAAGGTCGGCTTCAGGGCCTTTCAAAACCCAACTGAGACCAGCATTCGAGCCGGAGACCCTTCGATCTCCAGTCAGATGTCTTAACCACTGACTCACCAGACCTCTCAATTTATTTTTATCAATATGAAAAGTAGCTAAATTTGGTATAAAACCCGTACATTTTTCAGTCATCTGTTGTACAATTTTCTGTGTTTCGCTGTGGACAGTTTTTCATTACCTCCTGATAAACACATGCTCTCGTCTCTCTCTGTTGGTAACCCCCATGTGAAACATACAGTTAGAGCCGCTTTCACCATCTGGAACTACCTGCGAGGGATCGCGCCGCTAGCTAGCCTGCCATTAATCTCAGGCGCGGCCACAATCTGATGGCATAACGGCGGAGAAATTTCGGCGCTTCCGATCTCGGAGCCACGTGTTTTAAGTCCTCACAGACAGTGAAAGTCCGCTCGGACTCTCTCGTAACAGCTGGGCCGAAGCGAAACGAGTTCTCAAATGGGTTGACGAAATACATACGAGAAGGTTGCGACACACCTGTCTCAAGGTTTCCAGAAGTTGTCTTTAAATATCTGAAAACTGCTGCTGTAGGTTAAGAGGTTATCATCTCTACAGATCGAGAGTTCCAGTAAAATCCGGTAAACGCCGACTGAGAAGCTCGATGCTCCCTCCTAAGCAGTGTGCTGTTACTCTGATGTTATTGTTTTACAATGGAGCCGCCCTGTGGATCAGTGGTTCAGGCGTCGAGAGGTCCCCGGTTCGAATCCCGGTATCGGCTGGCATCTTCAAAGGCCTTTTACCCGATCTTCACTTCTGGCACAGTTTGGTGCGTAATGTGAAGTACATCAGAACACTTCAGTGGATCAGATTCCACGTTAGACTGCAAGTATCCTGTAATCCTACCGGGTATATGGTACCTATATTTAAGACATGCAATGAAAGAGGCAGAATGCACAGCCAATAAACACCCTATCACCATGTAATTCCGATCACACGATTCTGATAGAATTTCTAGTCTGCCCGTATTTGTGTAAGTGGTAGTGGTCGTTGTTGTTGTATGAAATGTACCGGAAATGTAGCTTCTGTAGCCGAAGAAACAGCGAGATAACACTGTGTCGGCATTCTCTAGAGAAGCAGTCAGGATAACGACCACACTTCCCGAATATACTCATCATCAGTTATATGGTACTGCATTAGCATCTCGGAAAGGATTGAAAGCAGACCTATAATTTTTTATTCCAGAATTCGTTGGTCACAAATTGCACGCTTCCACCGCTACTGCTTGTGATTCTCTCTTCATGTGCACTAATCTTTTCACTTATAATCTCTTCGCGGGCTAGACGACCAATATTATTAAAGATAACCTACGGTGAGCGAGGGAAAAGAGTGTGCCTACCGTTTTATTTATGTGCTATTAACAAAAAGTTTTTTTTTTTCTTTTGCTTGCAATAAACCGGAATATAAATGCATTTTCATTTGCTATAGCTGTATAAGAAACTTCCGAAATGAGTGTGTGAAAGTAAGTTTCAAAGCTAAAGCAAACTAAAAACGACAAATTTATTTATTTTTGACTTATTTCAACTACTATACAGCACGCGCCCCACTGCCATTTACCTAGTCATCTGCTGTCACATCTTACGAATTCTTTCACGGTTTCGAGTAAATTGTGCAGCATTTCCCTCCGTAATTTAATCCATCCGTTGACTCCCTCACCTTCAAAAGATCACGTTTCCACTCGTACACATCCGGAATCAAGTGTTAGTTTCTTGTCATGGTCATCTAGTTACTTATTTAACTCTTCTAATAATATTTATCCAGGCCTTATTGCTAATATATGATTTATTCAGTCCCAGCACCTTGTTTAGTCGCATTCTATCTTCCAATTACTGTATCTCACCTCCTTTATTAGATCAGTTACATTCCGCGTTAATTTCCACAAACAAATCTAGCTGCCCTTTCTCCATCCGCTCCAACTACTGTATTTGATATTCTACATCACTCGACAAACTCTCCCTTCATGTTTGCCAGTACGTGAAAAACACCTGAACGCTTTATAAGTGAAGATTCTGGAAGAAATACTTACAAAATTTAATAAAACTATGGCAGGACCAACACTACTATATAGCTGGAGATGTGTGTAATAAATTGATAAGATTCAGTTTTTTTAATCAAAACTTAAAACTAGAAGCAGCTAAGCTTTTCAGGGTTAAATTCTACCCTGGTACTATCGGAAGTCTGCCCCATGAAGGTGTCCAGCGCTTACAAGGGTTTAGCTGCTTCGCATTATTAGATTGTTCGTGGTTTAATTAATATGATAAATAACTAGTCCACCATACAGTTCACTTTAAACTTGTTTTTATTTTAAAAGAAAACACAACGTCAAGGATACTCGTTACATGCATACATACAGTCCAGAGATTGCATATAAGACATCTTCCACAGACAATACAGTCTTTCGCCGTCGTATATTGAGTCTGTATAAACTGTTTCTCTGTCTCGGATGATCGCTTTATATAAACCTCATCGAAATTTCTAGAACACTACAAAAGCTTCCACCAGATATTTCTCGAACATTAACAATACTTAAATAATTGAAACATATTAAAATCAATCAGAATTAATATATATCATTTACAATCATTACAAAACGGTCAGAAATGGAAATTAAATATACTTAAACACAAAATTATCCGCAGAAATCATTTTAAACTGTAGCAAATTGTTCTTTATACATCATAACTTGAATTAATTCTTGGAATTACCAACATTTAAGCAATTCTCTTGCATAGTACTGTCTTTAAACATATCAAATGGTCTCTAAATAATTTCTTTCCATAAAACAAAGTCTATATACATTGGTTTACAGTAAATTGCAAAACAAACATATAAGATCCTATCCAATCAAACTCTAGCTTGCTACAAATGCTTTATAAAATACAATTCCATTTAAGTTTAGGTTTGAGGGCTGTTACAGCATCCTGGTGGTCGAAGGAATTTTCATCATCAGGGCCGGCAGGGTGCTACACAGCTCCTGATCACCAGGTTGTGCACCAATGTCCTGGTTAAATCCAAAACCTGTCCGCAGTGCGTTTGTAGTGAACGCATACGGCACTGTTGCGTCGGATGTGGACGTCAAGTTTGGCGGACCCCAATGTGTCTTACGGAAGAGTAGGCCTGAATGAACCGGCACGGGGTGACACCTTCTCCCTTCTTCATCTCTCACAGGCCGCCGCTAGCTGTTTGAGCGCCCGCGTGCAATACCGATTATGCCACCCCCTGTCTAACTACAGCCAGTGGTGGATCTAGGAAATTTCCGAACCGGGTCAAAAAACTGTGAGATTGCCGCCCCTTCGAACATTATTTGCCGCCCCCAATGTTTCCATCCCGCCGGCCGCCCGAAGCAGTTGTTGAGCTAAAAAAAAGGTGGCAACTATCGCCTGTGGGGGGAGGGGCGGCAACCGTCGATCACTCGTTTTGCCGCCCCCCTCGACTTGCCGCCCGCGTGCGATGCACGCCTTGCACGCCCGCTTACGGCGGCCTTGATCTCTTATTTCATACAACACACACTACCACAGTCATCCACACCTACAATAATGCATACGAACACACAGTGGCAAACCACACCAGGTCATCCTCCCGTGACAGTTCCAAGGAGGGGTACTCACTCTATGGCAAACACCTGCACACTGACACGGACAAGGAGTTCATAGAAGGAGCAAATTTTCAGGGACGGAAAATCTTCGAAGTTGCACTTTGACTCTCACTAAGAAGTGTATTTTTAGTCTTTTGACAAGATGTTTAAAAGGAAAATTTTTAGTAAACGTTCTCTTTAGGGTTCAACACCCTAAAATAAACGTAGCCCTACTATTTCCTCTACATTGTCAGTCCGTTTGTTACATGCCTTTATCTGATGGACTGAACAGAATGCAGACTTCAATTCCCATACGTCAACTATTGCGTTAATCCAAAACAAAAGATAGTATTTGAAATAAAATTTTATGGTATCATATCCTAGGGAGTCCAAAACAAGTAAATAGATATAAAACACGTATTACTCTATCCCAGGGTGACCGTGTATCTCCGTCTTCCACATGGGGGCAACTACTCTAAACAGGGAGTGCTTAAGTCCTGCCATGAAATTTGTAACTTGTGGTCTGTATGACAGGTGTTTTAGGAGTATCGTCGTTATTTAGAGAATAGTTAACCTTTTTTTTTCTTTTTGCTATAAAATAAAGATACGAGGGCCCGTCAAGGCACTTAAAATTTGTCTCCAGTGTCGACCATATACTGCATTTTAACAACAAATACTAAAAATAATGTCATTTAAATAAGTCACCAAGAAAACAAGGAAATGCTTTTATTTTGCGGCTACCTTACTAGACAATAATACTATTTTACTAAAAATGCTATTAATTCATAGTGCATTGTATCATAATGGATGGTAAAATGACAAATGGTGTCTTATACTAAACAAAAGTGTCAGCTTTTGTTACTACCAGCCACTCGTTTTTTTTATATAGTTACGAAAAAACTAACTTTTCGCAAAGCTTCGAACTCTGAATACTAGTTGCAAAACAATAACCCTTCTTCTGTTCATATATATCTTTTGATTTTGATTTATTTAGTTTCTGAGAATCCGATAAGATTAAATTATTGATTTGCTCTTAATTTATTTTTCTGCCGATGCTTAAAATTTTGTATTGCTCTTTTACAATTACGTGATTTAGATTTCAAACTCAAAACGTTGTTACAGTCTCAAAATCCAGAGAAATCACAGTCATCAGCAGTTTCCTAGTTGGAGGATGAAACGCCTAAAATATCTTATAGGGCTACAAGCAGAGGAAACCTAAAATTTTAACGGAACTGAAATCTCTCTGCTAATGACGTCACAGCAGGATATGAAGGATAATTTTAAAACAAATGCAAAAAAATTAAAGGCTTATTGGCCTGCTTGTCGTTTAAAAGGAATTCTTAAGCCCATCTTAAAAATGAAATTGCGAAGTAATGAAACTTAATGTTTGCTGTTGTTAACCGCGTGGTGACTTCCATCAGAACGTTAATCTCCTGATTGTTCCATGAGCATGCGTGCTGGGGTGTACACGTGGTTGCCTACCACTTGAAATGCCGTGGCAAAAACTGGACGCAAGACTTAACGAAGTTATATAAATAAATTCCGAGAGTCATCTGCGGTACATTATCACTTAATATAGTGGCTATCTCATTGTAACCATTCTAAATTAAGTAATCAATATATACAATAAATTTGGTCACGACTCGCCAGAATGTTTCTGAACGTACTACAATGTTCAAGAGTGATCTAGAATGCTCTAGAATGTTCCAGGGATTAATATATCACTTTTCACAGTGATTTAACATTCTTTCATAAGCAATATGGGCAGACGGTATTAAGTATTTTTAAAATATTTAGAACAAACCGAATTCAGATTAATGGTGTTTCCTAAGACTTATGACAACCGAGACTTTTAACAACGGGAACCTGCAATCATGATGATTGCTGTTAAATACTAATGAAACAGAGGGAAAAATTTTAAACATAAATATGAATTCGGGTCTTTGGTTGGATTTTTAACAGCTATTCTGGTTTTTCATTTAGTTGGTGGGCTTGAATCATTCGAAACCTATTATTTTATTTTAAGATTTATAAGATCACTACCTTTAATAACCAAAATATCTGTGCAAATGTATTGTATGTTGTAGGGCAAATAGTATGTTAGACGTCTTACGTTAGAGCTGCAATAGTCTACCTTGCTTTATTGAAACAACCATAAAATAATTACTTGCGTCACGATTGTGTTTCAGAAACAGCCTAAGTTTGCATTCGGGAGAACGCGAGTTCAAATCTCCATCAAACCATTCAGAATTCGATTTTCCAAGGTCTCCAGAAGTCACTTCAGACGAATGCTGCGACGGTTCCTTCAAAAAGCCACAGCTGAATACCTTTCCATTCCTTGCCTCCTGTCCTTTCTCACCTCAACATCGACGATACGCAAGCCACTGCGTTTCAGGGTCTCTGGTTCTTGTGTTGCAGGCAGGTCACGTGACAGCGGAACAGCCCTCGGGAGCCGATGGGGTTCCGAATCCACCTGCTGGGGATCTTGATCCTTCAATCGACGCTGTTCCACAAGTCCCTGCCATTAGGAAGATTGCCAAAAGCTTACAGGTAGATTCTTATTCATGGTAAAATTTTCATATATCATATTTTGATGGTTATGTCGTGCTGGACTCTGTTTCAATAATGTTCCTCTTTTCAAGTTGCGTTATTTTCACGTTGAATTAATTTTAAGAATCTTAGAGAGTGAGCGAATATGACTGTCCGAGATATGTTTTTTCTGTGCTTCTTCTCGAGAATGCCTCAAGCTGTCAAAGAAGTATCCAATACTGCCCGTAGGAAAGTAGCCTGACGAACATACCTTAAGCTCTCTGTTTGAACTTTCAGTGTGTCATACAGCTACTTACCTGTAGCCGGTAAGTTAGCATATAGTCAAAAGTTAAAGTGACAAATCCAGTAAGACAGCATGGGAGAGTCACCGGGAGATGATGTAGGGCAAAGTTATGGACACAAGAAACAGGAAGGTATTGGGCCAAAGCCTTTTGAAGGATCAATCCCAGAATTCGTCTAGCGTGATTTCGGGAAACCATCAAAAATAGGATAATAGAGTGCGTGTTACAGTAAGTGCGTATGACTGTGATGGTGTGAGTGTGTGCAATGCAGAGTGTGTTTGCGTTGTGGTTGGCGATGAAAAAAAGAGAGAAAGGGAAATTCGGTGTGGGCCCATTCGGGCCTACTCTTCCGAAAGACGGCATGAGGGGGGGGGGGGGGGGATCCAATGGAAGAATCGCAATCAACAGAGTCGTATTTCTACACTCCATACTCACCGTGGAGATATTTGGGATTTAACTCAGGACTTTGGTGTGAAAAGAAATTGTGGACTACCACCTATCCTACCCTATTGGACAACTCCTGACGGTAAAAATTTCTTCCAACACCAGAACTAGAACCAGCTAACACCATCACGTTGCCGCAACCACTTGAGTCAACAGGCAGGCTAGTATATGGTACAATACGAAAGTGTCTTTTAGTAGATGTACAGAAGCCCGAAATCAAACTCACTGAAAAAAGTTTTATTATTTAATTAAAATCTGAATTAGTTTCTTAAACTGGTTTGTTGTTTGTTGTACATGTTATCATGCAGGTAGTCATCAAGATTCAGCAGTAGGGGCTTAATGATAACTACTTCCAAACTATTACAATTTTGACATAGACCTATTCCGATCTGACAATTGCTGACCAAGAAATTCCAACTTGAAATTTGAAAATTATTTTAAATTTGGTGTGGCGACACTTTTTATACCATATCGAAGGACCTTTGCGCACTTATGCTTTAAAATAAGTGGGCGAATGATGTTTACATTTAGTTTACAAAAATGCACCCGCCCTCCCTCTTAAACAAATTCACATGTGCAACTTTTCTTTTTCTATTTTGCATTTATCTCGAAAACGGTAGGGAAATCTTTGAAAGTGGGTGGTGATAGAGAATACTTAAGGTCCAATCAAATAGGATAAAAGATCAGAACTATCTCAGCCGGCCTCCGAGAAACACTGGGTACTCTGTTAGTTAACAATCATAACTAGAGGACCCGTGCGAAAAGTTCGTGAATGGGATGAGTAGTAAGGTTGGTGATTTGCATCGATTGTTTATTTGCTCAGAGTAAAAGGTACGTAATAAAAGTCGACGCCAGTGAAGCAGTTTATTAATATATATGGGCTGCTACTATCTAGCGGCTTGGCTCTGTACTGTCTCATACGCGCGACTTTCACAGTTATTACTTTTGTCCTTCAAGTGTCAAATTCCGAAAAATTTAGTTCTTAATTTATAAATTTGCCTGAGTAGATACCTTAATCATTTAAATACTACGTTATTTATCGATTTCGGTTAAGTATCAAGGGAGACAAATGGCTCGTAACAAAACAAAACACCTTATGGAAATAATGATACTTTTGCCCTTTAAGGGTCGAATTCCGAAAAATGGGTCGTGACACAAAAAACTGCATTGTAGAAATACTGACATTTTTGCCGTTTAATAGTCGAATTTGGAAAAGTTAATTTTTTAAAATATGATGTGATCAATCTTTAAAATGACACGTCATTTATCGATTTCGGTTAGATCTGAAGGAAGATAATTAATGGCTTGTTATATATATATAAACCTTAAAGAAATAATATATTTGATGATGTCGTCATTATAATGTGTGTTGTGAATGGCTCGTAGGCCCGTGCCGCACCTGCCGCTGACGGGGGGCCTGGCTCGTAACAGCCGCCTGTGCGCCTCGCAGCGCCTGCTGGACGGCCTGCTGGCGGGGCCCGAGTCGCTGACGGAGCGCGCTGGCTTCCTGTACACAGGGCTCAGCGGGGGACAGGTCGTCAGGGTGGACCCCCTCAGCGGGGAGGTCGTCTCCGTAGCCAAGCTGGGCCTGCCCTGTGGTAAGTCGCTCTAGTATACCCTCCTCAGAAATCCGTGCGGTGACTATAAAGCAGTTACTAGATTGCATAATACGATTCCCGATCGTAGTGAGGGAGGGATGCATTTCATCTCCCACTCTAATAATTTTGAAGAACGTATGATACAGAGAAGTATGTATGGTGGAGTCAGTACAGAGAAAAAAATGTGTCAGCAGATTACGATTTGACAGGACGCTACATGTGTTTCTCTTAATTAGCCGAAATGAAAAACCTGTAAGAGAGAGTAGAAAACTAAAGCTAGCTAATGAACAAAGAAAGATACAAAGTTATACTAATAGATTGTCTTGACCGGCCAGTGTGGGATGTACAATGGGACCAGGTTCGAGTTCCATTCCCCGCAATCATCTAGGTCAGGGATGGCGGGCGAACCTTTATTGATCTACGTGCCATTTTTTCTAAAGAAATTCTGAATGAAGCCATCACGTGCCACCAAACAATCATGACATAGGAATTAATGGGAAAAGAAATAAAACTAAATACTATCACCTTAAAACTTTATATTTTCAACCAGAAATATACATTTTTTTTTATACTAAGCAATAATAAGATCTACAGTTTTGTGTTTATTTAAGTAGATGAAACAAGTTCATCTTCTGTTGTTGCAAATCAGATGCCAACCAAATAACTTATATTAGGCTCATACTTTGTTACATTTAGCAGCATGTAAGCTGAAGTAGAGTCATCTAACAAGCGAGTCTTTAATATTATTCTGGTTAGCTTTTTGGACAAAGAGATGTGTGATCTGTTTCATAGTGCCGTTTTTACAGATGATGTTCTACATATCACTCTTTCAGAATATATGGCACACACCGCTTTATGACCTATATTAATCATGGTATGTCTTAAAGTCCGCCAAGTTTAAATTTTTCTATTGCACTTATCTTGCACTTTTTTTTTAACCAAATTAGCCGTGTCGAATAGTTGTACATATAACTGCCGTGTTAACAAAATTAGTTTAAAAAATGAAAGAACTATGTGTAATTAATTAAAGCAGTCAATGACGTCATCAAAACCAAGCAAGTGAGTAAGTTATGTTAGCGTCCCTCCCGCCGCCGCACCGCATGCAGTTGTTCACTCAGTCCGTTCGGTCGGAAATTCGCTAGAAATCTACCTCTTTCCGCAATCTGAAGTCGTTCCAGCACCTGTAGTTTCGTTCACGATGAACTTTTTGGTACTATGATCTTAAATTATGTAGACGGAAAAGTAAATTAATTATGCAGATTAGGTACCTACTTAGTTAACACCGTGTCCATCATCGGCACGCGTGCCATTGGTTCGCATCCCTGATCTAACCGAACGCTGAGATGGACCCCATACTCCACCTCATAATCCACACATTTCACTTTAAAAAATATTCTAATCATACAACAATTGTTAAACGTTTTGTAGACAGATGAAAAAACAAATTTCTCTTTTAAAGGTTAAATACGGCTGGTCGAAAAAAACCAGTTCGAATTCGGGCAGGACACAAGTCCTTCCCCCTCTCATGACTCTCACAGGCCTCCTGTGTAAAAACAGGAGCGCGGTGGTCCTTAGCTGGCCGGACCAAGGGGGGGGGGGGCGGGGAAATAGATCGTTTTGTGTGTCTGGTACACGCAGATTAATCAGTAAGACATTAAAAATTGCATTACTTTGTTTTTTTTCTTAGGGCATACGATTCGTCGACTTCATTTGAGCCGAGATAGGATACGGGACAAGGAATGGGAAGAACTATGAAAAAATTATGCCGGCATTCCTGTGCAGTAATTTCGGCATACCATTTAAAGCCGAAATCTGGATGGCCAGACGGATATTCGAACCTGCGTCCCCCCAGAATGTCACACCAGAAAGTTACCGCTCACCATCCAAACTCAATTCAGGCTAACCTTTATGAGTAGACGAGGACGGAGGGTTCATAAAGGAAGCAAAGCCAAATATGGTACATGCTGGAAATACTGTATGAAAGCTGAAGGATCTTAACTTAAGAACAACGAAATTGATCGTTATATTTTTATGGCGCAGAAAACTCAACCACATAAACCTAGCTGTGCAGAGGGTGTTGAGAATATCGTCGATGATAAAAATAATAGATACTTGTATCATATAAGAAATATGAGTAAAGACTTTCTTCCGCATAATTTTAATGAATCCTGAAGTTATTAAGCATATTATTTTCGAACGGGGCATGATCTGAAGAAATAATATCGTCATCGATGGAAAAATCCAAGTCAACGACCAGATTGGAGATGCTCAACATAATTTTAATCTCAATGTCATCGTTCGTGCAGATGATGGGGTCGCTCCGTAATCATTCCACAAAAATTCACTGCACACGTGTAGCAAATAACAGTTCCAAGTGAGATTGTCGCTCTTATTTCTCCCCCTTAAGGTACGATAAAGATTTCGCCAAAAAGGATCATCTAGGTTTTAAAATAGTATCCAGTTATACAGAAACCGCGTATTATCTACGTTATAAAAATATTTTTGATATTTTTGTTATGCAAAATATGAGAACAGCGGAACTTAAGAGCATACGTCCTTTTTTTATGAGCAACTAAAATTCAGTAACTTTTCTTCTCGTATTCATTTAACATTTTGTCTTAAGATACTTATCGAGGCAACAGACACAGATCAGCCAGAACATTAGGACTACCTGCCTACTATCGATATAAACCCGTCCAGGCGATAGCAGCGTCACCTGACGAGGAATGACTGCTAGTCAGACACACGCACGGTGCATGTAGTATCAGTGAGCGTGCTATCGGTATTTAGAAAGGGGAAGGAGCGCGATCTATCTGAGTTTGACCGAGGGTAAATTGTGATGGACCGGAAGATCGACACGAGCATTTCGGAAACTGCAGAACTTGACGGTTGTTCGAGGAGTGTTGTGGTGAGTGTCTTCAACAAGTGGCGAAACCAAGGTGAAACCACGTCCAAACGTCGAGGGGTTGGGCGGCCACCCCTCATTACAGATGTCGGCCGTCGTAGGCTGGAAAGACTGGTAAAACAGGACAGGTGGTGAACTATCGAGGAAGTAACATCAGACTTTAATGCTGGGCAGAGTACAAGTATGGCAGAACACACGGTGCAACGAACACTCCTAACGATGGGCCTTCGCAGCAGACGATACAGGCCAATGTTAACACCACGACATCGGCAACTACGACTGAAATGGGTCCGTGAACACCATAACTGGACGTTGGCGCAGTTACAAAGCGTTGCATGGTCTGATTAATCCCGAAACCTTTTCAACATGCCAATGGGAGGGTGCGAATCCGTCGTTTTTCAGGGGAACAGCAGAAAAGCTGACGACCGTTCAGTTATGCTCTGGGGAACATTCTCGTGGGCATCCATGGTGACCAGTGGAGTTCTCGTAAGGCACCATGAGGGCCATTAAATATCATACACTGGTTGCAGACCACTTACGCCCCTTCATAATAAAGTTGCTTCCCAACCGTAGTGGCATTTTTCAGTAACATAATGCGCCATGGCACAAGGCCAGGAGTGTAATGGAGAGGTTCGAGGAACACAGTGGTGAGTTGCAGTTGCTGTGCTGGTCCCCCAACTGGCCTTATCTGAAACCGTTCGAACACTTCTGGGATGTGATTGAACGTGGCATCAAAGCTTATCGCCCCCTCCTCGGAATTTACGGGAATTACGTGAGTTGCCAAGACGCGTCGGCGCTGTTATCCGTGCCATAGGCGGACATACCGGCTATTAGGTAGATAGTCATAATGTTTTTGCTGATCAGTGCATAAAGGTTGTGACCATTGTAAGTACCCTCACACTGTTCATCAATTGAGGAATTAGTAACAAAAAATGGCTGTTATATTACACATTTTTCTGATCTTGATTACCAACTCGTCAAGACGATGCTGAAACTCAACGAAACGTCCTTGAACTCTAGAGACGTCTTTATTTACTGTGGTAGGTGTGTGGTTACGCTCGGGCGTGACATTTGTGAAAATCCGGGTTTAATTCCCCGTCCAGCCATCCTGATTTCGGTTTTCAACCGTTTCTCGAAATCACTCCAAGTGAACTCAGGGATATTCTTTCAACAGGCCTTGGAAAAATCCCTTTTCTATTCTTTGCTTCCATCCTCTCCCTGCTCTAGTGACCTCGATGTCGACGAGACATAAATTTACCGTTTTTTAATGCCTAAACAGAGATAAATATTTGATCACTGACCACGTGACAGTAATATGAGTTGCGTGTGAAGGGAACTTACATTTGGTGAATGTACGAAGGGAGCCATTCCACATTGAGCCCAACACTAGATGCTTGAACATTGATTTTTATCAGTTCCTTTTTGCGGCTAATATTTACCTGAAACTTCGAAATTCCTATCCTTCTGAAACTTTTACCATAGAGCTCAAACAAAACCAGCACATTTTTCTGAAACCACATAACACACTTGTTAAATAAGCCACTCTCTTGCTCAACATAGATCATGTTTTCAGTCTCGATTCGATTCCAGACTTCTTTCAGGCGGAGTGCGTAACTGGCGCCGTTCCCGGATATTGTTTTCAAATTTCATCTTTTAAACTGACGTAATATGAGTAACAGTTTCAAACAAACGTATGGAAATGGAAGTTATTTCTCAAATCGGATGCCAGCATCTGAAAGACCATACTGTAATGTTGATTTCTTCCAGAACTTGAAGCATTTTAAGCAATTAAGAGTTAAATTATGAACACTTTGCTCTTGCTTGATCGTAGGCAGTTACTATGTGGAATGTTTAATGATCCATAGCAACGTCTCGGGAAGATGATCTGGGATGGTCTCCCTATGCTTTCCCCATTGTAGCAGTATAAGTAGGGGTTATTGTAAGAGTGGATGACTCTGCTAGTGCGTGGGTTCAGTGCAGAGTGTTTGTTATTTATGAGAGATGAAATGAGGGAGAGGGTGAGACCTGGTATGGCCCGTACCGGCCTACTTTTCCGAGAGATACCAAGCCGTCACCAGGCTTATCGTTCTCATCCGATGGACGAATCACCATCAGCAGTGTGGTATGCCCTCACTTTACACACTTGAGAGAGGTTTGGGATTTGACCCAGGACTTTGGTGCGCAATGTGATGATTAGGAATTATGCATCACCAGTTCTCCTTCCGTGCCAGCCAAGTCATGATGATGAACCAGCTAACCCCATGTCAGCGTTGGACACCACCTCTATGCCGCAGCCGACTGAGCCAACGGGGTTAACTTAGACTTAAGAGAATATACGATATGAAGCGAAATATTTAAAGTAATTTTTCACTAAGTTTATAAGTAGTTGAACTCACATGAGTGCCAATTCAAGACTATATCGCAGGATGGAGTGTTGTGAGCGAGCAAGTTCATCTCTAACTAGTTCTTGCGGCTTATTCTCCAATGTGATAAGGGTTCTCATCAACAGTGAGGAGAACAGGAACTACAAATTTTGGTCTCTATCTGACTTCTCCAAGAAGACTGCTACAGTATAGGACTGGAATGGCTGGCAAGGTAGCACAGAAGATTCTATGAACAGATGAAGAAGGTAGTATTTGTTTTTCAGAGGGCGTATGGGACGAGGAGACGTGCGGGAGACCAGCAGGAGTGAAGTTCGCACCAGATGGCGCACTCATCGTGGCTGACCTGTACTACGGCATCTTCAGCGTTGACGTCGACACTGGTGAGTTAGCTTCGGCTACTGGTAATTATAATTGTCGTAAGATCTGTCCTTTCAGCAACCATTTGACCCTTCTCGGCATTCAAATGTTCAGTCCTTGATGGCCTGATTGGTTCTAGAGGATTCCGCATTCTGAGGCAGTATTTAACGTGAAAGAACTGACGTTATATCCTGTTCATTCCGATAAATAAATAACTCCAAACCGTCAACTCAATGTCATGTTTCCCTGGTGCCACTCCTCACCGGCCACTCCAGTTCCTACCTATCGAACTGACCACGCTGTTCCCAAGTAGGAGAGTAGCAAATTTCGCCCTTGCATATAGGGTTAAGGTCAGCGGAGTGGAGATAGAGCCGCCTCTGTTAACTGAACGGGATATAGCGGCCAGTGTCCCCCTTCCATAGCGCCGCATGGGAGCCCACTAAGGGCGAGGGCACAAGCACTTGTTCTGGAAAACTCTTACAATGAAAGTCGCATTTTACTCCAGAACGGGTTAAGAAGTTACTAAGTTGTACAACCACCATTACACCCTCGTACGCTCCGAGAGAGGTTTTTTTTAATTTATCCACTTAGTACCATTTAGGGAAGTTGTAGCGCACGTATTTACTATATACCAGCTATTTGTATCATTCAACTGCCTTTCTTACAAGCTAAAAACTTAGCCTTAACTCTAGAATTTATTTTAAATTACCTCAGACGTCACTAGTGAAGTTTCTTTCAGCATCTAAAGGTTCAAAGACATCAGCTAACTATACAGAACAATTGACCGTGAGTGCCTGGGGCGCACCTGAATTCCCAAAGGTAAATTCGTGGAAATCCACGCTCGACTACACACGAAACTTGACACGAGTACAATAGATCACTCAAGAGAGGTCTTCTCTTCCTCTCAAAAGAAAAATTCACTGCAGTGCATGTAATTTTATTTGTTTAAAAAGGAGAAAAATAATCAAGTAGTATGTGGCAATCACTGTTAATTCGCGATGATGTAGCAGCAATTCCATAGCATGAAATCTGTTGGTAAGGAATGCACTGGACTCGCGTTTGCGCAGGTCGCGTGACGCAGCTGGTGTCGACCAATGAGACGGTGGCTGGCAGGCGACCGCGGGTGCCCAACGCCGTCGAGACGGCTGCCGACGGCTCCATCTACTGGTCAGACTCCAGCACCGCCGCCACCTTCAGAAACTCCATCGTCGAGTTCCTCGGGGACGCCAGTGGCAGGTACAGAGCCTTCACAAAATACACCATTATAATTTCAAAAGAATTCTGTTTCATGTTTGCGCGTTTAACATTTGCGTGAATAGAATGCAGAAAAAAACGTATAGAATACTGTGAAGACCATTACAGTATTTAAAAAATGAGAATGCTTTCGTTTCGAACCCTTGCCTTATATACACCTGTTGTTATCCCTTTGTTTTAGGTAAAAGTGATTTATTTGCAGTTCTGACTGAATTGAAATGATGAATTGCAGTCAAAAAGTGTGTTGTAAGTTGGTTATAAGAGTTCCAGCAACACTCTAATATGAACTCCATTACATTTTTTTTTTTCTTCTTCTTCTTTTTCGTTTTGGTCACTATGAACCACGTGGTTCTTAACTCTGGCGAGTTTTCTTTTTAGTCCCGTATTTCTTCATCTTTGCACTGTGGTTCTTTCATGCGTCCATTTCACACCAGATCCGGGGTGCAGTGTTTTGGCCGTGAGTGACTGGAGAGAATCATTGCTTTAATCAACATTCTGTACATACCCCTGTTGTAAATCACATTGAGATCTTTTCCGATTAGTCTCATTCACTTTGCGTTAGTAGCTTTCCCTCTAGAGACGATGTTGAAGATTTTAGAGGCGAGTCAATGATTATCAATCCGAACTGTATGACCATAGAACATTAATCTCCCCCTTCTCATGGCTGTTGTAATGCTCTCCAGTTGTTGGTATAGGTCCTTATTGTGCTTGAGTCCGTATTTTCCCTCTTCTTCGACGTGACACATGATTTTTCTCAGGATCTCTCGTTTTTTTAGTTCAAGTTTTCTGAGTTGTCCCTCTCCAACCACGTTCAGGCACTATGAGGCATACAGCACTGATGGTCGAACTTGAGTATTGAAGTGTCTGAGTTTGAAGTTAAGGGAGATGGATTTAGATCCATAAATGTTCTTACAAACATGGTATGTTCTCTCTAGTTTTTATAATATGATCTGAGGCATTTTGTCTAGGTATGATGACAGGTATTACTGTAACATTGATGTACACGCAAATAGCAATAAGTCAACAAAACACCTGCTACTGAACAAACAGAATTAAAATAAATGGTCGGACGAATATTTGAACCCGCGTCCTCATGAATGTTAGGCCTGAGCGTTACCGTTCACTCAGCAGGCTCGGTATACACGTCAGTATTCATGTTTAGAGGTTTTAGTAACTTTGTGATCGCTCCTTGGTATTGATACACTTGGAATTTGTCATAGTTCAAATAATACTGTCTCATCCAGTAATTAATTTTACCATGATAAAGACTAAAAGTTCGAAGAAAATGTGTTGGATTAATTAGCTTTATCTGTCTCTTTCTTTACCTTGTTAGTTCTTCACAGGTGCCTTGGACGAACTGTGTGAAGTTTCTAGAGGTGCTAACCTAGAATCACTTTTATCTATATCAAAGGCAAAACCAATGGTTTTTAAATCGCGAATTACTATTGATTTCTTAAGAAATTTGTAAGATCATCGAGATGGTTAAAAATAGGATTGCATTGGTTTTTACCTGTAGACGGTTATTAAAAAGTATTTAATGCAAATCGCAGACGAAACAAAAGAAATCTCCAGATTCTATGGCTCTATTTCTTGTTTAGGCTGCTGTAATATATCAAATCGGGATCCCGGATCTGGACTCTTTTGCGTACATGTTTTCATTTGTATCGCTGATTCCTGCTCATTACTAGCAATAAGTGAGGGCAGAACGTAATTGCTCTGATCTTATGGCCACATATCTTCGGGAAGCTGATCGGGGAGTGGTTGATCAGAGACGAATCCAAACTTGGTTGTAGTGAATTGCCGCTCGTTTACTACACACCCGGCACCATTAGCGCCCACATTCCATAACGCGGCGGAAGCTGTAGCGACCGAGTGCCAAACGGGCTCGCTCCTAGCACACATTCCTCGGAACCCAGAAAACGCATCGAAGCATCATTGAACGATCGGGTTCCCACCCGTTTGCCCAGACTTCACAGACATTATCGTAGCGCACGAGCACGCTGCAGCAGTCCGAAGGGCAGCGCAGAACTGAAAAGTGGTGTTGTCCTTCTAAGTCAGATGTTCGCACCGATACGCTAGATTATCGCCACATATATTGAGGATCTATTATGGCAGCAAGGGGCTGGTGCGTACCGGCGGCAAGATCATCGAACCGCTCTAACATCTCATTTTTAATACTGAAAAGTAGGCATTTCCTTTATTTTCCCTTTATGCTGACCGGTAAGGGGGGGGGGGGCGTGTGAAGATTTCATTTGACATAATGGAGGTATGGGAAGAATCCTTTAGGGGCGGCATGATATGAAAAACGTTTGGAATCCCTACTTTAGAGCATCGAAAACCCAGCACACCTCCCGTAGAGAGTCCTGTGCAACGTTCGGTATGTTCAACATCAGAAAATGATAATCCGCTTTAATTAATGATTTAACTTAAATTGATCTTAAATAAATCTCATCTAAATTACATTTTAATACTCTAGCGGAAAATCATGACTAACTGGTGTGAGTGTTACTGTTTTTCTGGTAAACAATCCTGTAAGCAGTAACATGAAGCAAGATATCGTGAGTCGTGTTAGATACTAAAATAATTCTTCAAATTTTGGATTTACAAGGTTTCACGAAAACTCTAGAGGATAATTACGATTTGGGGTTTACGGGAGTCTGCTGAGGCATGTTTCCAGTCCACTCTCAAAAATGGGATTTATTGCTACTACGGTGACTTCAAATCAACAAAAAAGTGGAAACAATTAGTTTATGTGAGTGAAGATGAGGTTGTGTGCGTTTTCCTCAGGGTGCTGCGCTTGGACCCGGTGACTCTGCAGAACACCGTGGTAGCAGACGGCATCCGCTTCCCCAACGGCCTGCTCATGACTCCCGATCAGCAGTATCTTCTCATCGCGGAGACGGGCAGGAACAGGATCCTCAGGTAAGCGACTTGGTATACACAAAACTTCTTCTTTTTCTTATATTGCATCGTTGTTTTGGAGAAACCCGAAGCAGTGCTCATCAGATTATCCCTCCTTCACTTCTAGGTGTTTCAATTTTGTCAGGCAATGTAGCCCGCTGTAAAGTGGCACACTAAATGTTGAATACCTATCATCTTTTCCCAATTATGTATTAGTCTCTATGTTTAGTTCGCCTGCGGCAATCATTCGAAAGCTCCACGTACATTCGTTCATTAGTATGCTCCCCGTCATTCATCACTGAACACAATGTAACGCCATTCGACGATTCTGCACTACCTTTGATGACAATCGTCGGAGAATATGCTCGTATGGAGGCGACCCATCTTGCAACGTGTTGGAGAGTTACTCCTGGCGTCATGGTATAGGGAGCAATCGGGTATGACTTTTTCTTCTAAGGCAGTGAGGTGAATTTAAATATGCTGAAATAACTGTGGAATTATACTGCTTCTTTTTCTAGCTTCGAACCCGTGACCTCGACATCTGGTTTTTGTTCACTAGTTGAATTATATCTAAGCAGGATAGTGTATAACAACTTTTAGAAACTATGAATTAATATGAAAATAATTGTTAACGATGCTGATAGCTCGTAACTCAATATAACTACTGTAAATGATGCTACTTAGGGGAATAGGAATATTACAGGAACATAATAAAAACTGGAACGACATTTATCGGGGAACCATCTCAGCGTTAATCTGGACTCAATCTGGTAAACAGCGGAATACATTGAACATGGATTCAGTGGAATCAGTTTGGATTTTTTGTCGGTCCCTGTCAATAGCAATCAGTCACGATCGAAAATATGTAAAGTTTTCACAGAATATGTGAATTTAGTTTTATACAACTGCATTTCCTTAAATACACTAACAGCAAAATGTGTACCTATTAGTATGTGTAACACTTTTATATATTTTTAAAATGAGATAGTTACATAATTACAATAAAGAAATAATATTGTTAACATCTTTCTGACAACTCTTCTTCATTTCAGTTCCACAGTAGGTCCAAGCTTGTAATGGTGTGTTCTTGAGTATCACTTTCACGTCTTTACATAGCAACTGGCCAGCCACACAGTTCTCTTTTGTGTGGAAGTAGTTATGTGGTGCTTTGTTAACCACCTTGGCGTAAGTTGTGATTGCTATGAGCTAATTAACATGATACTTTGGGCGCCAGTGGGTTAAATCTTTATTGAAAGACAGGCTGAGCAACATTATCATATTCGAATAAAAACCCACAAATGTATAATAATATGTTAACATGTTTATTTCCTGTTCATTTAAATTAATGATCGAACTTTATTAACGAATGTAAATGCAAATTCACAATAGCATAGGAACAAAATGTAACTGAAGTTACTAATTACAAACAAAGATCTTACCGAATCACATCAGTTGAGCTCAGTGGAAGGAAATGTGTTCAGTGAAGCACACAAAGACGTGACGGAGTTTTTTAAGGCAGTTGAAACAATCAGAATCGAAAGAAACAAGTTGTACCTAAAATATTTGGAAGAATTGCTTTTTTGGGAATAGTGATGTTCCGATACCATCGAAGTATCGATACCTACTCAAATGAGTTGTAATCAAATTGTCTTACGATACTTATTCATATGAGTACTGCAAAAGTATCGATACTTACTCATATCGATACTTTTTTTAAATTAATGTCGAAATGTAAGAATATACGTGACATTTTACCCTGCTCTCATCAATGAACGGTAAAAGAACTAATACCCACCGCAGGTTGCCAGGACTCAGTTATGAAAACAAACATTCACTCTGTACTGACTTTGCTACAACATTAAGATACTGTTGTGCAGAAAAGGGAATATAAGTTTAATTTCTTCCCATTCTGTTAATGGATTGCTTTCTAGAAACGTTACAGAGTTTGTCACTACGGTGCGGTTTCGACTTTATTACAAAAAAGTAGGAACCTAAAACAAACTCTTTGAGATTAGATTGTCTGTGGCAGTCATGGAGGAAAGAAATATATGGAGGAGAAGTGACGTTAAATCGGTGAAGCAGGCTCTAAACTCTCCCGCATGGCGGCAGCAGCGGTATTGCGCTTCCAAACATTGCGATTTTCCCAGTATATCCCGAAAACTAAGCAAGATATCGAAAAAATTTTATTCTTTATTTTCGATTTGTCTAGTAGTGTTACATAAGAAACGATCATTAAATTTGACTTTTGCGAAATTTTTCTTCTCGATTTCAACTCAAGAAACCTCACTTTTGATACAGTATATCTCTAGGACTAGGTGAGATATCGAAAATTTTTATTCTTTATTTTTCATTTGTCTCGTCTTTTTAAATAAGAATCCATCATCAAATTTGACTTTAACCAATTTTTTCTTCTGAATTTCAACCAAAACCATTTCACATTTGGGACAGAATATCTCGAAAACTAAGCAGAATATCAAAAAAATTTATTCTTCATTTTTTATTTGTCATATCGAGTTACATAATAATCTATCATCAGATATCGGCGTCACCTTTATCCAAGAGTCCCCTTGAGGTTTTTGTACATATTCCCCGTGTCTGTATGGAAGCGGCCATGCCCCCCCCCCCCACTCCTCCTCCGCCCTGTTTCACTTCAATGCGTGGTGAAGGTCTCTTGCGTCGTCTCCATATATTTCCTTCCTCCATGGTGGCAGTTGCATATTCTAAGACTGATTTTGTTTGATTTTCAATGCTACCAACTTGACGTCGCGGGAAATTAATTTGGCATGTGTAGCTGAGTGGCGCAGCAGGATTGATGCGTTTTAAATTTAACAGCGGGTGCCTTTCGATACTTTCGAATCGATACAAGTACTTTTCGTCCGATACCGATTAAGTATTCGAATACTAAAAGTACTAGAAATCGAAACAAATTATCGAGTACTTACTAGTATTTACTTGAATCGAATCATCACTGGCCACGAACAGAAGTAAATTCGTGGTTGCCACTATCCACGAGCAGTGATGGCAGCCGCAAGCCCCCAACAGCAAGTCCACAGATCAAGTCTCAAGACAAAGTGTGCAACATTAGGCCTACCAGATATTACGTACAGACGGCCCTCGTCTTTTTATAACACGTGATCAGTATGTTACACTCCTTCAAACAAACTTAAATGCTTTATATCTTTCTCAGTTCCAATGAAAAGATGCTATTGCTCATCTCCAATCAGTGGACAGTGGCAGATCTAGGAATTTTCTGAGCCGGGGCAAAAACCTACCTGTAAATATTATTTTCCCACCACTTCAAACATTTTCCAAACGTGATTTTGCCTACCCTCCCAGAAGTTGCCGCCCAGGGTAAGTGCCCCGGTTAGCTCCTCCCCTCCCCCGAGGTCCGGCACTGTCAGCGGATCCTGTAAATTAAATCTTTATGCGGTAGGCCACAATTTTTCAACACTAGTGTATTTCCAGACACATGCTTCCTTTATAGGTGCATATGTGCCTGGTTGTTCTCTCTCTCCTGGCAAGACGTCAATGTGGTTTTCCTGGAAAATACTTAAGCCACTGGTGAGTTGCAATAAATTGTGTTTGCTGTCTGCCAATCCTGTCTTCTTTAATTCTAAACATCCTCCGGGCCGTTCTTCACTGTTGAGATGTAAAGGTACTCGCTTCTTCCTTGGGATTCCCAAGTTCTTGACTCACAGGTCCACCTGCTAGACTCGACAATGGGACCGTGCGTGGTAGATGAGCGGTTACCATTCTAGCCTCGCATGCAGGAGTACGGTGGTTCGAATCACCGTCCGGGCATCCAGATTTTGGTTTTCCACGGTTTCCCCAAATCACTCCAGGCGAATGTCAGGATGCTTCCTTCAAAGGCGAATTTCTTCCCGTTCCTTGTCCCCAGTCCCATCCTGCCTTTAATGACCTCGACGTCGATGAGGCGTAAAGCCATAAAAAAAGTCGACAATGGGGCACTTCGTTTGGTTCCTTCCGCTACATACCGTCCTTCGCGAGTATACATAACATTCAGATAATTTTTATGAATTATTCGCTTGTCATTTTAATTGCCCTTATCACCCGTGTAACAGAACAAACTCTAATAGAAATCTGACTGAACAATATTTGACAAGACAGAAGTATCTATGTGCTTAAAATATCTTAATAAATAAGTATAATAAAATAGCCATATTTTATAGATAATTACTCAGTTTAAGGCGTAGTCACACATTAGTGGACCGTTGATTGGACCGTCGATTACTATGTTTCACGCCAGTACGATGTTGGTTGCGGGTGACAGGTACAGCGTGTCAGATGGCTCCCTGTCGGTGCTGGTGGACGGACTGCCAGGGGCACCAGACGGGCTGCGGCCCGGGCCCGCCGGCTCTGGGTTCCTCGCGGCTCTCATCTCCACAGACACTCCCACCAGGCCCACGCTGCCAGAGCTGCTGGCGCCATACTCTGCCGCCAGAGGCGCTCTAGTCACTCTGCTCACCGGCTCGCAGCGTTTCCTCGCAGCCGTCAACAGAGCTCTGCCTCTGCAGACCACTCGCAGGATCACGCACGTCGTGAGTACAGAAGCCGAGCACATCTTAAAGAAGGACAATGTACTTAACAACCTTTTGAGCCATGCTTTTGAGCACTACTGGACAATCAGATTGCAATTAAATTAATGCGTTAAAATTTATCTGTCTTTGCTGTTTTGCAAACCACGTTTCAGTGGATCGTTATGAAATAGGCAAATTTCATTTAAATAATTCCCTCAATACAAATTTAGACTACTTAACACAAGTATTTTTTTTAAAAAAAACTGGTATGCGATTGTTCCTGTTACTGATCGATTTAGGATTTCCTGCGAAATAGTTTCTAATTATTTCTTATTTTCATTATTCACTTCAATATTTCCTTCTATAATATGAGGTTTAAACAGTTCACAAGTTCCATCGCAAATATACGAGCTGAAATAATTTTCTTAATACACCTTTTGATTAGGGTTGTATCACATTGTATCTCACTCTATTGTCTCTGCTCTATACTGCGTACCAGTTCAATACCCGGTAATAGAACAAATTTCTCATGATTTGGGAAAAAGCGTATGAAAACGCTGCATGATGCCTAGTCACAATATTGTGCACAAACTCCTAGGTTAAATCTCAAACATCTTCGCAGTAAGTATTAAGTGAGAGCAAACGAAACGTTCACTGGCGATTCATCTGATGGACAGTGGCGTAAGACCTGGCGTATTTCGTAAGCTTAGTATTAGGCCCAAATAGGACGGCGCCGATTTTGAATCTCTCCCCCTATTTAATCCAACAATGCCAAATGTAGTAATCTACATACAAAAATACTAGAACAAACGGAAGAAAGGTAGGCCTAACGGAGAACTTCTGTGTTGAGACCCACAATGACTCCACAGATCAAGTACCCGAATGGTGTTATAGATTTAATTTAATCAATATTCTTACTTTTATTGCAGTCCTCCAACTCCATATTTCACTTTAATGCATTCTATAAAGAACTTCGTCATCAATTATTCACGCAAAGCAAGGAACTTTAAGCACATGTTCTTCATACGGGTTGAGGCATGCTACAATGTTTCATTAGGTAATGATGCAATCATTAGTAAAACATTTAATTGTAAAAAGTCATCTGAGTTAATTCGTTGATGGTCATCTTCGCAGAATCGTTTGTTTTATACTTCAATGAGATTCATATCATTATTAATTTCCATTCCATGCAATTCTGGTAATGGTAGGGGAGAGGGGGGGAAATACACGCACCTAAGGAAAAATCGATTTAAATTGTTCATTATCTCATTAAAAACCTAAGAAAACCACTGCATACCATACTTTGGACATTTATCGACCTGTTCCAACTGGCTGAAAATAGTTATGAACATTACTTTAATTTTTATAATTAAAATAAAAAAGTGCAAACGCGTGGTATTACCCACCGCTGAGGGTAATGACACGCATGGGATGGGGTAATGACACGCAAAACAAACAATGCATAATAATGGACAATACACATTATTTTTTATTACTATATTAGTTTAGTTTGTTGACGAATACATTAATGAACAAAATAATAATGTATTTTAAACATGTATTTTTATTAAGTGTTTATAGGCGTGAAAAAGAGTTCAGTTTCATTTATAACAATCATCACACTTGTAACCTTTTGGAGTGTTCCAGCCACTACATTCTTTATGGCTCCACCTACTACATGAAACACATCTGTACCATAGTTCTCCATCTTTTCCAAACTCTCCGCAAAATAAACAGACATCTAAAAACGCCGTTGGATTAACATCATCCATTTCGGTAGCATCATGAATGTCCTTTAGGTCATCTTGGATGTTACTTTCACTTTCTAGTTCCAGTTTCCTATTGCATGCTGTCTGTTTCTTCTTTGAGCCATTCTTAAGCAGTAGAATAGTGCGCTTATCTTCTTTATCCGTTAGTTTTCTTTTCTTATTTTCTTTGGCTTTCTTTTTCGTGGCTTCTTTTGCTTTCTTTATTGATAACTCCATTTGCAGTTTTTCCTTCTCTGGGGTTGCTGTAAGGATCACTGACTTTCCCTTTAGCTTTCCTTTATCTTGTTTTGTCTTAGGAATAACTTCTTTTTGTTTTGGAATAGGAGAAATGTCAGATACACTAATATGATTGTCACTTGAACTTTTAGTTGATTTTGTTGAGACCTCTTCAACCAAAAGTGGAACATCTTCTGCCGATGATCCAGGAATCTGTTCTTGACTACGTGCTGAGATAACTGTTTCCTGTATAGAGGCAACCACACCATTTCCATTTGTTGCATTCGAGATCCCTTCTTCTTCAAGGACAATGTCCCTGAAGGTCTCATATTGTTCTAAGTCAACACGTTGAAATTTGTGTGGATTTAAAGGACAAATTCCACATGCCTTGAACCCCGACTGTCCTTTGTCCATAGTAGCAACCTTAATGTATGCCTTATTAAAAAGTTCAGCTAACTCATAAGGTGTAATTTTTTGATACACCCTTGACTTCATATACAGGTCACACTCTCGATTAAAGGCTGATTTCAAAGAAGAAAAGAAAGTAACGTCAAGCGGTTGAAGCTTGTGAGAAGTGTGTGGAGGTATGGTTACCATGACAATAGAATTTTTTTTACAGAATTCAAAAATATCAAGTGAAATGTGACTACTGTGATTATCTAAAATCAGCAGCACCGGGTCGTCAACAGATGATTTTACATGCTTCTGGAAATGCTGGAGCCATTCAAAAAATAATGACTCATTGGACCAACCATTGACAGAACAACCATATATTGCTCCAACTGGTCCACCTTTACTTAAGACATGTGACATTCTTTTCCGGGGGGAGATGAACACAGGGGGAATGTACGTGCCAGCAGCGCTGAAACAACATATTGCTGTAACGTTTTTCCCCCTTTCCCAAGAGGTAGCCCCTCCTATTTGTTTAACACCTTTAGGAGCCAAAATTCTGTTAGGCTTTTGTACGGTATTTATGCCCGTTTCATCGACATTGAACACTCGACCCTCTTTAAATTTATATTTTTCAAAGACATGCTCAACATTTTTAAAATATGCATTAACCTGTTCTTCATTAAATGCCTGTATTCTATTAATGCTAGTTGCTTCAGGTTTTCTCGGACTAATACTCGGGTTTCTTTTTAAAAACAGAGCTAGCCAATCCCTTCCAGCTAATCTTGATGACTTATCAAAATTGTTTGGGATCTTGTTAGCCTCTGCGAACTCAAACGCAATCTTTCGCAGCTGGATGCTTGTAATGCCGTAAAACAGCTTGGCCATCGTAATAACATGATCCCTAATCTCATTTTCCTGTTCAATAGAAAATGTGGGTTTTTTCCCAAGTTTTGGCCCCGTGGTATTTTTTGCTCTCATTCGTGTACGCAGAGTAGCTTCGTGAATCCCAAAAGTTCTTGATACTTCTCTTATTTTTTTCCCCGATTTTATGGCTTCAAGACACTTGCGAAGTTCCTCTTGGGTCCATTTTGCTTTCTGCGTTTTCCTTTTATAATATCTAGTCATCTGAAATAAAAAAAAAAATTAAAAACACGTTCGAATTGAAGACATAACTTACTAATTTTATTATGATGGGGTAATACCACGCACTTGAAGAGCCGCGTGCTATTACCCCAAAGCGAGTTCGCTGACTGAACTAACCACAACTCGGCTCTTAGTTCAAATACTTCGACAAATCTACACTTATATGAAAGGTTACATCTACGGCTAGTAGTTTATGTGCAAAACATTACATAAAAGCAACTTATAGTAGCACTTACCTTCCAAAATACAGCTGACAGAAATTACATCAAACACAGCGAAAAAAGACTTCACACTACTGCTGCCACAAGACAACTGGAAAATGGTTGGCGGAAGTGGCGCTGCAATTGTTGTGCCTGCTAGAAAAGTACACCAACAATCGGGCACAGCCTGCGACATTCAAACTGCGTAATTCAGCCTGCGTGTGATTACCTCCATGCGTGTATTTCCCCCGCTCTCCCCTAAATACCAAAAAATTGCGGATTTGTAAAACGCTCAAAGCGCCATCCTTTCCTGCAGTGTTTTAAATCAGAATATATATATATATATATGATTATTTTACATCATTATAAAATCCGTCGCATTTCATTTATATCGAAATGTGTAGTATGGAAACAAGGTAAAGAGAAAACCAAGGCCACCCAATCGATTTTGAAGATGGGTCACAAATAAGGACTGCAATCCCGCAGTGTTTTCAATCCCGCGGGATCCCGCGAGATCCGTGCGGGATTGGTACAAACAGTTTTTTAACGCATATATTTAAAACATAGTTACTTAAAACGTTAATAAATCAAATAATAATTAAATTAATAAATAATTTTTAATGTTAAATGATAAAAAATAACACTTAACAATATTTTGATTGGCAAAATGACATTAAAACTTTTTAACGTGTCTTTAGTGTATTTCGAGGTTTTACATTTTTGTTTTTTAATCTAAACCAATTTTTAAATAAATAATAAAAATGTAAAATATTGAGTCTTAGGTCATATTATGTACCTTACAATACATCACATAAGTTTAAAAATATGGTTTGCTTAATGGCCAAGTTACCGGAGTTAAAAAAAAAAAAAATCTAAATAAACGTTCCATAACACCGAGAAAAGCATTCCATTTCACAAAGTGAAGTTGAATATACTCTGTAAAGTGTAGACTTGGTTCAGAACAAGATCTGATAACTTTTTGTCACTGCACAAGCACGAGACTTGGCCTTTTTTTTGCGTGATTCATTATTCTATCTCCTGATTCCTTGATTGATATTACAGTTGATTCAATGTTATTAAAAGAAACTACTCACCAACACGTAAACTGTCAAATATTTCAGATTTACTTATGTGGCGTAACGACGTTTTTAGAGTGGAAATTATTATTTTTTAGTAAGAAAGGAGGCTTTCTCGGCGAATGATTGCAGTGAAGCCCTCATAGGTTGTATCTCCGGATTTCATTGAAAACACACGAAATTACACACGTGAGGTAGACGCTGGAGGCAGCCGTCGAAGTATAGTGCTCCTACAACACAATTCGTCGATACAGCCGTCAAAATTTCATTATAACTTTTTTTACCTTAGTCGAAATAATAACAAGGAGAAGAGGGATTAATCGAAAGCCTGAGCGGCACATGTAAGCAGGTGGCTTTCGTCAAAGAAACGCATTGAGGCAGCGGCCAAAACAACAATAAGTCAAAGGATAGGCAATTTTCTTTTGATAGCTATTAAATAAATAGGTACGCGATCGTTAAAATCATGATAACATTAGTTTCATATCAAGGAATAATCAAATTTTCAGCCGCAAATTAGGAAATTGTCACAATTACTTTATCTGCAAATACAGAAAATGGGAATAATGAAACCGTGAATAAAAAGATGTAACCGTGTAGTTCAGATAACGTGTGCGACACTTAAAAAATAATTATATAGTTAGAAAATCGTACTAAATAAGCAACATAACTCAAATTACAGAATTGTGTATTCGAAACAAACGTAAGTTTTGATGAATACGTAAAAGTGTGTTTATTTACTTACGAATGACGAAGGTTGACAAAAACAAACGCTTGTTTACATGAGTCAAATGCCAACTGGAAGGGTACAGGCAAACAGTGCAAAATATCCGACAGACACCGAGTGGGGCAGCGAGTCACGCAGACTGAAACGCGTTTCCGCCGGATTTTGCGGATTACGGATCCGCTTAATTTTGTGAGGGATCCGCCAGACTGTCTAATTATGCAGGATCCCGCGGGATTGCGGGATCCCGCTTTGCTGGATTGCAATCCCTAGTCACAATTTCGATTCTAAGATAGCTTGCGGGGCACATAATACTTTCAAATAGTTACAATAGATAATTAAATATAACAAAGATATAAGTAATACAGTTTAAATTACAATCAAAAAGTAAAAACCATCAAGGAGACCTGTACAGAGGTTGTTTTTTTTTTACTTATAATCAAAAAGCAAAAAAACATCAATGAGACCTTTGCAGAGGTTTTTGAGCCCCCGTGAAGTTGCCACCCGGGCAAGTGCACCGGTTTTGTTTTCCCCCTGCCCCTCCCCCTCATCACTTTCTCCAGTAGATGCAGAACTTCGAAACCTCTCCCTACTCTCTACCCCCTGCGCAAATGAATTTATTATATGGTATACTAAGATTTACACTTTATGTCTATAAGCTAGTTTTAATCCCAGTACCATATGAAGTTAAAAAGAAAACTCTACCCTCATAAGTACCTGTGGTTTGTGCACGTCCGCTAACTTCACTACATTGATCATTATACTCCTACGGATCTCCGATTACTGAATCATCATCGGCTTTCTTTACTAAGGAAGTTGTTAATCACATGAATTCTGTGAATGCCAACATTAGATGTGACATCTCGGAATAACTGTTTGCAGCTTGGCCACACAGAGACCGTTTTCCGGGAGACGATGGCTCGCAGCATGGTGGTATGGATTGACGAGGGCGGTCGAGTTGTGAGCAGCCTGCAGTGTCCAGCAGGCACGGTGAGATATATCTCAGAAGCCTTACTAGTGGGCGACAACCTCTATCTCGGATCACCGTTCAACAACTACATCGCCCGCCTGCCAGCAGATGCTCTTCTCTCTCAGGTAAAGTGTCTCACAGCACTAATAAATGCCCAAAAAATATTACATTTTAATTGTGATAATGTCTTGTTGGCAGTGAATAAAATTAAAGATGTTCTGCTAAGGAAAAGAATTGAGTTTCATCATTTATCTGTTTGACACGAACACTTGTCACTAGTTTTTGGTGAATTGTTTCACTCTGTCGAACTGTGATCTCTCCACTCATATAATTGGGCTCAGCTGTTTGAAAACTTAACCAGAATGACCAGAGTTTCAGTGCAATGTTAATCATCCAGCTTAATCATGGAATTATGTGGCCTCTTAGCGTTATTAGTTCAGATAGAGCTTGAACAGCCTTCTCCAAGTAGAATAGTGTTGGGCGATAATCTACCAAGTAACTCGCTGTTCCATCGGTCTGGTCGTCTTCCTCCTGGTCTCTGATTACCTCTAGGGCTCCATTCCATTACTGGTTTTATCCATCTTTCCTCCGATCAACATGGCCAGCCCACTACCGCTTCAAAGATGCTGTCTTCTCCAAGACGTCTGTACCCTTGTAAATGATTTAATGTTGGCTGCTCTTTCCAGTAACTGATACTACACAGAAATTATTATTATTTTTAAAATATAATGCGTTTTATTTTAATGCTATTTTCGATGGCATTTTCATTAAAGTCCCTTCCCATTAATCGCTAGATATTTAATGATTTTTTAAATATATTACTATTAGTTCAGGATTTCAATTTCATAACCAATAATCTGCCAACTTCTTTAATTCTTAATTTCTGTTTATTCAATTTTTGTGTAATTTTATATGCAATTATTTCTGTATGGCAGGTTCTGCTCAAGAGTTATCAATGTAACCACATGTAGCAGTTACATTAGCTTGTGAATTAGGCACTACATCTGACTGGTTTCATTTAGATGTTCTTTATCTTTGAAGAAGGTTTCTTAAGTTGTAACGATACCATGTGCCCTTGGAGAGATAGGCCTAGACTTAATCTCTATACTACACGAAACTTTGCCGTATACGAAATTTTGGTAGTGGCCATTAGAAAATCAGTCATCTTATTCACATATTGGTTGCGAATTTCTGTGATCCATCTTTGATGAGTGGCGATTTGTTAGAATTGTATTAAATACCTGATTGGAATAGAATTATGCACTACTGTTTGTAAACATTGCAACACTAAAAAAATCAAATGTCAAGAATGTAGAACAGTGGAACCATAATAAGTGATTAAGATTGCTGAGAAATGGCCTATACGTAAGCCCAGCACGTTGTGCCTCATTCAGTCGGTGCAAAGCAGATAAACAACGTGAAAACCTACACGAAATGCCGGTTTGCCTCATAAACGTCAAAGAGCGCAATATCAGCATATGAGTGAGTTAGGACATTATTGGTCTCTGGGATAAGGGTTTGTCGTACCTTGACATTGCAGCTCATACAGGGCACACTGTTACGAAAGTGATGCATGTGTGGAACAGGGTCGTACATAGCGACAAACGGACATGGACCACACGATGTGTCCACAGAGCTGCAAGAAAGCCATCAAGTCCGCGTGGCTATAACCGACAGAACAGCGTTCTCCATAATGTTGGCTCGTCGTTGGAGCACTGCAGCTGTTGTGGACAGGTCTGCAGAGGGCTGGACACGTGTCACGCATGCTGTTGCGTCGGCTTCCATTGACCCGATACCATCAATGCCTCCGACTACAATCGGCATGTTTATGTCCTGACTGGCGCGATGAGTGGGAAAATGTATTATATTCGGACAAGGCCCTGTGTTAAGGTGTCCTGCAGTGATGGCCGTGTGCTTGTTAGACACTATTGTGTTGAGCGAAATTTGACAGACTGCAGTATGGAACGGAACAGCGGATAAACGCCAAGTGTGATGGTTTAGACTTTAGGGCACCATTGCTTATAACATGTGATCTCGTCTTTTATGTATTGAGGGCGATCTGAACAGAAACTACTACATCAGGGAGATTATAGAATCCGAGTCACTGCCCCTCTTGCATGCAGCTTCACATAGTCACTTACCATATTTCAATGGCCAGCCACATGCAGTGAGGAATAAGCCTTCTTCGAAGAACGATGGGTTTCACTGTTCCCCTGGCCTGCTTGCTCACTTGACATGTCACTCATCGAAAATGCCTGGAGTGTAATTGGTCAGAAAATTGGTCGTTCCTGTTCTCCTCCAGCCACTGGCGATGTTTTTTGGAAGTTACAACATGCTGCATGGCAGTGTGTTCTCCAGCAGAATATCCAAGTTCTTTATTCCATGCTGCTATGTTCAGAGATTCTGATTGCAGCACACACTGGCTTCACACCAAACTGAATTATCACATTCAGGGCATGTATAGTTTTGTAATCATTTGTCTTTTGCCGTGTCCCTAATCTGTGGAATAAATTTCTTTGTAATCACACGTCTCCTTCTTGATGCCCTAATGTGGATGGGGTCCCTCGGTTACAGCCTAGGTAGCCTATGCTTAGATGCAGCCTTGAATAGATGTGGTTCCTTAGTGAGCATCCATAAACTACGTAGCCCCATTTGGCCTCCTCTGAACCCCCCTTCCTCCCCACAGTCTGACATGGCTTTTGCCTCTACCCCCTATCCCCCTGCATAGCACATAGCTTTTTTCCCTTTTGATTCCAGAAGACATTTTGTACTGTTTTCTCTTGTCAGACTATCGTGAATTACGCATGGAGATAATTAAATGATGTAAATAAATATTCAAAGGGTGTTCCTTATTTAAACTGTAACAAATAATATGAATGAAACGCTACATGCCTTGACTCCGAACCCACCCTCCCTCCCCCATTTTCCACATAGCCCAGCGTAGCTTTCTACCCAAACCCTCCCCTCCCCTCTACTTAGACCGAGCCACATAGTTTATGGATGCTCCCTTATTCTTAGTATTGAGTCCTATAATTTGCTGAGACCTCCCTTTGAGGACAGCTCAGGAACTTGTTGCCTTGAAAGTACATTGTAAATCCATTCTTGCAAAATACATAAATGCATATTCTTTTAAGGTTATTTAATATAATTCGTATTCAAATATATAATATTTTCAATGTCCTAACATACCTATTGCAAAAAAAAAAAATTGTAAAGTTGGGATTGTGAAAAGCTGCAGTGTGATCTGTACAAGATGGACAGGTGCACAGTTCATCATGGAATTGTAATAAATGCAGATAAGAGTAAACTTTGTTAGATACACATAAAGGAAAACAAAGATTGTCTGCTTATGTGGTTGAAGAATGCAGAGCAGTTACTGGCAAAGGCCATGCTATGTAAGTGCGTGTTCATAATGTAACTGACACTAATATAGTAATAAATGAGGTCGGTTAGGAAACACTGGAATACAGGAGATAAGTCAATGGAATTGTGATTATGCATTAGGCATATTTAGCAATGAATCGTAAATGGGTATTGGGCAAAGAATAAGTATTTAGAAAAGTAGATAAGACCATGAGCATAAATTAACAATTAATTTTAGGTATAAGAAAGCAAGAGAGCCAGGACAGCAATAAATTACCAATAGAGGCAGCGGCGGATCCAGGGGGGAGGGGGCTCCCTCCCCAAAGCATCTAGGTCACCTCCGATGACATTGTAATTTTGGAGACTTTTTTTGACTGTCATTGACCCTCCCCATCGCATAAAGCCTCGCCCACCCCAAATCAAAATCCTGGATCCGCCGCTGAATAGAGGTGCTGCATGATATATATAAGAAACTACAAATACATGTAGAAAATAAGTGAATGTTTAGGGAAATATGCTCCAGAGCACTAAGCAAAAATATTTCCAGTCATGATAAAAATAACTTGTTCTTGTTTGTGATTGTATATGTCATGGATGACATTGAAATTTTAATGTTCCATTTTGAAATTCTAATTATCTGTTTCAGGCAAATGAAGCACTGTCACAACCAATCTACTAAACTGATTTGTGTCTTTTGATCAATGAATATATGGCATCAAATTCAAAGAGTATGCATCAGCAAGCATTACAAAATGGGATTCCAGAGCTGTCTGAAAATATTTTATACACATGACTTAACACTTCTTTATTGAGTCTTATTACTAAATAATCAACTTATTTTGAAGTGTCATACCAGCAACTGGAACCACCTTATAATAAATTGAGAATTTCAGTTAAAATAGCAGACTCTTCTCTCTCTCTTTCTTTCCCCTTTTTAACACCTCTGTAGTACACAGTACAGCGATCTCTCCTTTAGAATGTTCAACTGTTTCAACAGTAAGCTGAGAGAGCAGATAACAAACATATTACACTCACATACTTGCTTTGTGGAATATCATTCACAAAAAGAATACTGGCTACAAGCTTTTTCTCCCCCACTAACCTCAGAAATACAGAAAACACTGGCAGTGAATCTTCATTTATAGATAGTCTCCACAAAATTGGCCCTGTATGCAAATGTACATGAGCAACTTCAGTATGTCATTTAACCACGAGCAACTCTGAGTACTGAAGTTTAATAGTTTTGTAGGAAATTAATCAGATTCTGAATGGTTAGCAACAAAAATGGCTAACTGATGCTGCACTGATTCATTGTCAGAGCTAATCCGCTGTAGTGATAGGATACAGATATTGTCAAAGAGGTAGAACGACTGTATCCTTAACATGTTAAATCGTATAGAAATCTGGGAAATGAGCTGATCTCAGAAGTATTTGGTATATGATTTCTTGTATAGAAGCCACGCTCCAGAGTTGTGGTGTATGGATGAGCACTGTCAAGCTGAAAAGTGTTAGTTACGAGTTGAATCATCAAATGGAACATTTTGGTATGCAGAACTTCAGAAATACACCAACTAGTTCTCACCATCTTCGACTGCCTTCCAACGTCCTCATTTTGTTACCTTCATCTCTGCTTTAAAACTCTCTACTAACACCATTCTTGCATCTTCTGCATGATCTTCCTCTTGCGACCTTTTCTAAACCCTGCATTACTTCCATGTGTCTTAGAAGTCTGATTTGTGCCAGGGTCTTATTATAACTTTCCCATACTATCTAAATCCCAGTTCCTTCTTTGTCTGCCCGTAACACTTCTGAGAAAACTTATCTCTCCAGCCTGCACACAGCTAAAGTCCAGTCACATTTTATTGTTGGGGTGTAGGAGGATTTACACCATCATCAAAAATTTGATTTTACCAAAAGCAAAAATTTAAAATGTATTTTATGTAACATTTTAGATACAGTGTGTGTTTGTAACTGTTATAGAGTGCTCCGTTAGATAATCAGCAGGATGAATTTAGTTGGCTAGTGCTAGAACTAAAAGTACAAAATGTACAATTATTGTACAGCAGTTAGAAATGGTGAATTTGTACATATGATCACTTTGTTTTTAGTGTTCCAATCAGTCAACTTTATGTATTCAGATACTACTGTGACAATAACTGTTACCACTACAACTTTTATATAATTTTTCAAAATACTAGAAGAGTTGTAGCCATGTCTATGGCCAACAGAAAAAGATGATAAATAACATGATTTAATTTTTATGCTAACATTTTTTTTGTATGTTTTGTTAGTAAAATTCAATCACAAATAAACTATATTTTAATTTAAATCTATGTTTCTTATTTTGTATATCAGTACTTCAAAAAGTTATACACACACCCTTGAACAGAAAACGATGACACATCAACTAGTTTTATTAAATTTAATCACCAGAGCCATATTATTAACTGCTGCAAATAATATCATCACAGGTAAATGTTGATTTTAAAAAGGAAACATTAATACAGTATTTAAATTGAATTAATTAAAGGGTACGCAATTATGAAAATCCAATTCCAACAAATGATGTTTCCTAATCGGTAACAGAAGATGAATTAAATAAGACAAAAGTTTCTTCTTTCAAGATTTACAGGTCATTGATTATTCTAAGATATTCTTTACTCAGACCTATCCCATTAGTACATAGGGATGATTTACTGTCGTATCTAAACAAAATGAAAATATGAAAGAATAATTAAAGTAAATCCATCATTTACTAAAGATGAATCTTGGTGGATAACTACTACACAAAGATGCTAAAATGATTCAAAATATTTAGGGCTAAATCTTACAATTAGTCATGCATAAGAGGAACGAGAAATATGGCAAGGGGATCAGAAAGGAAGGATACAGTCCTGTTCACTTAGTCCCGTATCTCTTCTCAGCACCACTACAAACTGCTGAAATAGATGATCCTCTCACGGATTTAAGACTAGATTAATGGTATTGTGCAGGGTTCAGGCTGGACAGAGGGTGTTGTGAACAAGTTTTGGCACTGACAACACACTCTGATGTGCGCTTTCAAAAGAGATAGAAGAACAATGGATTTGTCTGCGGTGAGTGATACAGAGTGGAAGGAATGTCTGCATATTAAGTTTGTACATGCAGTCCCATGTCGGTGTCTCACAAACCTACTAAATTAAATTATAATTGGTCACAGATTAAAGTACACCAAGGTGAACAAGATAGTGATGGTGCACACTACACAACAAGCGTCCACAGTAATCTGTCCTCTCTCCAATTCTTTTCAATTTGTACACAACAAAACAACCAAATACAAAGATCTCCAAGCTCTTGTATGACAAATAACTTGTCAACACTATGCAGTGAATAAGACTGGAAGAATGTGAGGCGATACTGACAGCAGACTTCCATATTATTTACCACTTCAACACAACTATGCATAGTGATAGTTTGCATTGTATTTCAGTATGACATTGACTAGTTGAGAAATAAAGAAAATTAACTGCTAATTCAATTGTTCCGTAATAGAATATACCAATTTAATATTGTCTGGTGCAATCATTCTTGAAGTCAAAATGTTTATCACAATTGAACATAAAGAAGTCTAATGAGTCATGCCAGCTGTGCTGGCACAGCTAAATTTGATAAATTACATTCTATGTACCTTGGCAAATTATTTTTATTTTACTTACAATTTTTATCCTTATTACATCATTAATCAACACATTTATTGTAGATTATTTCTGTTTTATTGATAAATCCTATTTTATTGATATTTACCCGAGGTTGATTCATCACAAAATTTGTGCCAAATGTTAGAAAATTAATGATGGTAATTTACAAGGTGAAGGAAAAATCATTGACTGCTTCCCTGGAGCATGTGGTTGAAGTTATGAGCAATGCAAATTATAAGTAAAAGAAAAAATTAAAACACACAGCAGTGACCGAGCGGTCAACTGACTTGGTTACCAAATCTCCGTAAGTAATCAATTTTTGTTTCAGTCTTTTTAATTTAGTTTGTAAATTCTAGTGTTATCATAAAATTGAGTGCATCAAGATATGAAAAAAATTACAGAACTCAAAGCAGAGCTAACAGACATTCAGATTGTAATTATTGTAACAAAGAAGCTGATAGGTGGTTAACTAATTCAACTCAAACCTGGAATAGAATATGAGATTCTAAAACATTTATCTGAGAATGTCTGTTTTGAAGTAAGTGGAATCTGTATAATTTAAATGTGATAAGTGTGTGCATTACACTAGATAATACAGTGGATGGAATGGAAAAGTTCTTGGGAAACTGTTAATGTTGCAGGATTTACTGACAAGTCAATATTCTAAGAGTAGGACCCTTCTCGCAGGTGATTTTCGGATTGACTTTAGAGATATTAACAACCATCAAGTAAAAGAAATGCTGAAAATAATAGAATAATACATATATAAACATTTAATTGAAACTGGAACAAGATCATCCATATCATAGATAACATATAACTCTACTCCAGAAGAAGTAACTGTTAAAGGGATCAGCAATACCAGACCATTCAGATATCATTACAAAACTAAGGGATAGTTGTACTTTTCTGAAAAGGAAAACATTTGCATAACTTCAGAAGAATTTCAATAATCAGAACTGGAACCTCTCCAGTGAAGAGATAAAGCTCAGCATGATTTTAATAACTGGTGGTATATTCAACTGGATACACTTGAACAAAGACTTCAGTTGTCATTGAACTGAAAATTACACTCCACTGAATGGGTGAAAATACTGATACATCATTCCACAAAACTAAGTAAAGCTGGTCCACTTTGACTAATGCTAGAGTGTTACAAGTCATAAATAATTTGAAGTGTATGTATACCACTGACTTTTATGATATGACTAGCTTTCTTTTAAAAGACAATAGCAACTGTAGTGATACAGTATCTTCTTTGACAGAAGTGGTAAATGATTGCTTTGTAATATGTGTGTTGTATTACCAGAACAGTGGAAGGTACACCATGTTGCCTATATGCTAGAACAAAGGTAGTAGAGTATCTATTTTCCTAGAGTCCAGTTGTAGTTGCTGTAACAAAGGTACTTGAACAGGCCTTAAAAAGGAGAGTAGATACATTTCTGAAACAACAGTTCATATTTGACAAAGAAAAACACGATACAGATTAGGCTACTCTACAGCTTCTTTACCCATTAAGCCAATTGATGAAATAATGGATGCTGGATGCTGTTTTTAACAGAGCATTGATAGCAGCTGATCTATAGGACCAGTCCAAAGTGTTAAATAATCCTGTGCTTTTAAGGAAAGTACATCTCTAGATTTAGTTCAAAGTTCTTTCTTTAATGGGTAGCAAGTTGCAGGACAAAAGTCATCTGAACAGGTATCAGTTATTGGCCATCGTTGTTTATAATATACACTACAGATATGAAACAGATGCTCATAAGAAGAAAATTCTGAAGTACTGTAATAACATGACAATTATATTTAGGGAGCACTCACTAGACAGTCCTCAGATCAGAATCCGAATGAGGTGATAGAATGATTTATAGTAAATGGCCTTAAATTAGATACAGAGAAAACTAAAACAACTTTGTACTCGTTGAAGCAAATAGGAGCATGAAAATACTGAAGTAAGATTATTGGCCATCATTCTAGATACTAGCTTAACTTGGCAACCCGAGCTCAATTCCATGGTCACTCGTCTGGCCACCTAGACATAAAGAATGTCAAGTATCTTATAATTTTGTAACTGCATGACAAAATTTGTTCTCGGAACCACGAATTAGATTAAATGGTATTGCATATCATTTTTAAACCAGTTACTATGTTAATTCAAGCTAGGAATCAGGTGTGTACAGTTTCAAGATAGTATTTTCTGTTACATTAGTCTCAAGCATTTGCCTGGAGGAGTGATGTTTACAACAAAAATTTGTAATAAATAGAAGAAGGTAGTTAGAGACTTCAAATCTGTTAAATAACCATTTTTTAATATGTAGATTTAATTAAAACTACTTTCAGATTGATAGCTTTAATAACTTCTGAAATATGACTTAGCTTCTGCTTAACATGCTTTGCTTAATAGTAAATGAAAGAGTAGCCCTTTAAAAGTAAATAAAAATTTATTTCAATTTAGTAACAACAAAATTGTGAAAGTTATTAACAGGTCTTTGGAATCGTATTAAAATTATTTTTTTATTACAAAAACTATTAAAGTTACAGAATTGTTTATAAGGATTAAAATTGACGCTTTTTATAAAACCAAGCTATTCTCAAAATTTCAGAATAGGAACATTTTTAGCCGTCAAGGTTAAATATACGTTGCAAGTTTACAGGTGTGAGATTTGATATCTGATATGTTTTCCAGCATATTCTCGAGAGAACCAGGAAGTGTTGCCGTTCCCACGGTCAGATTCGATAAATATTAGCCCAGAATTTTCCTCATCCTCCTGCAGTCTGCCAAGTATAGTACGAGGGTAAACACGCTCCGTGCTGGCACAATGTAGCCTCCCGGTTGGCCAGCGAGTTTCATTTTGAGCACTACTGTGTTGGCACATTTTGGATCCCACTGTCGGCAACGATGTAGGCTCACTTTGTATTTCAAATTCAACTAGAAAGCAACTATGTATTTTTGAAAAAGTACCTTACGCCATGGGGTGCATCGGGATAAACTAAGTGTCAGTCATTGACAAACAAGTTGAAGTTTAGAAGCGTATGACAAACTTTGAAATACTTTCATGTGATAATTATATGGAATTTGAATAATGGGGTTTGGTCTGGCTTGAATCGGTTAATCAAACTTGCAAGTATATCTTCAGAAAATTTGTCTGATGCAGCTTCAGTTTGTGACTTTGTAAAAATATTCAAGGATATAATGCATATCTACCAGTGATAGACTTGAGACTTTTATTTTCAAATACCTTCCTTAGTTTTGGCGATATAAATAAGAAAAGAAAGGGAAATTAACCCACCACATACCAAAGTGGACGGATGCGATGAGAGAACACTAAAGCTGACAAACAACAACACAATATTTCGGCATATGCCTTGCTCACAAATAGAAAAAACGGGCCATTTTTTACACGTTCCGAGCCTAATGGCCCGTTTTTTCTATTTGTGAGCAAGGCATATGCCGAAATATTGTGTTGTTTGTTTGTCAGCATTAGTGTTCTCTCATCGCATCCGTCCACTTTGGTATGTGGTGGGTTAATTTCCCTTTCTTTTCTTATTTATATCGCCTAGAAGCCGCTTCCATTTTCCTTAGTTGCATCTTTCTTAGTTTTGGGTTAGACAAGCTAAGTAGCAAACAAGTTACATTTGCAAAGCTAAAGCTGAAAATATCCATGGTTATCCACGGTCACAGTTGAGACAGAACATTATGATTAATCCCCCATCAACGCTTGCACCTCACAAGAAACTGAATGACATTCTGCCTAAGGACTTTAAAAAATGGCCCATTTTGCATTCATAATTGCCAAATACCAGACAGTGTATAGGTATCAGGAGAAGCTGTTTGAGGCTAAACACCTAATCAACGCTTAAGTTATTAGACAGTAGTAGTTAAGGTGAGTAATAAGAAATGTAAGCTGTCAAAAACTAAGAGAGCAGTGTACCCATTTAATGGGGTCGAACTAAGAGTCATGATGTCATCTATACACACAGCTGTGTATCCTTACTGTACCAGACTTGTACAGAGTAGCCTGATTACAAAAAATCTTTGCAATTTAGAAAATGGACAGAGACAAGCAGTTGTCAATCGCCATGATACCCAGAACCGTAACAATTGCACGTCAGACTATACAAACAAATTAAGGACCTGGCCAGATAGAAGTGAAGATCTAGAATATACTTCCTGAGAGGAAAAAATAAAGTTAGGTAACCATATAACAAAAAAAATAAAATATTTTTAATTGAAATTCCTGTGTACATTGTTACAGAATATTTTAACAATTGTAAAAGATACAACTGACCTTTTTTTTGTAATAACTCTAAATTTCTGACTTTGCAAGGTATTATTTGTATTTCTTGCAGTAAAATCAATTAATTAATGTCTATACACGACATTTTTGAAACGCCTAAATTGTCACCACTGTAAGAAAAATTGATAGATATTTAAAAAACCAAGGGGAAGACCACAATACAATATATAATTCTGCCCAACATCATTCAGGAAGTCGTGCATTTCAAGGGTCTCATATCAGTGTTCTGTTCACACAATCAAGTGCTTTAGGTAAATGACAACCACGTGAGTCAGTAGATGAAAGATTTCATAAAAAATCCAAGTAAGCAGAGTATGGGACATAATTTGATGGGTTAATTATTTGAAGAGTGGCATGCAAAAGTAAATCCAATTAGAAAATTCATCACACAAATCTTGGAAAATCTCAACTGATTACAGAATTATATGAAAATTAAGGTTGTATGAAATAATATCTTCCTATCGGACACAAACAAAATTTTTCATATACTGAACACAATTTGCCAGCTAATTTCATAAATTCAGCAGTAACTCTGACACAATAAATTGTCAAAAATAAATATTTTATATGGAATATTAGTAGTGATCCAGCAAGACTGACTTTTGTCATAATCAAGCAATCCAGTCCACAATAACTGGATGAAATACAAGATGCTGCCATGTGATGGTGTACGGGAGCAAAATATAAACTGTTAAAATTGTAATGTTAATACAACTATAATTTCTGCAGTTCAAACTACATTAACTTATGTTTGGTAAGCAGCTGCACAAATATAATGTTGAGTCAGAAGTTGCATAGACTATTTTCCTCAACTACCTTGTCACTTCATGAAATCTTAGGGCCATTATGTCTCAAGTTAACAGTGTATGCATCTTCTTAAGTTCCATTGATTATATGTAATGTATCTTTCAACCCATGTAATTCAATAGTTTACACGTGTACATGAAAACCGTTTGAAATGGTAAAAAAACTGGGAATGAAATTTCCATACACATTAACACGTAGTACCAAAGGTTTTAGAAAAAATATACAAACCTTGATTGGTTTAATAAATAAGGATATTTTTCTAATTACCCATCAATAATTGCAGATTGTTTGCCACCAAATATTTTCATTTAGTTCAAGAGATTGTTTTTTCATTCACCAACTTATCTATTATCAGAAACACCAAATTATCTAATATTAGAAACAAAAAATAACAAACAATAAAACTGTGTTTTCTGTCAAAACAAAACGTGCATTCAATAATTTCAGTGAAAGTAATATATAGCATAGAAAGACAGGTTCTTTGTGCAACTGCAACACAAATTTGTATTAGGGTTGTGTTTTGGATTTTACAAAGCCTTTTATCTAACATACTTTGTGCTACAATGCACTAGCAAGCAGCCCAAGAAAAAATTACAACAAAACAATATGTTTGACGAATCTTACGTAATCTTCTGATATTCTGTTTTTTTCTCCACAAACTACAGTAATGAAGTACAACAAAAAGAATACACAAGATTTCGGCTTTATAACACTATTCTGTTGGTGGCAGAACTTAATGTAATTATAAAACAGGAAGTATTCATTCCAAGGAGATATTACATGTTTTTGTTTTAGTACATGGAAAATGCCTGGAAGACCTGAGTTACAGCATATTTACTACATCTGTTTCAGTACTGTTAACTGGATTAAAAATCATTAAGGAATGAACAAAAGCTTCTCAGACCTCTAACTGCATCAAAATCACGTCACCGAATGTTTTAGAGTATGCTTGATTTCCACTGTCAAACTTTGTGCATACGATATATTGATCGTATCCACTTTGTGACCCTGAAACCCATTATTTTCAGCAAGGAGGGGACGAAGTGTAGCTAACCTGGGTCTCAGTCATCCTAAGGAAGTTACGTTTGAGTCTATGTCTTAACTGGTATTGCTCCAAATTTCTCCTAATCATTTTATTATTGGCTTTCATGTATAGCAGTTACAATTAGAGAGCAGTTGGATATGACACTACTGAGATGAGCAACACCTAGCGTGACCATCCTGCCTTCACCTCTCTACTAGCAAGGTATAACTGGACTGCCTGGGTAGATGGTAAGAGACTGATAACAGGAGCAGTGCATGTTTCCAAAATGTCATTTGTCAATGTGATTTTGAAGCATATTGCAAAGTGAGAAGCTTCTAATTGTTGCCACCATGAAATAGTTCACAATTATTTAATGATTAAGAAATAAGTTCAAGCACTCAAAAACAGCAACCCGTCATTACCTTTTGCCTCTCATACCCAAATCATTTTTTGTAGATGTATTTAATCAAAACTGTGAAATGCTTGATTAAAGAATGAATTTATCACTAACCACATTTCTCAAGAAATAAATAATTCATTTCATATATAACAATGTTATTTTATTTTTTATATTACTATTTCTTTCATGTTGTGACTACAGAAGTTTAGTAACAGCGTATTTAGAATTTTCAGTTTAGTATTAATCTCATTCATAAAATTTATGTTTAAATTAGTGGTATTTTAAAATATTATTAACACTTTTAAATAAACACCACACAGAACCATTATTGTCAAAGTTGAGAACTGTTGCACAAATTACAAGAAGTATTATAGTTGTAAGATCACATTTATCCAAAGGAACACCACAGTAACACATATAAACAATATTTTCAACTAAAAGCTTTAGTATTAGAGACCTGCCAAAACAAAATAAAAAATAATCCATCAACTAAAACTTCCCTCTCTGTATGGTGCAATTTTAAACAGTCAATATCTAATATCCAATGCATGATAGTTTTTCAAGTTGGTCCCAAACATCAATAAAAAATTTTAATGACAAAAATATAAATTATAATGATCTCTAGCAATAAATTGACCATATATTGTGCCAATTATTATTAGATTATTTCGGGACATTGACACCTACATCAACTCATCATAATGAAATATCTGAAGAAAGAGAAAAAAGGATGACTAAATGAAAAAAATAATATAAGATAAACCATAACAATCATAATGTGTAATATTATGCATGATTAATTCAACAAATAATTGCTCACGTTGGTATTCTGAAATGATCAGTGATATTTGTACTTTACAAATAATGTTGGTTTTATTTAAACACGTTTTTCTTTGGAGCCTAGGTTTCTGCACAAGAGTATCTGGAATAATTATCTAGTGGAGGGATGCAATGTGTACAAAGACTGAAATAAATAATAAAAAGGTGTAGTATTAAACTCTATATTTGATACAAGCAATAATGGAGATCTACTATTTTTTGTGGTGCATTAGGATAAAATTGCTAAGTTTTTATGACTAATGGAGCTTAAAAAAATGATTAAGTATTTATAAGTGGGCAACTAAACATATCTTCAAGGCACATTTATCAGACAACAATACCTTACATCATATTTTTTGTTTGGGTAAGTATTACACATAAATAATAGATACCAGATTTCCTTTGTAATCAAAATATTTTAACATAAAAGTCAATCAGCTGAGAATTAAAATTTAACGTACTGCATGACTTTATACATTTTTCATGAAATGCAGGTATTCCTTAAAATCTGCTTTAAGAACACAAGTGCCTAACTAAAAATAAGACAGTAAGAATGACAAATTTTTAAAAGGTTTAAAATTTTCAGGAAAAAAACAGATTCATTTACAGTGTTAAATGCATTTCAACATTTTCATGATAAATGTGTATTTAAAGAAACTAGTGCCACAAAGTAAAAATACAAGTCTTCAACTAAGAGCATTATCCACATCTTATTCATGTTGCATTATATACGAGAGGTATATAGTAATAATTTCTATAGTGCTGAAATCAACAATATAACAATCATTATAAAGTTCTAATATAAATTAACACATTTAAACAATGCATCATTACTGTGAAAGTCATGTTATTCCATTGTTAAACATATCAGAGTAGAAGCTGACTAAATAGGAAATTAAATCACGAACACTCTACTTTATAGATGTATTCACAGCCAATAACATTGTTTATCTACAAAAAATGTTTTCCTATACTTTGTCTCTCTCTCCTTCATACTGTAGGCACCGGCATTAGAAAATAAATTAGGACTGGTACTTCTCTTTCACTCTAATCATCATATGGTAACAACTTGTAACTGAAATCAAACACCAGAGTTTGAAAACAGGATATATAGTACATCCAGAAAATAAGACCAACTCTACCATACTTTGATCAAATTCTGGGACATGTAGGTCCTTTCTAAAATGGTGTAAAAATGAAAATACACATACATTTTGATTTCAGGTAGTTTTATGGTCAGAAAAAGAAAATACGACAGGCTTGAGAGTAACAAGATTATTAAAAAGAAATAAACATTTAGCTTATAACAGATATACAGAAGATGAGAAATATGCAGTACACAATAAAATATGAAAAGAATTGTATATTTTTGTTTGATTCATTAAAAAAATAAAATGATTTAGTTAAGTACTAGTAAAATAATTCCATAGAATAAGGTGAGAACATGTTTGTTGTAGAAATATACATTTGGCAGCTTTAAATAATATTAATAAAAAAACTTTGTAAAATGGCACAACATAATCAATATTTACACATATTTTTACACTTCATTTGTTTCAATATTTATAAAAATGTCTTTTTTTCATTTACAATATATACACTCCATATTTCAAGATGGTCTTGCATGTATTGTTTGTAGTTTAGAAAAATATGGAACTGCGTTCAAAAAAGCATCTCTACTAATATTATACACTGGATGTATTGGAGCCTGAAAAAGTAAAACAATTTAGACTGCAAAAAGTAATTAAAATTTACAATGTGTCTGATACCAAAATTACTTAAAACATTTTTGTACTCTTCCATCAGTAATGTAAATGTATGAGACTCAAATTGCAATTATTTTTAAAAAATTATGTCCCTCCATGTATATTATCTCTGTACATTCTATTTCAAAACTTGTTAATACTCATCACTACCCATATAATTATTTCATAAAATAATTCATTAAAAAATTCTTGGAAGCTATTATGTTCCCCTTCAGCTTATTTCTGTTGTAAGTCAAATACAGGTAAACAAATGAAAAAATTCACAAACAACAACTAAAGAGCTAAATGACAACCAAAATTTCTTTTATTTGATTTATTATATTTCATATATTGGGCAAATAAAAGTAACATGCCGAATACAAAAGTTGAATTTGAGGACTGTGGTAGTTATGTATTTGCATACATTATTTTTTGTAATTATTTCATTTGCTAAATTTGGGAACTTTTATCACCTCTTAGGATACCACCTATAAAATGCTACTAGAAAACGGCAAACTATTCTATTTTCTCACCAGGTAATGCTATAACAATGTTAAAAATTTTGGACAGAGTTGGTTTTTCATTCAGAGAAGCTTGCTTCATGGCCAAAAAGTCTCACCCCATGACAATATAAAATATTCAATAATCTAAGATGAAATTTAAAGGAGCTACTAACAATTTTAGACAGGTTAAGGACTCAAATTATCTGGAAGGCTCGAAATCAATTCCAAGATGCCTCACCACAAATTTACATATGAATTGTACCGCAATAACACAAAGTACCAGCCTATCAAGTAACAGCAACTTCAGTACTCAGACAAGCATATCTGTTTTCTCAGGGCCTAAATCATTACCAGGTAACAAGTAATATTACTTTTCCAGCCTCTTAGTATAATATTTTCCCACTCTGTTTAGAACTGGATGAGTTAAGAAAACTACAGGGCATGTTTTTAAGTAAGGATAGTTTTTAAAAATGGCAGCTGCAGCACTATGGAAGGCAATCCACGTATGTACACTGATTACCTGCACCTTTGATTTACACACACACGCACCATAACAGAAGAGCCATAAAGGAAGCACACTCCCTGTTTACACTTGATTGTGCTTATTTAAAATGAATCAGTTGATTGAAAATCTTGCCAATAATAAAACATGCACAGTGATTCGTTTTCCGTTTGCAATTTTGTATGGTTGAAATTCATCAGCAGATTAGTGAAGTTTATAGATGAAACTCTGTGAATAATGGAATGATAAACTAGTGTTTATGATGATGTGCGAAGTGGACAACCATCAGTTATCACTGAAGACTTGGTGCATGTTGATACGCTTTATGATATCGTCCTTTTCTAATGAGTGTCAAGAAGTGTTATTAAATTCTTACAAAATACCTGAACTAGAAGAAGTTGTGTGCATGAAGAGTATCAAAAATGTTGAACAAATGAGTATAAATGAGTGTCCAGTGCTCTGAACTTCCTTGTGAAGTACAGTAATGAAGGTGATTAATTTTAAGCCAAACTGTCATTGGAGACAAGACATGGGTGCCCAATGTCACTTCTCAATCAAAATGATCAACAGATAAGGCATTTGACAAGACCAAAAAAAAAAAAATGAAGTCAAGAAAACAATTTCAGCCCGAAAAATCATGTGCACTATGTTTTAGGACAGGCAGGGGTTGTAGCTTGTGGATTTTTTTTTGCCTCAGGATACCACAATCATTGTTCAGACACATTGTGAGACCTTAACTAAAATTCACCAAGCAAATAAAAAAAGGCATGGCAAGCTCATGAAATAGTTTGTTTTGCTTTAAGACAATGCCCATACACATACAGTCCAATGTACAAAAAAAATCAAAACCTCGTACAGCTGGTGACACTTTGATAGCCTTGATCTAATGCCCAATAATTACCACTTGTTTCTGCACTTCAGATACCAATTAGGCAGTCATGGCTGCCCATCAGAGGATGCCAAATCAGGCAACACATTTCCATGAGAATGGAATTCAGAAAATTGCTTGTTTGTTATGATAACTACCTTACTAATGGTGGAAATGATGTTGAAAAGTAGATTAAGGTTGATTTAATTGTTTACCATTATAATTAAAAATATTTACCAGTTCATTTGTAGGATTTCCTATAACACAACTCTTTCCTCCAACAGAATGCTGGGCAACAGACAGTCCACTTAGAGTGTAACATGTGTGATAAACATCACGAGGTCTGAAAGTAACACACAGTATTCTATTAAACAAAAACACAATACCACAGTGGTTTCTCAATAAAGTTTATCAGAAGGTAAACAATAATGAACCAAATAATGAAATTTTACACACATCCAAGCTGACAGTCTAGACCACTTAATGATTTGAACTACATTATGTTGTAAATCTTAGCCACACTCTAAAAATATCAGTATGATAATATTAATATATTACTTTGTGGGTTTATCAATGAATCCTCCAGTAGGGTCCTGGCAGCATACAAGAATGTATTCTTGTAATGCAGTTTGTTGGAACAACCATCTGTCCATGTCCAAATTGCTAATATCTAGAACAAACACACTTGATAAAACAGTATCCAATATCAACAACACATAATAAAGAAAGTGTAAAATTTATGGGGGAAAAACAGTTTTCACAATACAACTGCAAAAACACATATTTTTCCCGAGTCGGTTACTCAATTTTTGAAGGGTGAACACTATGCAGTTACTCTTTTCTGTCTGGGCTGTGAGTAAACACAGATGGTCTCAGAATAAAGTGTATCTTCTGTAAAGGAGATTATCACACCCTACTGCACCCCCTAATATGTTTCCATAGATAGAATAAGCAAGGCTGTTTTATTTTTGTTTAAAAATATTAAACTATGAATTTCAGAACGGTTGAAAAAATCTTGAGTGTGAGAACCTCTTAGGGAAGAAATAAGTTTGAAGATGGTTACCCTCCAATTTCAGAGAATTGCTGAAAACTTGTTAATTTTTATTAGCAATGAATGATATATGAAATTAGGATATTGAAATGAACCACCACTACTTACCTTAGATGCGGTTGCATGGAAGGAACATACACAAAAAACACAAGGAAAAAAAAAGACAAGAACACAAATGCCATAGTAATTTTCAGGTCTTAGCCTTTTATCAACTAGAGAACATTAAGAAGGATAGGTGTTGTAGGAGACTGTCTCACAGAGTTAGCCAGGAACATGGTGGGGGTAAATTCAAAGAAATGACAGTGAGAGAGGTAGTGATTTGGAGCTAATACCCAAGCATAGCAAAATATTGCAAAAAGAGTAGAATAATATGATGTAATCTTAACAACATAAATCTCAGTAAGCAGAAATAAATAGATAAGTGAATAAAATTTAAAAAAATAATTTTAAGCCAAGTTAATCACCTCTGGTTAGCAGTGGTTCTGTTTAATTAGTGGGGATGGAGGCAAGGTGAGAATACAGCAAAGGAAAAGTAATAACTGGGTATTATCTTAAATTAAGACCAGGAGGGTTTCCTTGTGCCCAATTTGTATTTGTAGGATAGCTCTCACCTTATGAGTTCAGAGGAGCTTCTGCTGTTTGGGAAGACTCTCATAGCATGGACCATGAAATAAAAATTAAGATTACTAATATCATGGGAGATGGCATGGACAGCTACTGGATGTTTTGGATTCCGGGTGAATAACGTGGTGGTCATTCATTCTCATGGCTATTGGATTGGTGGTCAGTTACTATTTCATTAGTGTTTTTGTCTTTTTTGTGTGTTCATGCCACACAACCATTATCTAAGGTGAGTGGTGGTTGCTTGGCAGAATCTGGAATTTCATCCCCCCCCCAAAAAAAAACTCTGTAACATTGTAGAAGATGGGGTGTAGGAACTATTTCAAGCTCCATTCACTCAGAACAGGTAAAAATAAGTTAAGGCTTAGATTACAATAAAATATTACAATTGCATCTCTGGTAAAAATGTGATTCATTGATTTGTGGAGAAGTTACCCCTAAATTTTAATTTTATGACAGGCACAATGCAAGTAAAATTTTCTTTTTCACTGACAAATAACATATAACAACTCAGAGTATTTTGTATTATTTAAAAAAATGATTTTGGTCTGCTACAAAACGTCACAAAAAATATTAATACCAGGGAGAGATCTTGGGGAACATCCCTCAGATGTGATGTGTAGCTTTCCATAATTCTTTTCTATTCAGAATTTTATATAGTAGAAGGTAAAACTATTTTAAAGAAGAAGTCTTCCTCTTCATCTTCACAACACAAAGAAAACAACATTTTTACAAAAAGAGAGATTTTCGTGTACTATAAATTTAATGTCTTAAGACAATCATAATATAGTTTTTAAAGTCAACAATGTGGACTGGAAACACTTGTTTTTACCTGGAAATTTCACATTTAATTATTCAGTATTATCCGATTATGTAAGTAACTGGAAACAATAATATGAACCCCATAATAGAAAAGTTGTTAAGGAGCATTTACCTACAATACATGTAAATGATGAAGTACTCCAAACAAATATAACATACAATATTTCAGGCTGTGACACTGTGGTGCAAAACAACCTATTTGGCATAACAGTTATAACATTTTATAGACAAAAATAATATTAAAGAATAACCAAGTACTAGCAAATCCAATTATGAAGAAAATATGAAAGAAAAATTTATTACTTAGGACCTGGGACATTGTTGATACTTAATGAAAAGTTTGATCAGAATATTACATAAAATTCAATGTTTTCTACACTTCTGCTCTTCTTCACTGCAGTGAATTCTAAAATGATATATGCTGAAAAATATATAAAATAATCAACATCACTTTAATAAAATTGTAAAAGTAAAAAATTATGGCTTCTAAATAGTAATTTTACCTTGCTGCGATAATATGCCGTGTATCATTGGAAAAATTCCACCTTGCCAAAATGAGTAGCAACTGTCAACTAGTTTATTTGTTCTGCCTTGAAAACCACCCTCCAGTCGCATTTGTCTGTTTACAGCCCACTTCTGTGGAAAATGTACAACAGTGAAATTATGAAAAATCATCACTTCACTTTTAAGCTGCTATTATAATGTGTACCAATATTTAATGTCCAATGTAAACTACTGAACTTTATGACCTGTATCTTTTTAAGACTAGATGAAAAATTATCAACAAATTATATATATATATAAAAATATCTAACAAATACACCTTAACACAAAAAAAGTAATAAAATATTATTTAAGCTTTATATCATGAGCATTCACATCAACTTTCCAATATTCAAGGATTTTTTTTTAACAACAATGGATGTGAGTCAGAACAAATGAATTGGATACTAATCACATTAAATTAATATAAAATTCCAATGAATGGAAATGATACAATGTCCAACTCTTTAAGAGCATACCATCTGTTTCACCACTGAGTACCCACATGGACCCATCCTCTGGCAACCTATTCCTAGGTTGTCTGGAGGAACATTTCCTAAACCACATCTCATTTAAGCCCATTGAGTGGTTCAGATATACAGATGATATATTTTATGATCTGGAACCACAGCGAACACCAACTCCCAGAATTCTTCAATTCCCATAATTCCATCAACTCCCCCCCCCCTTTTCCCCCACAAACACATTCATCAATTAGGATATTGCTCTAAAGCAGGGCACATTTCACACCTTTGTCCACATCAAACCAAATAATTTGCAGCAATATCTAAACATCGATAGTTGCCATCTATTCAACATCAAACAATCCCTCCCTTACAGCCTTGCTGCCTGTGGCAGACACATATGTTTTGATGAAGAATTCCTCTTCCAGTACTCCCAAAACTCATCTCAAGTCTTCATTTCCCACTGTTACCTTACAGGTATTGTACAAATGTAATCCTTTGTGCTGTCACCCACCCTCGCCCTGCACCTACAAAAACCAACCATACCCCTGTATTCACCACCCAGTTTTCTCCTGGTCTCAAGTCCAGCCATCAAGTTTTGAGATATGAACATGACTTCCTTCACTCCTTTCCAATGATGAACATATTGATTCACAAATATCCTCCTTCAGATTCACAAAAATCACCACATGGATATTTTCCATGCCACAGACCTCACTTCAAAACCTGCAGCAAGCATCCACCTACCACGATACATTCCAATCCTACCACACAGGAAACCTTCCCCGCCATTGGACATGTTACTTAATCCACATAACACCGCACATACCAACAAACCTGCCGCCACTGCACTTCGTACATAAGCCTCATTCGGATAGAATGAAAGGCTCAGACAAACAATCCACACACACACACACACACACACAACTTATTACTTCCAGCAGCAGAACATGCCAATAACCACACTTCAACAACTTCAATGAATGCTCTACAGTAAGAGCTGTCAGTGTTTTCCCAGTGTCTCAACTTTGGAGATGAGTACTTGCACACCAAAATATCCTGGATACCAGACATCCTCCTGGTCTAAATAATCTATAAGACCCTATCAATAACACATTGCTTACTGTTTAATTATTAATAATTTTAACAAAAATTTTCTTAATTTTTTCTTTTTTCACTGCTCCATTAATAAAATGCACTCATGCATACCTGATTTCACCAACACCACCTGCAATATACATAATATTTTAGTCTTTTTTCCAAGAATTATCGATAGTTCATTTGATAACAACTTACTCTCAGGTACAGTCAATATCAATTCAGGCAGGCAAAGAAAAAATCTCACCTTCATAGGCTCAGAAATTTTTTAATTTAAAATTAAGGAAAATGTATGATTGGCGTATATTGTTGTTTTGCCCCCCCCCCCCCCAACAAAATCATCTTTAATTTGGAATAGTACAATACATTTTGTTGCATTTTTGTTTTTAAGATAATATTTTTCTGTTTAAAATGATGAAATATGTGTTCAAATTTTTTTGCTGCAACCTTCTGATATTTTTTAAATTAAAAAATGTGAATTCCAAAACTTTTTTTTAATGTTGATAAAAACACTGAGTACTACATTTCCCAAAAAAGGCAACTTCCACTTTTTAAAAAAACTTACAAAACATATGTGCAAGTTCCAAAACATACCACTTCCTGTGTACTCTGTTTAGAACTGAAATTAGAAATTCAATGAACTAAAATTTTTTGAATTGCATTGGTATCTTCCTTTGATATTGAATGATGCCTTCCTGTTAAAACAATAGGAACTGGGATAGAATCTTTAAAACACTGTGAATTGGAAGTGAGCACTGGATGTGGTGTTGCTGCCTTGTAGCTGGAAATCTATATCCAGCACCCAGTCCGTGTGGGAGCATAAAAACACTCACAGCTGATATCTATGACCTCAGCAATCCACCAGTCACAGCCATATATACAGGCCACAAACATCCCTCTTTGTAAATTGTGAACCTGAATATTCTCCTTTTGTTTCAAAGATTTTAGTAGGAATTCAGCGTCAAATGTAATTTCTTCTTTCTTGCTGCTTAAAGTTCGTGCAATATAGGTTCGCCCATCACTGTGAGTCTCTTCAGAATTCCTTTCGCAGGTACAGTTTTGTTGGACCATTTTTCTATTTTCTGCTGGCAGAATTCTTCAACTTCCTCTTTTGGTGACAGGATGAGAGCTGTTGATGTGCAGGAGTTCACCACTCTGGTAAAATCCTCGGCATTTTGAATTGTCTCTGTACTTGGCATGGAAAGATTATGTTTTTTAGCATGGTGTTTCAGCAGGCCTTCTACACCATCAAAAGGCCCTTCCCATGCCCAGTAGCACTGTGTACCCACACCACTGGCACAAGTGACTTATTTACTTCAAACAGCTAGTAACGATTTTTGAAGTGACTAGGAGCAGCACCACAAGAAATAATAATGATTTTTTCTGCCTGTCATTGCTGTTGTTGTTGAATTTTACATATTGCCAGCAGTGCATGAGCTGAGTCATGTCCTCTATCATCACTTATAACTGCAACACTTGTGGTCTTGTTTTGAAAATATGTGCTGTGAAAACTGAAATTTGGTCATTACACCAGTGATATCCCTGAACTTCTTGTGGCAAGATCACTGACCAGTTCTTAGCAAAATCACATTGAAATATGGAACATAGTTATTCAACCTCTATATGCCCCTTTAGTTCTGCAATGTATTGTTGCAATTTCTTCTGATGTAGGTATGTTGTTGCTTTCACTGTCCATTTCCCAATTTCATCAATGAAGGTAGGCTATCAATGACAACAGTTTTCTTAGTGGCTTTTATTTTCTTCCTATGTTGCATATATAACTTCAGTAGAGTCATCTTATGTTTTATCTAGAATAAATGTCTGTAGCGAGATTTTTTTTTATTTATTTATTTATTCCTAATATTACATAGCAAACTACCTTGTTACCTAAAGTAGGCCCTTATTTTCTACAGCTTTTATTCTTAACACAATTTACTTTTGTAAAAATAGATTTGGATATATATTCTTAAGGAATTAAGGTATTCTAACAATTAATGTACTAATTATTCTAATAATATTCCAATTAATCTACCAACTAAACTGCTAATTAATTTACCATCACACTAATTCACAATGAGAGTCCTCCATTTCCGGGACAGTCACCACATTCCTGAAACAAACAGGTCTCTCGCTATATATCACAGACAACTAAAGAGTTCACGGGGCCAACCAAGGTGTCAAATGTAATGCCTACCAATAAGTCCTGCCAATAAGTTATCATGGAGAGTTCAACATTGGCACAATACACACATAAACAGATGTCTTTTTGGGGGTATGGAAACACCCACTTATGTCGTAGTGCATAAAATTTTGATCTTCTGATGTGGAATACAAGATGTTCTTTCTTATAAAAGGCAAAAGCTTCCTTAATACTGCACGTCACGCATCTTTTCACTTTCGCTACTTTTTCTCCTGCTTCTCTTATAGACACTTTTTTGCTGGCGATCTGGTGAGAATAGTACCATTTATCTTCCAGATAAAATGACTGTGCAATTTGAACTTCAGCTTCATTCATAGGGTGACCATAATAGGGATCCATTTTTTCAAACACTTCTTTTACAGGCTGCAATGTTCTTGTTTTCTCCACGAGGTGTTTTGTTGCAGACTGTGATGCAAAATTTGTACCTTTGAAAAGGACGATAGGAAAATTGATAGAAGTTGCATCTTTTTATTGTAGGAGTCACACAATTCAACAGTTGAATTGATATTTGATATAAATTCCTGGCAAGTTTCACAAGTTTTTATTAGGTTCGCTTTCTTCTGAAGATGGAATTTCAACACTGAACAGTTTGGTCAGTTTTCATTTGGTGTACTCAGCTATAACTTCAGTAATTTCTATGCACTTTCTTGATGAATATAGCTTATGGCTTGACTTCACTGACCACGGTTTCTTAAATGGACAGCTGACTGATTCAGGGAATTTAATTCTTCTACTGCAAATACAAAATTTCATCATCCACACCATGGGAGACTTCATTTTAACTCAATTTAATTTCAATGGAGCGTATGCACGGGTGGCAATTTTCCTATACAACCATTTTCCCCCTTTCTTGCACCCATCTACACTTACCTTCTACAAAATTTCAACTTTAAATTCTTTCAATGTTTTTGGTAAATTATTCATCATTTCTCAACTTCTTCTTGAAGTTCAGTTAGTCTCAAGTTTGACATTCTGTCAAAGCATTTCGAACACAGAAAGACACAATGGGAAACATCTTAACTTTGAAACAAATCCTTCAATTGAGCACTTCTATTCCCAACCTGAACAAAGTCCATTTTTTGCTACTCTTATATAACACTTTTTTATATATAGATGTACAAATAGGCAGCACACTTCACTCTTCTATGACACCAATTAGAAGGCATTTCAAACTCAGTTTTTTCAACAAAGCACTCACAAATTTTGTAAACATACTTTCCAACCACAAAATTTGCTTGTCTGTTGATAACTGAACTGTGGATTCCTGTGCCTCTTTTATATGCTAGGCCAAACACATAGAATCATCTGAATAGTTCCAGATTGTTCTAGAAGATTTTATTACATTCTTGAATTATCGACGGTCCCATATTGATCTAGAAGATTCTATTACACTCTGGAATTATCTAGATGACTCCATATTGTTCTAGAAGGTTTTGTTATATTCAAGAATTATAAAGAAGATTCAATTAAGAATTTAGAAACATTTCAATAGTCCCACATTTATTCACTCACATTGAATATTGTTGGAATAATGGATTTTTACAATATCAATTATGAAAAATTTTAGAACCAAACTGGCGTGTTGTAATTTTCAGGAAAATGTAATAGGCCTACCCTGACGTATGATACATATAATTCCTATAAAATTCTCTGAATTTTTAAACATGTTTCTAAAATGAGTTAAACTCTCAGTGAAAGTTTACAGGGAATGCAGTACTCAATAGTAGGCCTATTGATCAATCAAAAAAAAAAAAAAATTGGAGTTAGCATTTGTTAAAAAATAAAATTCAGACGGCTGCAGCAAAAAAGGTTGAACACATATTTTAAAATGGGGTATATCATTTTAAACAGAAAATTATTATCTTTAAAAATAATCAACGAAATATAAATGAAATTTTAAAATTTGTATTGAAAATCACAAGTGAGAAATGGGTTCCGGGATGCCATCTTTGGTGGGCTGTAACTTGGACCAGGAATTTTTTTGGGCAAAACAAAAATATGCAAGTATCTTACTTTTACCTGAATTTTAACATACGCTAAATTCAAAAACTTCTGAGACTATGAAGGTAACCACCCTGCCTGAACTGATATGGATTAAACACTCACCACCTTGACTAACTTTGTTATCATAGTTGAACAGATATAAAAATTAAAATGAGCAACATATGCACATACCAAAAGTGATTTCATGTTGCACAAGTTCTCTCTTCTTAATATTATTAGAGATGCAAGACCACAAAATGTGTATCCTCCGTGAGCTTCCATATCTGGACAACCCGAAAATCCTCCTTCATATGTCTGACAGCTGGAGATGATGAGAACAAAATAAAATAAAAAAAATACTGAGAATAAAGTACCAATCTGCCACACAGTAGTGAAAACATCTGACTGAGCAATTTACTGTTTTTGGAATATTTAATATTAAAAGTTTTTTAATCTAAGTTCTTCATTTAAAGTTTTTGTACTTATTATGGTTATTAAAAAGCAAAAGTCTAATATTATCTTCAAAGCAAATTGTCTTAAAAATGCACACGTACCATACCTATTGGAGAGGAAGATGGAGAGATGAAGAGAAATAAAAGAATTAGGTTACAAACTATGGCCAGACCATTGCTCAAGTATGGTGATGTAGTATGGGACTCACATTTAAAATATCATGTACCGCATGCACAAAACCAACTATAACTGCCTGTTTCACAGCACAGTACCTTCCTCAGTAGTGTTGCCAACCTCCCAAACAATAATTTCACTTCTGGCTAACAACTGCTTGACTGGACAGGACAATTCTGGGAACATTTTGATTACCTCGTATATGAAAAACTGCCTATAAAACTGCACTTGAAGATCTGAGATGACACAGTTACTAAAATATGTAAAGCATTAAGCCATTACTAAATACTTTCAATGATATCAGAACCCTTCCAAAATCCAATGAGGACTCTGTACCACTTCAGGCAAAAGTTAGCTTATTTCAGTCACTGATGCACCTTGCATCCAAACAAGGAGGAGAAACTCATAAATCTCAGAGTAAATAATGCCTTCCTCACTCAAAGCACCTTCCCCCAGTTTATCAAAGCCACATAACTGGAAAAACTGACCTTTAATAGTTGAAGAAGAGATTCACGTTACAGGTTGTGACAAGGTCTCATTCTATCGTTGCTAGATTTTGAATGGCTCAGTGAGTTCCACATGAAGACAACTATATGTTAATACAGAAATGAATTTTAGAAATACAAGAAGTTGCAGTGAGATGTGCATAATCCTAAATTAAATTAATTTGGTCTGAAACCAAGAAGTTATTTGGATCTGCCTGTTGGAAGTGTACTAAACTTTTTTTTTTTAACTTATGGCTCTACGCCTCATCGATGTCAAGGTCATTAGAGGTGGGATGGGATGGAGGACAAGGAATGTGAAGGAATTCGGCCAAGCCCCTTTTGAAGGAAGCATCCCAGCATTCACCCGGCAAGACGTGATTTGGGGAAACCATGGAAAACCCAAATCTGGATGGCCAGACGGGGTATTATTAAACAACAGATTGTCCAGAGACAGCAGTTCAACATGGAATGTGAATCACACAATGTTCACATGCATAAAGCGAACTTTGCCAGAGGTGAAGATTAGGTTCAAGATGTGGACAGCACTTTCATATCTGACACAAGTCACTTTCACGCTTTTCCCACAGTGGTATTATGAATGCTAAATTCAACAATTGGTTTAAATTCTTGAATGTGCTAGTGAAAAGGATGAAAATGGGTTTCATGCAGTCTACCAGAGTGAAAGATCACTATATGGTATCCACAAATACCAATGCCCCATGGCAAGCTCAGAATGTTAGGAACACATGTGTTATGGTCAAATTATCTGTAATTGTAGCTATCTATAATGTAGCAGAGACAAGATGACAGATGAAGACGATACTTGATATAGGGATGATAGACCTAAAAAGTGACAACTACATGTGAACTAAAACACATTTGTGTTGGTTGTGTGTGGTTGCTCCATTCAGACAATAGCATGGAAGTCTATACAATCTAAAAGAGGAAGGCCCACAAATGTATGTATAACCATAATGATCTTATGAAAAACGTTACACAGGTTCTGCAAACTCAGAAAACACTGCATAGGCGTCTAAACAGTACTTAAAATCAGTTTGTACGTAAGGATGAGGTAAATTATGGTACATGGTGTTTACACTCTAACAATTTAAACATTAATAACACTAATAACACACTCGGCACACATTACAAACATCATAACTAAATCATTTACCTAACTATCCACTCTGCTGAGTTTTCAAATAGTTCATCAGTATAAATGTTTGTTAACTTAGCAACAGCAATAGCACAATAAATGCCCCGAATATCACATTCTCCTCCAATGTGCATATGAAAACCTCCATCTGGTGATTTTAATGACCACAAGAAATTGCTCAACTTCTCTCTGGAACAGAAAAAATTAATTATCTAAAAACTACAGAACATTATTTTCACAAGTCTTTAAGAATAAAATAAAATAGTGAAGACTACATTACACTGTTTTAAGCCAACTGTCTGAACCAACCGAACAATGTAATTCCATGTGGTAGTATCTTTCTTAGATGAAACGACTTTACAACATAATGTTATTCATAATTACTGCACAAATCTTATTGGACCAGAACCAAATAAACCACACAAATTCAGTTAAATATTGCAGTTTTTTTTTTTTTAAATTACTCCATTTTAAGAGCTATTCTTGAGAAACAACAAACTTACAAATCTCTTCCAATATCAATCATATGGAAGATTTCATTTATAAAAGTGTCACAGACTTAAACAGAGCAAAAAAGTAACATTCATACAAAAATAAATTACACTGAATTCTATACAATGAATTGTCTTAAACCTACTGAACATGTCATTATCACACTAAACAAATGTTAAATAAGAAAAGAAAGGGAAATTAACCCACCACATACCAAAGTGGACAGATGCGATGAGAGGGAACAAAAATGTTAAATTAGTGATGTGCTCTTAAGGTTAAAAATTAATAACACATACAATGACACAGGATTAGCATTATCTTGGGTCTCATCCAGAATACTAAGGAATGAAAAAAACCTTTCTGAATGCACAATTCCCAACAACTGATTCTTCTAGAAGACCCATTCATCTTAATATCTGTTACCATTCAAGATTTTTTTTTACTCATATCACAAATATAAGATGGAATCAAAAGGACCTACCATAATTAAAATAAACTGTCTTCAACCTCCACATCAAGTTTGACTCAAATGCTAGATTTTTATATTAAAAACGTTTTTTTTTTCTTTTTTGTTACTAAAATAAGTGTTCTAATATGTACATTTGCTGTCTGGTCATTGTTGAGTATAACAGAACAAGAACAGTTCTATAGCAGTATTGTACAAGTGACGAGGGAGCGGATATCGCATCACATGCCAGTTCTGATGGTCTTATAGAGATACTTGGGTGGATTGAGTATAAATGAGACTCTGAACAGAGCATGCAATAATAGTCAGAGGTCACACACTTTATGTGAGTTGGGTGGGCACGTCAGTTGTCTCCAGAGCGACTGCTGGCCTTGCAACGTTCAGTCAGTAACACAGCAAAAAATTTCTGAGCAAGACGTGCAACCATCCCCCCTTTCCCCAATCGAGCAACACATAATTATTAAATTTCTTTCATGAAGGTGTGAAACCAACAAAAATACTTTAAGGATTTTGAGGATCGTACACTGCCAAGGACTAGTGTTTGCCTGGCATAAGTAATGCCGTGGAAAGTGAAAAACTGAAGCCATAGTATCATCCACGGACAAGCTTTACAGAGTAAAACATTCACACAATTTGTGACTTATTGAGGGTGAACAACGTTTGATGGTTTCTGAGATTTCTTGTGAGGTAGGTATAAGTTATGGCAGCATTCAAGCCATCATCAAAAAGCCCCTATGGTTCTGTAAAGTGTCTGCTGATGGGTGCCTTGTTAACAGAAACTGACATATTTGCAAATCTGTGACTAGCACTCAAAACAGTGTGTGGGAGAAGGGGACAGTTTTTATTTACAGCAAAACCAGTGATAAACTTCAGACCACTATTATACAACAGAGTCAAAACAACTGAGTATGTAGTACTAAAAGAAGAATGAGGCAGCCCCATTACAGGCCAATACTGAAACAATGATTGGCAAGATACTCGCAATAATTTTTATTGATGTGTCGTGTTGTGTATTGATTTTTGTATGGGCATTGTACCATCTACGCAACACTTTGGGTGAGATGAGATTAAGCTTGCTTATAACCACAAAAGACGTAACCAGCTGACAAGAGACGTGAATCTTCTCCATGACAACCCCACATTGCAGGTCTCACTTGCGCAAAGTTGGAAAAAATGAGCAGGACATCAATTGATCATCCTGCCTACAGCCCTCTGATTTTTATCTGCATGCAAATAGGTATGAAAGCTGACTCATGTGGTGACACCTGATGTGTGTGTATCTAATTCATCACTGCATGACTCATCTCCCTACCCAAATACTGTGAAGTGTGTTTGATGCTGCCCTTCAGCTTTCATCCTCAGTGTGTGAAGGGCTTTTTTTTTTTATTTTTTTTATATTTTTTTTATTTTTTTTTTTTTTTTTACATAAACACTTGGGTATGAAACCTCATTAGAAGGGTATGATAGAAATGAAATTTCTGCTAATATGTACTTAAGCAAGCAAGCTGGATGTCCTAAAATGCTCCCAAAAAATAAGGGAAAGCATATTAGATAATCATTCAAAGAATATTGATAAGGAAAAATCATTGGGCAAGGATCATTGTAATGAAAACCAAATAAGACGAGAAGAATGATATCACATGAAGAATGGTTGGATCAAATAGAATACCAAAATAGTTACAGTGATGGCAGCACGGCATTGACATGCAAAAAAGATATTAACATACATGAAACATTCTAATCATCGTGTATGTAACCTTCCCCAATAGTAGAACATGATGAGCACAAGGCACAGGTCTAGATACCTGATACCTGCCTTAGAGGCTGCAGTCAGGAGAATGTCTGGTGTAAAGGATATGTTGGTAGTCTAGAACCCAGAGGTTCAGAAGAGTTTTTTCTACTTATGGCTTTACGCCTTGTCGACGTCATTAGAGGCGGGATGGGACTGGGGACAAGGAATGGGAAGGAATTCGGCCATGGCCTTTTGAAGGAAGAGATTTGGAAAAATCATGGAAAACCCAAATCTGGATGGGGATTCGAACCGGTGTTCTCCCGAATGTTCAGAAGAGGCTGTAGTATCAGGAAGTTGTGACAGCTCCCACTGTAAAACAGTTATTGAGGTTGTTAAGTTGCAGAAACTGGTATGCTTTTTTTCTTGATAGTACAGGGTGCGGCAGCATAACTTCCTTTTTTAAAATGCGCGTCATTCAGTCGGTTGATATCGTAGCGCAGCGCTAGTGGTCTCGTTCGAGAGGCGTGACTATAAAGTTTTTTTCCGACACAGTTCAGTCGCCATCATGCGTTGGAGCAGTGAGAAGCGTACGTTTGACGTTGAGGCCTACTTTTCGAGCGGATGTTCTGTGATAGCAATCCAGCGCGCTTTTCGGAATCGCTTTAATTTAGCCCCATTGGTCACTGTCCCGGACCAGAAATCAATTGTTACGTGGGTCGCTACTTTCAGACAAACTGCATTCACCCAAAGTCACAGTGTAGTGTGTAATTTCCTCAGGTGGAATTATTGGTCCCTGGTTCTTTGAGGAAAATGAACTCACAGTGACAGTGAATTCGGACCGGTATGTAAACATGTTACAAGAATTTTTTTTCCCATGGCTAGATGAGTTGGACTTAGGGGACACTTGGTTCTAACAACACGGTGCAACGGCACACACTTCAAGAGCATCGCTGGCTGTTTTGAGGGAACACTTCCCAGAGCGCCTCATCTCAATCAGGGGCGATTTGGAGTGGCTGGCCCGCTCCCCCGATTTGACCCCTTGTGATTTTTTCTATGGCTTTTTTTTTGAAATCCCGTGTTTATGTGAACCTTCCAAGGACCATACAAGATTTGAAGACCAACATCCAGGAAGAAATTGCCACCATAGCTCCTGCTATGCTGGCAGGAGTCATGATAAACACCAGAAATCGGTTTACTCAATGTGTGCAAAATGGGTGACGTCACCTACCGGATTTGATCTTCAAAACTAATTAAAATAAAACTTTATGTATGTGCCTATATTATAAAAAGCAAATTAAAAATTTCTGATTTATACAATGGGTTTTATTAAGTTTTGAAAAAAGGAAGTTATGCTGCCGCACCCTGTATAACTAGTGTAAACAGTTTAGTATTGGAATTCTGAAAGAGTAGCCACAGCCAAATAATTTTTTTTTTTTTTTTTTGCTGCCATCAGTTTTTCAACTGGTTTGATGCAATCCTCGATCCCTTCCTATCTTGTGCTAACCTCTTCATCTCCACATATCTCCTACAACCCACGTCCTCAATTATCTGCTTCATATATTCTAATCTCTGTCTTCCTCTACAGTTCTTACCTTTGACTGTTCCCTCCACCAGCAAATTAACTAATCCAGCATGACCTACCGGCCTGTCTCTTCTTGCTGTAAGCTTCTTCCATAAACTTCTTTCCTCACCCATCATTTCCAAAACTCGTTCATTTCTTACTTTATCTGTCCATATAATTTTCAGCATTCTTCCGTAACACCACATTTCAAATACTTCAATTTTACTTCTTTCCGGTATTCCTAAAGTCCATGCTTCGCTACCGTAGAGTTCTGTGCTCCACACATAGAGTTTTAAGAAGGTTTTTCTAATTCTTAGATTAATATTTGAAACTAAAAGATTTCTCTTTTCATGAAGGCTCTTTTTGCTAGTGCTATCCTGCTTTTAACGTCATTCTTGCTTCAGCCATCGGTTGTAATTTTGTTTCCTAAGTAACAGAATTCACTTACTTCTCCAATTGCATCCGATCCTATTTTTATATTTAATCTATTAGTATTGGTATCATTTCTGCTACATTTCATCACTTTAGTCTTGCTTTGATTTATATTCAGTCCAAAATCTTCCTTCAGTACTTTGTTCATGCAATTCAGTAATTTCTCAATGTCCTCAGCCCTTTCTGCTAACAAAACAATGTCATCAGCAAATCGTAGCATACTAATTTTTTTCTCCCTGAACACTTATGCCACATGGAAATTTTTCTTTTACTTTCTTTATTGCTTCTTCTACATACAAGTTGAATATTAACGGGGATAGACTACAACCTTGTCTCACGCCCTTTTTAACTGATGCTTGTCTCTCACGATTCTCTACTTTTATTACAGCCACTTGATTCTTATATCGTTTATAAAGTATTCTTCTATCTCGATACTTTAGACCTGACTTCTTTAAAATTTTGAACATCTTGTCCCACCTATCATTATCAAAAGCTTTTTCTAAATCAACAAATGCCATAAAAGTATCTGTTTTTCTTGATCCGCCCTTCAAGTATTAATCTTAAAGCCAGAATTGCTTCCCTTGTACCGCGATTTTTCCTAAACCAAACTGATCTTCACCTACTATGTCTTCTACTACCCTTTCCATTCTTCTGTATATTATTCTGGTCAGTAGTTTTGAAGCATGTGATAATTCTCACATTTGTCGGCTTGTGCTTTCTTCGGAAGTGTGGAGATGATATTTTTATTAAAATTAGTTGGAATTTCTCCTGTTTCATTACTTTTTGATATCAGCTTGAATAATCTTTCGATTCCTTCTTCTCCTAGGGATTTAAGAAGTTCTGCAGGGATCTCATCAATTCTAACTGCCTTATTTGCTTTCAAGTCATTCAGAGCTCTATTAAATTCTGTTCTCAAAACACGATCTCCTAAGTCATCAATGTTGACAACACCTTCCTTTTCTATTACACTATTGTTCAAGTTGTCCCCATCATATAGTTTCTCAATGTATTCCTTCCATCGGTTAGCTCTATCATCTGAGCTTAAAAGAGGTTTCCCATCGGCAGCTTTAATGTTTTCACCTCTATTCTTCATTTCCACAAAATTCTGTTTGATCTTCCTATATGCAACATCTACTTTACCTACGACCATTTCCTTTTCTACTGCTTCACACTTTTCTTGTAGCCATATTCCTTTTGCTTTTTTTAATTTCCTGTTTATTTGATTTCTAAACTGCCTATATTGCTCTCTTCGTGCTTCATCCTGAGCATTTTTGTACCTTCTCCTCTGATCCATCAGCTCCAAAATTTCTTCTGTGATCCAAGGTTTTCGCACAGCTTGTTCCCTAAAGCCTAATGTTTCTTTACCAGCTTTCATTATTTCGGTCTTTAATGCAATCCATTCTCCCTCGGTTGAGCTCCTTTCAGAGTTACTTCTTAGACCTAAGTCTACCATTTCTGCAAATTTTTCTCTCGTACTACGTTGTTTCAATTTTTTTTTCCCCCCCCACTTCCTTATTCGCTTGAATTTTAGCCTGCACTTCAGCACTATCACATTATGGTCATAGTCTATGTCTGCTCGTGGGTACGCCTTACAGTCTAGAACTGACTCCTGAATCATTGTTTGACCATGATATAATCTAGCTGATATCTGCCTGTATCAGCAGGACGTTTCCAGGTGTATATCCGTCTTACATGGTTCTTAAACAGTGTTCGCCACTACTAGCTTATATCTTTCACAAAATTCTAACAGCCTGCTTCCTCACTCATTTCTTTCTCCTAGACCAAAGCTTCCTACAGTATTCCCCTCTTCTCCTTCTCCCACTATCGCATTCCAATCACCCATGATTATTAGATTTTCCTCCCCCTTCACATATTGGATTAATCCTTCAGTTTCAGTGTACATTTTCTCTATTTCCTCGTCATCTTACTGTGACATTGGCATGTCCACTTGTACTAACGTGGTTGGGACGGGCTTAGTTTCTAGCCTCATCAAAATAATCCTGTCACTAAACTGTTCATAATAACTCACCCGTTTCCCTACTTTCTTATTCATTACAAATCCTACACCAGTGACAGCTTGTGTGCTAATAATCCTGTGTTCCCCAGACCAGATATCCTGTGCGTTCTTCCATTTAATCTTGCTAATCCCAACAACATCTAACTTAAGTCGTCCCATCTCCCTTTTTAGGTTTTCTGATTTACCTGCCCTATTCAGACTTCTAACATTCCACGCTCCTACTCGTAGAATGTTTCTATCCATTCTGATGACTCCTCCCTGAGCAGTCCCCACGCGCATATCCGATTGGGGGACTATTTTACCTCTGGAATATTTTACCCAGGAAGAATCCATCATGATATATGTAATTTGAGAGGATTACATGTCCTCAGGATACCCTTTTGGTCTTTATTGCAGTGGTTTCCCGTTGCCTTCTGCATCCCCATGCAGTTGATCATTTCTGATTCATCCGCCTTTAGGGGCCGTTTCCAGCCCCAAGGGCAAGAGGGTGCCCTGGACCACTCACCGCTCTTCCGCCCTCCTTTCGGAGGCCGTTGGTAAGCAGTGGGTGACTCCTTATACCGGGAATCATTCAGTCGTCAGAGCCTCGTCCGTACAAACAGGATGCACCACGTGAAGGAGAGGTTGACATTTGGTTGGAAAAGGCTAGTATAGTCTCTCCCAAACCCTTACACCCCAGTCAAATAATATAGATAAATATAAATGCAATTTACAGAAGAAAAAATTAGCAACTGTGGTATTTCATTATAATTACCTGGCACACAAAAATAAAATGATACACATACACTCTCTCCTTCTCTACTTTTAAGGAGGGAAAACATTGTATTATGTAATCAACTGAAGAAATTGCTCTTCAGACATTTAAAGTTTTCCATCAGTTATGGGAAGATGAAAGCAATGAGACTAAGTAACAGCTGCAGAAATAGCTGCTAGAATAACCATAAACATTATTTTATTCTTTTGTACCTGTCAATTATACTGAACGCTTCTTCTGTGCCCAAAGTGCACAATGCATTAACAGCTGCATAAGTGGGAGCAAGATGACCATACTGCCCAGGACCTCCACCAAATCCTCCCTCAGAACACTGACACCTGGAACAAATAAAGTACAAAGGCATCATCAAAATTCTCTACTCCCTCTTCCCCATTACAGAAACTTACTGCGAGTTTCACAACATTATCACCTTGCCAGAAACTGCACAATATTAGAAATGTGAGTAGGATCTAAAGTTTCTTCCAGCAGCTCCAAGGAATGAAGTATCCAATAACAGAGCCATGGTCTACTCGAGTCTAAACACTGTAAATCAACAAAATTAGTTTTAGTTACATGTAGTTCAATAAAAGAATAAATTTTATAGAAAATATTTCAATATCATTCATAAAGAAAAAGCATTAACAAAAAATTAATTTTAGTCTCAATCCACTCTGAGTATTGTTGTCTGGGTCATAGTGGGAAGTTCATTTGTGCTCTCCAATTATCCACAATATCCTTTAATTCTAAAAATCTTAACCTGTTGCTCTTCAAACTGTGAGTAAAACCCTTGCTTTCCCTACAAAAATTAAATGCAACACTCTTTTGTGCGCCATACTAAAATGTCTCACAAAAATAATCAGGCTTTTTCTTCATGCAAACAATAATAGTATGGCAACAATATGCTCAGAAGGGTTTCCAACACTACTGGCATGGCTCTCCACTTCTGGTTGATAAAGTTGAAACATAACTGAAAGATCGAATAAGGGCTACTACTTTTAAAGCAGAGCTTGCACCACACTGTTTTGATCCATAAAATTCTCAGATAATTCAATTAGAAATGTATTAAACTATGCAAAACTGTCATTAATTACGATGTTATCCAAACTAGGGTAAAACTAGTACAAATCTTTTCATTTTTATCTAAAACAAAACAAAAAAAATGAGCAGAGATTTTTTTCCTCCCCTCAGTCTAAAATGTAACACTGATTTATCACACTTGAGGCATTAATGGTATTTTGTTAATAACATTCAATTCGTAACAAGTAACTGCCGATACAACTTTATATCCATTGAGTTATGCCCTAAGTCTGAATAAAAAGAGAGAATGACTAAAATTCCAGTCTAGTACAAAGATACAGTTTATTTAAATCTGTGTAATTACCACTCTTTACTCAACATTAAAACAATTGTGTTTCTGACATTCCTGAAGTATGATAATATTATTTTAGTAACTTACAGAAATTATAAACACTATACACCTTGTGCAATTTATTATACAAGGTGAGTTAAAGAGGACTTTACAACTTTCGAATGACATAGAAATTTGTTGAGATAACTTACAGAATTGGTAGATGTGTCATTTTGTAGCAAACAACCTCAAGTTTGATGCATATAGTGCATCAGTACACCATTCCACCACCAGGAACACCAGCTTAGTGCACAGTTAATACCACTGGTGCAGAGGATACTTGCTGTGTGTTTTGATTTCATGAAGTGATGAGTCAACATTTCATATCAATGACATGGTGAACACCCACAACTGCAGAATATGGAGCAGTAAAAATCCACTTAAAACCCAGGAATACATTCATGAGAGCTCCAAAGTTAATGTACTTTGTGCCCTTAGCAAGTTGAAAATGTAGAGCCCTTTCTTCTACATGGAGAAAACTGTCACTGGTATTGTATATCTGGATTTGCTTGAAGCACTTTTAATTCCACAGATCGATGAAGACGATCGAGATGGCATGGTTTACTACCAACAAGCCGATGCACCACCTCATTTCCTCATGGAAGTTCAAAGCTTCCTTGATAATCATTTCCCATGTCGGAGGATTGGCTGTGAAGGGCCATGGCCATCTCACTCCCCAGACTTGACACCACTGGATTTCTTTCTCTGCGGTTTCATTACAGATCATGTGTATGCTTCTCCCCTACCAAACAATTTGGCAGACCTCAAAATTGAATCAAAGCTGCCCTTGCACAAGTTACACCCAATTTGCTGCAACTAGTGTAGGAAGAAATTGATTACTGGTGTGATGCTTGCCACATGACAAATGGTAATCACATCAAACCAAATTACACTTGACACTTTTGTGAAACATGAGGTTGTTTGCTACAAACTGACACATCTATCGATTCTGTAAGTTATCTCAATAAATTACTATATCATTCCAAAGTTGTAAAGTCTTTTTCGATTCACCCTTTATTTCAAATGAAAAATCTGTATTTCTATCTCACTGCATTAGCAAAGGCATACATATAAGTTATATAACTTCACACACACCAAAAATTCACTGCAATTTTCATAATATTATGACAAAAATATTAATTTTCTTTCAGAAGGAAAAATTTACATATGTATAAGGTGGTGATTATTTTGAACAAGATATTATGACAGTATGTGCACAATTTGGCAATATAGAAGGCAATACAGCTGAACTCTATCATGGATATATAACAGATTTCTATGATGGATTAAATGTGTAGCATTGATGAATTCAACCTAAGAAGTTTCAAGCAGGAAAGAAGTTTCTACAAAATTATGTCTATGAATATTTTTATTCTCTAAGGTTGAAGTGGGTAAACCAATAAAAAAAATAATAAATTTATGCAACCTTTTACTTACTTGATATGCTTTTGGCAGGCGAGTGAGAAATGTCTTAAGGAAAGAAACATGTTCTGACCTTAGCAGTAATGGAGCATCATTATCGACTTCTAATCTCTTATGAAAGGCATCGTATAAGTCTTCTACAGAATCTTCAACTTTTTCCTGGTAAGAGAATCGTTTTATACAGACAATATTAGTTGTATCCTCGACAACAATAACATTCCTTCTTACAGGACATTTCTCTTATGCATTATGCAAATATACTACTTTAAATGATCATATTAAACAAAAACTTTTATAGCTAGAGTAAAGCATATATTGGTGATGAGGCTTGGAAAGATATTGGTCAAATAATGAATAGTAGTGAATGGAAGAGAAAATATGATCAACAGCACAAGCTAACACTCCAATTTCTTGCATTAGGGAGTAGGAAAATTTTCTTTTATAGGTAAGGGAGTCAGGGATTGCAATAAATTACCAAGGGAAGTAACGAATAATTTACAAAAAATGCTGAATGAATTTAAAAATAAAATTCATGAAGGACAAAAGTAGTTGGGTGTGGAATTTACTCCCAAAGGATATCTCCTATATAATTTCTTAATCTCACTCATTCACTCACCTTGATAGTTATTGGCTGGTGTACGTTGTCACGTGTCAGCCTTCGCTCGCAAATTAACAGGCACCAGAGATATCATTAGAAGAAATTCGAGGTCATGTCCACAATTTAATAGTTAAGTAACTGCTACCAAATTATTTGGCATAATACAATCATAAAGTTTGCTTTTCGTAGCATATTATAGTTAAAAATATCAATAAACTTTACAGCTGAAAAAAAGTGGAACTACTTTTCAGTAACCTATTGCTAATGAAAGCAACATATAAAAACTTAAATTTATCATGGTCTCTGCTGTAACCATGAATGCCAATTGTCATTCTGTAACAGGTTTAATTTCAATTTAATTTAAACTTTTGCTAATTTTATTGCTTGACCAAAGTTTATATATTACGATTTATTTGCTTCTTACGTATTTTACTGACCACTTTTGTTAATGGTCTTTGTTCATGTTCTCTGTACGTGAGTTATTAGGTTGTTTAAAGTGGACATGAGACCAAATATGTTACCGAATCAAGTATTCTGGCAATTCTTTTCTTGAGAGTTGCTCAACTGTTTAATAACGTGCAATCGGTATTAAGTTCTCTGCCCATTACAGAGACTTTGACCAGAGATTACATTATGAATGCTCAGCCTCAGTAAAGAAAACTTGATGATTTCGAAGCAAACAGGAATTCTTCAAATTTTGCAGAGTGAACGTTAATGGTTAAATACAAGTAAAGTTTGTATTTTAGCAAGTTCGAGTCTACGACCTTTGAAACGAATATACGATAGTGCAATAGTTTCTGTCTGTGTTTAATACCTACGTCTATTAATACCTCCGAATTATTCAAGGTCAAGAGGTTTTATGAAACACAGGTCAAGTTCGTATTCGATCAGATCAGGTCAACCTGACATAATCTTTGACCCTAAAAACTGGAACTATTCTAGACCAGTGATGATATGCAAAAAACGGTCACGAGATTACACTAATTAGATAATAAATAATAATATAAAGAATAACACTAGGAAAATTGCCACCAGAGTATGTGCTCATTACAATTAAATTTTAAAATAATAATAAGAATTTGAACCTCAGTACCCCCAAATATTAGGATTCCATGGAACATTCATTAAAAATGACAAGCATTTAATACTGTCATATCAGAAACAATAATTATTAATGTCAATAGGAAGACAAGTGAAATGTATAGTAAATCAAAGTTTTTAAACAAACAATGTGGTAACTAATACACATGAAAGACAATACTAAAGTAAGAAAATCAAATTACGTCTCAATCAGATAGTAATTGATTATAGGTTAGACACAACATTGACCCTCCCGGATGTATCTACAGAATAAGCTGGGAGTAAGAAAACAAAGAAGAATATATGTGGATCCAAGGACAATTGCTTCTGGACTTCAGTAAATTTAATACATGCAATGAAAAAATCCAGGGTTCAGTATTTCTGAAGTCATCTTTAAGGCATACAGAATGTCCCAGTAATTTAATGAATGCGCTTGCATGTGATCATCTTTATCGAACACTTATATGAACTGCTCTTCAACACTCATTCAAATGTTGGTGAATCAGGAAGTGAGGTGATACATGTGCAATACTCAGGAATTGAGAAACATCCCCAAGCCTAGACTAGATGGTAGTTGTAAGGTACATCTTGTGTGTTATAGTGCAGGCTATTGCAGGAAATGGAATCCTGGAGTAGTTTTAGGATGTCAATGAAGAAATGAAGTTATCATTCATAAATGAGGAAGTTTTGATCTTAATCCACTACAAAAGCATCACTGACAGTCACAATTCCAGCTCAGTGCACACTGGGCTATTGTCTGACTTAAACAGTGGATTAAGAGGAAATGGTGTGGTAAATTTGTTTTATGGTAATTAGGAAGTATAATGAAAACTATCAAATTATTGCACTTCATTCATATCAAAAAATGTTTACTCTTTTAGTTGTTAAATACAGTAGTACAGTTGTAGGACATCCACTGGCATCTGGATGTTCACAATCTCTTGGCTATCCACAAACAGTATTCACAAAAATGCATTATCTTCCCTGTCATACAATAAACATTTAATGTTTCTTTACTGTTTGGAGACATAAGAACAGTTTCTTCAAGAATTATACTCCATTAAATAACACTATTTGTATTCCATTTTGTGCTACTCTAAAATAGCATATAATCGCTGGATCTTCTCAGGGTAGTGGACTATAATCTTATAAACACTGCTGTTTCAGATAAATATTTAAAATATCATTGATACCAGCTGCAGAAACATCTGGTAACAGCATAAAATCAATGAAACAATAACTCTCTTAATTTCAATACTTACCCAACTCTTCTTCAGTTTCACCAAACATGTAACAAGTAATTCATTAAGTTTCAACTTGTTATAAAGGAAAACTAACATTGTCAAGAACAGTTACTCTAGTGCACAAATTAAATTAATAAAAAAATCAGTAAAAAGTAATTCGCAATCTTAGTTTTCACAACATATTTAGCACCCAATTAACGAAAGTCTCCATTGAATATCACATACGATTTTTTGTTGAAAAATATTATCCAGTGAAGCACTGAATTTAACAAAATTGCTCATTTAGGTATTTTGCGAATACCATAAACTCCAGAAAGATCACTGTAGTTTTCCTATAAATTTTAAAGGACTACATACTGTATATAACCATAAATTTTGAAAGATAAAAAAAATCTGGTCAGTATGGGATGGTATATTTGAAGATAATCTTTTTCTGTATTAAATAAAACATGGGAGATTAGATTCATTAGGGCTGACATCTTTTAATAATGTTTTAGAAAGGTTTAGTAATATTACAGAGAATTTTGAGTGATGGTGAAAATCTTGACCATGGCATCTTCATGCTAGTTTGAAGTGGGAAAATCTGAAAGAGCACTCATCCTAATGCAGAAAGGTAGCCCATAGGTTGGAATGGAATATTAAGTTAGTTAACATTATGGAAAAGATGTTTTCGTCTGTAAAGCTGAATAAATCAATTCCACATTAAGTTTGGGAGATTGTTAATTCTAAGGGTCAGGTGATTAAGATTGACGAGTCTGAACATTCTGTTGTGATTGGATTCACAGTGTAACTGGAATCTGAACAAATGTCCAATGTATAAACAAGCAAAATATCTGAATTCTTTCATGAGAAAATTTATGGATTATTGCAAACATAAAATTAGGAATTTCACTTCTTAGAGGCTGTGGTCAAATAGGTACAATATTAAGTTTTGATATTCTCAAAATAGCAGTAAAAAAAGAAGTGGTTACTGCATCTTTGGGAATCTTCAGTGGATAATTTCCAAACCTATCACTCCAAATAAAGTGTTCTTTAATCCACATTCCTAGGTAATCTGTGATTTTAAACAATGCTGAAAATGGCCTGTAGGATAGAAACTTTCATTATGCAACCGAAAAAACTTTCTTTTTAAAATTTTGGATGATCATTGACTAATGATGCAACTTTCCAACTAATACAGTATCCAGAAAAAAATTAATTACTGGTAGACTTCTGTGATATGAAATGGACTGCTTATAACAGGTGAGACATGGAAGGGTGGATAGTAATAAGGCTTTCAAGTGGAAGAATAATTTCATACAAGAAACTAAAATACTGCATTTATTCCTTTTTAAAGGTCTTAATAAACTCTGGTAGCTCAGTGCCAAAGCGCTTGCTTTCAAAAAAACGTTCGCTGCTCCTGCCCCGGGCATGAATCCCGGCAGGCGCAGGAATTTTGAGAGTTGTGCTTAATCATATGAGCTATGCCAGGACGCTCCGTGGTTCGGATTCCAAGTTAAACTGTAGGTCCCAGAGGAAAGGAACTGGCCGTCCTACCTCTGACACAATGGCTTAGTATGCCTCTTTCTGGAGGATCCAACCAACCTACGGGTTGTGGACTAAGTTAAGTTTTAAGTTTATATCTTAGATTAAAGGGACAGTGTGAAAAATGGTGATATATAAAAAATATGTAAGGGGTTAGGTTCAAAACAATTATACATGTCACAGAATACCAATTGCTCCAAGAAAATCTTTTGAAGAAAGTGAAATGTCAGTACAGTATCAATATATTAACACAGCTTTAAACATTAATGAGGACTATGCATATGTTTCCGTATCTATTTCATTACTCTTTATTAACTACTAGAATGAGTTTTCAAATATTATGTTGTTAAATACAAACAATAGTTTATCATGTAAGCTGAAAGTAAGAAGATGTCTATCAGATTCTTTGACTGGATGCTGCAGTCACGTTACTGGTAAGCCAAGTTGGAAAACGATATTAAAAATCTGAATAATTTAATTTAAAGCTATTAAGCAGAAGATTTTCAGTAATTTCATCAAAACATATTAAGTATTATCCAGTAATAATTGAGGACAGTTTGCCATTGAAAACTTTTATTTGTAAATGAGAATTATTGGTGACTTAATGTATTCTGTGTCAGCCTACAACTGACAGATGTTTACTTCATAATTATATTGAAGAACTTATCTGCTACAAGGCACATATTGGTACTGTGTAACCTTTTTTCCTGTTTCAGGCCTCCAAATTTATAGTTAGATAATGAAAACAAAGAAACTGCCATGAGGCACCGAAAATAAGATAGGATAGGGAAAATAAACAAATACCCCTCACTTACCACAGATGAAAGCAGGAAGGGCAAGAAGAACATGTCTCGCCTCCCACATGACTAAGACTTATGTCGAAATATTATTCGTTTGTTTTTGTGTTTTTACGTGTTCATCTCGCCCACCTGCCTTCATCTGTGGTAAGTGACGGGTATCTGTTTATTTTCCCTATCCTATCTTATTTTCAAATTTATAGTTATAAAGACACAAAAATTCAAAATCTTGATACGTCTTCAGACCTCACTATTGCTGTGGGATGATTATTATTGCTACTAATGTGCCATGTTTATACTTCTTTTACCAATAAGGTTAGCCATTAAAATTACCAATATCATCTTTGTCTTAGTTCTAGTGGCTTCATAAATAGGAATAGATCTGAATATTTGCTACACTTCTATTAATATGTTATTCCTAAAATCAGTGACACTCACTAATTGAGATGAACCACTAATAGCTAACTTTCTGAAGGTGATTGCCATTCACTAGATGTTTGTTGTCACAGCAAGCCATTTCAGTGATTAAGAGCTAAAATAGTTAACATTAATTTCAAAATGTTAAATACATTTCTGGGTAATTCTTTGTGGCTCATTAAGAGCTATGAGAGATCACAAGTGAGGTATAAGGAAGGGATTCGTCCATCTCACTCTGTAGGAACTAACCCAGCATTCACATGGAAAGATTTCGGGGAAACAACGGAAAACCGAAATTGGATTTGGCGGGCTGATGACCAAATCCATATTCAAAATGCCAATGTATAATCTAAGTCTCAGCATTAAGAATACATAAAGAAGTATTATAAAAGTTACGGTATATGCTTTTGAGTATAAACGTGTTCCCTGTTAATATGAAAAACTGGAAGAAACTTTAAAAATGCAGTGATAGTGAACTAACTAATGTAAAGTCTAAATTTTCTTTGTCACCTCTAACCCACATTCTTTTGAGAATGATTAAGCTATACCATTTCTGGTAGTCAAGGGCAAAACTTAAAAATGTATGATTCTTTAAAACATGCATTAAGGCTTTAATTTTATTTATGTGATTCCCTCCCACTTTCCAACACAGCGAACACCACCAAAGAAAGTTTATCTCATATTCGGTCTTAGCTAAAAAGTAAAATTACATTACACCCGTTTAGAATGAACAATGAGCTTTAAATTCCCAATTTTTAAAGCCTATGACAGGACAGGAGCAAGATAGGAGAGATGGTTATATCTGAGATAGGTAAACGAATAAAAATTAGACAAAAACTCTACTGTTTGTAAAAATTGCAAGACCCAGAAGGAATGGTCTGATCACTCCAAAATTGGAGGATCTGTGAACAGTTGAACCATAATAAATGTTTAGGATTGAAGAAACATGGCATGCATGTAGAATCGGCAACCTCCTCTTTCATACAACCAGACAGGTCAGTATTATGTAATTCAGTCAGTGCAGAGCCGTCAAACAAAAAGGAAATGTGCAAGAACTGTTCGTCAACACCAAAGGTGACAATAACAACACGTGAATAAGTTTAAAGGTGGCAGAATAATTAGTTTCTGGAAACTGGGTTTGTCGTACCATGACATTGCGACACATACACAGCACAATGCTATGACAGTGATGTACGAGGTGTATACTAAAAGAAACCGTACTTCTGCTGTAATTGCTTTATTGCTCATCATACTAACTTTTACACACTGTCCCCTTCAAAGTACTGTCCTTCACTATCAATACAACGTTGCCATCATTTATTCAAGTTTTGGAACGCCTCCTGGAATGCAATTTCTCCGATGGCGTGCAGTTCTCTCGTCGCATTGTCTTGAATTTCTTGTATCGTCTGGAAATGACGTCCTTTCAAAGTGTTTTTCAGTTTTGGGAAGAGAAAAAGTCTGCCACGGCCAAGTCTGAAGAATAGGGTGGCTGAGGCACAATAGGAGTGCAATGTTTTGCCAGATAATTCGTGACAAACAACGATGCGTGAGCGGGTGTGTTGTCATGGTGCAACATCCACGACTGATTCTCCCACAGTTCAAGTCTTTTCCTACGCACAGCATCTCTCAATCGTGACAGAATTTTCTGGTAGACTTCCTTGTTTACCGCTTGACCACGTGGAACAAATTCATGGTGCAAAACTCCTTTGCAATCAAAAAAACATGACCATCATCAAATTGATGTTCGGCCGACTAATCCGCGCTTTCTTTGGTCGAGGAGATCCTTTCCCCACCCATTCTGAATACTGCCTCTACGTTTCCACATCGTACCCATAAACCCATATTTCATTGCCTGTAATGATGTTCTTGAGAAAGTTTTCGTACTCATTTGCTTTTTCAAGCAACTCCTTAGAGATCCTAGCTCGATTCTCCTTCTGCTCGTCCGTCAACAAGTGCGGCACCAGTTTTGCACTGACACGATGCATTCCAAGTTTTTCTCTCAGGATGTGATTGCAAGAGCCTACACTTATGCCAACTTCTTCAGCAACCTCACGGACAGTCAAACGGGGATTTTCACGAATCACAGTGCGAACCCTCTCAACATGGTGGTCATCTGTTGATGTGGAGGGTCGACCAGATTTTTGATCATCGGTAACTGAACTCCTGCCCTCCTTAAACCATTCATAGCACTGTGTTCGGCTCATGCAGTCATCCCCGTATGTTTGTTTAAGCATTTGAAGTGTCTCAGTAAAAGTTTTCCCAAGTTTAACACAAAATTTCACACAGACGCGGTGCTCCTCCAATTCCTTCATTCTCACAAATCCGACAAGCACTCTGCGCACGACCTCACTCAACCGGCTGTCACTTGTAAACTAATGCAGCGACTGTAGTGCGACAAGAGGCAATCTCTTGCCTAGACATGTCACTAGTATGCACGGAAGTCAGAGAATTTTATCTGCAGCCATTGGCATGCTATTTAATTAGTTCGGTTTCTTTTTGTACACACCTCGTATGTGTACAACAAGAAGTTAGAACAGAGTGTACACAGCAATGAGCTGATGCTGGATTACACAATGCAATCACAGCATGGAATGATTGCCATCTTGTCCACAACACTGTAACCTAAATAATTCATCCAAAGCGTTGGCTCGACATCAAAGGACTGCAACAGTGTAGACATGTCTGTGTCAACAGTTCGACGCCACTGCCGAGAGCTTGACGGGTGGCATACCATCCATTGTGTCAGTTTCGACCAGAAACCAACAATAAATCAAAGTGCAATGGGCATATGAGTAACATTACTGGCATGCTGAGTGGTAAAATGTAGTATTTTCAAGTAAGCCCTGCTTCCACTTGTCCTACAGTGATGATTATCTACGTGGTAGATGCTACCATGGTGAAATCAATTAGACACACTACATTGCTGACCAGCATAGAGGACAAATGGCATATGTGATCATAGGGGAGGCCATTGGACTTAATATTCAGCGTATCGAGGGGAATCTGAACAGGAACTGCTCCATCAGGAAAGTTTTAGAGCCCAAGCCACAGCTCTCCTGAAGGAAGATTCACATGCCATGCTTCAGCAGGACGATGCCCAGCCACATGTAGCAAGGAGTCTGCCAGCCTTCTCTGAACAATGACAGGTACCACTGACACCCTAGCCTGCATGTTCGTCTCACATGTCTCCCAACGAACATGTCTGGAATATGGTTGGCAGACAGCTTGTTTGTACTGGTCCTCCTGCAACCACTATCAATGCTTTGTAGTGTACGATATTTAGGGTCTACTGGAGATCGCGATTCAGCTACAACAACATTCAGTAATTTCGTTGGAATACTGCTGTAGTCACTCACAAGACGAATTATTTTCAAGCAGCAATTCCATTGTAATACAGTCTGGACCATTATTATCAAGCAGAAATTAGGTTGTAATACAGCCTGTACCAGTATGAAACCGTTAAATGTACTTCAGAAAGAATTTCTAGTGGAGTCTTGCGTTTGACCATTTCAGTATTATGATGACAACTCCTGGTGGAATCGCAATCTCCAGTAATCCCAATATTTATTTATTATACGCCAATGGGCATTGTCATCATCATTATCGTTGAGGACCATCTCCAGTTTCCCGGGTGAGGTTTACGAGCCTTGGTTATTATAGACGATTGTTTTCCACCTTTTCCTGTCCAGAAAGGTTTCTCTGTCTGTGATGTACTCCCAATTCCCGCCTCTTCTCTCTATGTCCTCCTTCAGTTGGTCTCTCCATCTTCTTCTTGGTCTTCCCACTGGTCTTTTGCCCAGTATCCTTTTTTCCAAATAAGTTTTTGGCAGTCTTTTACTAGTCATTCTCTTCACATGTCCAAACCATCGAAGTCTTGATGACCTAAGTCTCTCTTCCATGGATTCCCTTAGCTCTAGGTTTGATCTAATTTCATCATTCTTTATGCGGTCAAGTCTAGTTTTCTGGAGGGCCGTTCTAAGAAACTTCATTTCACATGCTTGGATCTTGCTAAGGTCCCTTGATGTTAGTGTACATGTTTCCAAAGCATATGTGAGAATAGGAATGAGATATGATTTGTACAAGACAATTTTTGTTCTTCTGGGAACCTTCATGTCCCATAGTAAGCCTCGCACAGTACTGTAGAAATTGGCTCCTTTGGTTACTCTACTCACGATTTCTAGCTCACTTCTACCATTATTGGCAATTATGCTCCCCAGGTAGCTGAATTGGTCAACAACTTCAACTTCGTGGTCTTCTAATTTTATATGACAGTCTGTATTCTTTCGGATTATTTTTAGTGCTACAGTTTTTTTTTATTCAATTTCATTCCATATTCTTCAAACTTATCATTCCACATCTTCAATTTGTTTTGTATTCCTTCTTCTGTTTCATCCCATACTGCTACATCATCTGCAAACACCAGTGCCTGTAGATCTCTATTGAATGTTCTTTTTAGTTCTTTTAAGATGTTATCCATCACCGCTATGAACAGAAGGGGTGAAAGGGCACTTCCTTGTTGTACTCCTTTGGTTGTACTAAACCATTCAGAGTAACCATCCCCAACATTGACACAGCTCTTGCAGTTATTGTACAGCATTTGGATCTTTCTTATGAGGTACTCTGGTATTTCAAGTTTTCTTAAGACTTTTCCAGATAGTTGATCTAGGAACATTATGGTATTCCTTTTCTAGGTCCATAAACACAATAATTAGGTTTTTCCCTCTTTCCCAATATTTTTCCACCAGCATTCTCAAGGCAAATATTAGATCTGTTGTGCTTCTTCCAGCCCTAAACCCATGTTGTTCCTCTTCTAAGATGGGCTCTAATATTGTTCGTACTCTGGCTTCAACTATCTTTTCCATAATTTTGAGGCCGTGGGATAGGAGGGTAATACCTCTATAGTTTTCACTTTTCCTTCTGTTCCCTTTCTTGAATATAGGAATTATCACCCCTTTCGTCCAGTCTTCTGGTATTTGGTTATCATTCCATATTGCTCTGAGGACTCTATACAGCCATTGTATCCCTGGTGGACCGGCAGCTTTAATCATGTCGGCTGTAACTTCGTCGGCTCCTGCTGACTTGCCACTTTTCATCTTATGGAGAGCTCTCTCGACCTCTAACCAAGTTATTGGGGTGCCTTCATCTATTATCCTCTGACTTGTTTCTTCATCGTTTATCCCATTAGGTCCATTTAGTAGTTTGTCAAAATACTGTTTCATGGCTTCCCTGATACTTCTTATATTGCGAACTATATTTCCATCAGCTGTCTCTATTGCTGTAATTGTTTCCTTATCCGATCTTTTGTGTTTTACAATTCCATATAACATTTTCATATTCCCTTTACTATCCTCTTCTAGTTTAGATGTAAAATCATCCCAGCTTTTCTCCTTTTCTTCTTGTACATAAAGAAATAATACCTAACATTAAATGTAGGATATGTATATGATCATATAACTCATAGAAGTATTTTAATGTTAGATATTAATCCAGAGTGAGATCCTCCAAATAACTTGATAGACTGGCTATTCTACACTATGGTTAAAAATCAACGTAGTTTTTGTTAGGTTACACAGCATCCAGCAGTCTTCTTGTTCGAAGATCTATAGTAAAGCAATAGAATCCAAATTGCTCCAGTATTTATGGTGAATCAATAAGCCCACTGACAACTTTTTAGAAGAAGGATAAATCTGTCAATTGCTATTAATGTTATAACAGAGATATAAGTCGCACACATTTGTAATGTTTTCATCGTACAGGTAATGTAACAGGAACTTACAGAACTTGTGTTGAACATTTCTGACACAGCTAATTTGTTATCTATAAATGGTGATCAGACAATAACAACATTTTCAAGAATTTAAATACTACTGACATGCTAATAGATGAAGAGAAACTAAATGCACAGCCATAAATCTATTTATTATGATACAGGTTTACACATTGTCAACATAGAGGCCATTAGAGTTGGGAGAGGAATGGTCACAAAAAAGAACAGGAAGAAATGTAGCCATTGTCTTTTGAAAAAACTACACCAGCATCCTGAAGTCATTTATGCAGGCCAAAGAAAACTAGAAGTGGAATCCAACTGGCATCCACAAAAATAAAAGGGTGTGAACATTAACAGCTCCTTCCCCTCCCCCTGCCCCTTTCTCCCTATACTCAGTTTTGGTATCTCCACCAATCACTATATCAGGAACGTTGTCCAGTGTATTCTATGCTAGTTTAAATACCACATTCTTTTTTCCAAATAATCTATAACACAGAGAATATCAGCTTTATTTGACCTTCAACCTTTTCTATCTGTTGGAGGTGGCATTTCAACTTAAGCACAACTGCTGCCAACGTAAGTCTAGAAAGGTGCACGAATATCAATTATTAACATTGTTTCTGCTTCAGAAGTGGTGAAAGATGATGAATAGTGATACAAATAAGTCCATGTTTTAGTTTCTTAAAATTTTTCAACTTTAACTGTTCAAGCAGATCTGAAGCAAGTATTTCCAATACAAAATCAAAGGAGAAATGACATTTGAGGAATGTTTCAGGAGGATAAAAAAATGAAAGTAAGACATTACCAAGTTGCTTGTTGTGTTATTAGATGATATGAAACTGTATTCATAACAAATTAGACACTCAGTTGTTGTGAAATCAAGCACTTGCAGATAAGTCTGGACATGACATTCTGACTAGATAGTCAGAATCTAATTAAATAAATAAATATGAAGAGCCAATTTAAATTTACTAGAGTAAGAAGGAGATGGTTACAAATTATTTTAGTGAATCGAGGAAATTTCAGACTCAAGACAATACCTTCACAGCTTCAAAATTTACTGATAATGAGCCCAACAACGTACAAGTATTTGGAGAGCGGGACAGATTGATTAGAATATCGGGCAGTAGTAAAATAAGAACGAAGTAAGAAGAATTGTAGTATTCGCTTGAAATTTGTCACACACAGTTCCTCAGGTCATACATTTTGAGAAAAAGTGCACACTCAAGTGAAACGAAACGTACCAGACATGGTGCCACACGAAAATTACTGAAATGATGCATCTTAAACAGTAGAGACCACCACTTCCATTCAAGCTGTTCATGCCAAAGATTGTATCTACACTCTATTGTAATGAATGTAAATCACTGTCATGTTTATATCATAACAAACCAGCTGGAGCAGATTGAAGAAATACGCAAACTGTTACAGCAAAGAAACGAAGAATTTAGTTTTCATTAATAAATTAAGGTTGCCTAATTTTATTACTGGCTTGGTGGTTAGGTTGTAATGCAGCCTGGACCACTCTGAAAAAAAATACATGTACTTTGTTACAATAGTATTAGATGTGAGGAATTAGTTTTAGATTCGTTGCTGTAGATTGCAGATACTATCTTTGGCAAGAACAATTTTAATGCAAATGGCAGTTTTTTTACTATTGAAATGTATCGTTTCATAACTTTCGTGAGGCTCCACGTATAAGGTGTCTTTCATTTCACTTTCGTGTACACTTTTTCTCAAAAAGTAGGACCACAGGAACATGTGTCACAAATTTCAAGAAAATAGCACAAGTCCTTCTTACCTCGTTCTTAGGGTCATCGAATATCGTATGCGATCCATGACAATCGTAATAATCAGTGGGAGCATACATAGACTTCAAGAACTATTTTCTTCTATTACAGTACAATAAATTTAACCACTGTTGTTAAAATGGCATGACTCAGGATAAAGGCAATGGTTAAATACCACTGTATGATACAACAAGAACTTCTTGCATAGCCCCTACTACATAAAGTTCCCCCTAATACACACTGTACTACAAAATCAAACGGTAATAGGGGATTACTGGAGATCGCGATTCCACCAGGAGTTGTCATCATAATACTGAAATGGTCAAACGCAAGACTCCAGCAGAAATTCTTTCCGAAGTACATTTAATGGTTTCATGCAGGTCCAGGCTGTATTACAAACTAATTTCTGCTTGAAAATATTATTCCAGGCTTTATTACAACGAATTACTGCTTTAAAATAATACGTCTTGCGGCTGACTACAGCAGTTTTCCAACGATATTACTGAATGTTGTTTGTAGCGGAATCGCGATTTCCAGTAGACCCGGTAATAAGTTGAAATACAACTTGAGCCAGCATTAATTAGCTTGTAATCTACCCAGGACCATTCTAAAAGTTCAACATGTATTACAGCCCAAGAACTACTATAAAATGATACATCTTGCAATTGACTACCACAGTATTAACCCGCGCATAGGAATGAAATTACAGCGGTATAGCGATATCCAGTTAACTCAAGTATCCATTCTGATCCAAGGTATGATAAAATCTAATGGCATCTGCTGCTACTGCTACTCTATACTGAGCGAAAAAGAACAGCACCCAATAATACACTTGACAACATTCGCCGTCTCGTCGGGAGAGATATCATACAATCGTAAAAACCGGCAGAATTAGTAGTGTTTGGAAAGGAAGAGGGAACCACAAAAACAGCAATATGCGTTTTAAATACAAAAGATTTGGAGAGACTATGTTAATACTACGAAATTCACTGATTATGACTTAATTTGGAAAAGCCTGAATGCTCAGAAAACATTAGAAACTGAGGTAATAGTTACAAAATTTAATTATTTTATAAAGTGTACCTGTTCAACTGAAGTATTCGTTGAATTGTTTTCATCTTGATAACGTGCTTTTATTATTTCTTCATACGATCTTATGGTTTCTGTCATTATTCAACTTCACTAGTAACTTAACCTCACAACATGTTTCAAAACTCCAATAGATTTCTGTTTAGCGATTAGTTCGAATCGCCAAAGATTACATACACTATGTATACATAGTGCTTCCCAATGATTCTCACTGTATCTCAGCTGTTTTTGCTGAACTGTCTCTGATATGGATCAGCCTTGGAGGAAGGATTATTCCTTCCTCCATGGGATCAGCAACAGTATTTTCGATCCATCCAAACATCAACGATGCAATTGTGTTTACATGTAGTTATCAGACACAACAAAAATAGCATTTTCTGCAATAAACAATGTATCTTATTTCTTATTATCTTATTTGTAAAAGGAAGTTATATATTGCCTCTAGCATCATTCATGATGCTAATTTTAAAACACATTTAAAGCAGTACTGTAAAAGGTTATTAAAAAATCTAAAGCATTCGCTACACACGGAAATTCATAATTCTGAAAGTAAATTTAGACAATATGAGACATTGGGAAAAAAAATATGAAAAACTATTCAAACCAACAATGACAATTTTGTTAAAGAAAATTCAGGAGAATCGAATTTTTCATTTGCTGATATATTTAATAAACAATCTATTTCATTACTAACAGCCTTCTTCAAAGTTTTTGAGAAAGCAATGTACAATGTACCTTAAAAATGGTAAATTTTTTACTAAATCGCAATTTGGTTTCCAAAAGGGTCATTCAATAGAACACGCTATATTTGCATTTACTGACAATATTTTAGAAGGAATAAATGATAAATTAATTCCTGTGGGAATTTTTTGTGGCTTATCTAAGGGATTTGACTGTGTAAATCATAAAATTCTGATACAGAAATTAAAGAATTATGGTATAGATGGTATTGTTAATAAATGGCTTAGTTCTTACCTTCTGAATAGAAAACAGAAAGTCTCGATAGAGAATTTTAATCTGCCTTAAGTGGTCCACTGTTTTCTGAGTGGGAATTAATCAGATGTGGAGTGGATCAGGGTTCTATATTGTAGCCACTATTGTTTTTTAATATATATATAAATGATCTACCCTGTGTTGCATCTAAAATCTCAAAATTTGTCCAATTTTCAGATGACACAAACATAGGAATCAAAAATACTCCTGATTTATCTACAGAATATATTTCAAATAATGTCTTTGACCTTGTTAATAAATGGTTTACAACTAGCTGCTTGTCTTTAAACTTTGATAAAACTCATTATATGCAATTCAGTACATCACACAGATTAACAAAAGTTATAGACATAAAATTTGCAGGCCAGTCCATTCAAGGGGTAGAGTACGTGAAATTCCTAGGTTTGCATATTGATCATAATTTAAAATGGAAAGTACATGTATCTGATTTACTAAAGGATTGAGGGCAACCACATTTGCGATTGGCTTGTGTCCACTAAGAATAAATCGGACGCATAGCAGTTTTTAATGGTTAATTATGCTAAGGAGATAACAAAAAACTAAATTATTTATTATAAAATATAAAAATTAGTATTATTTTTAGAAAATAAATTCGGCAAAATCAGGCATTCACTCACGTGAACGCGAACGCCAATGAGAAAGCATTACGTCACACCTCGCGAGACGCCAAAGTTGTTATTGACTTATCGTGCAACAGAACAGATTACTTGGTAAATTATTCGTTTGTATCAACTTTTGTCACGTTAATACAGTTATTCTCAGTTATACGCTGACAGACAAGTTTAATTCGCTATGGAACCAACATTTAGCAAAGCAACAGTAGCAATTAGCACAAAATTTACGCGGTAGCACTTCACAGACTTTTCGTATCAAACATCGACTTTTGCTCATCGGAATTCCGCAATGTTGAAACTTCGATGTAAGTATACACAAGTGTCAATTGTACATTTAAAGCTTAAATAGCATTTTTTCAGTTGTGTAAACAAGACATACGTTTTATAAATTAATTGATACTGGTATGCGGTTAGAATTGCGAAGTATAAGCAAGTGTTAAATAGCTAAACCAGAAGGAAGACCTGAGCGAAATACTACACACATTCCTAAAGACATATTATTTCATAAAACGTTATATGTAAAATTATAGACCACGTACTGTAGAATTAATTCGGAACTGAATTTATCACTCATTACAGATATAGCTTACTTTTCAGTAACAGGTATATCAGACGTCAAAATCGGCCAGAAATTTTGTTAGAAACGTTTCTCGACATTCATTACCAAATAAGATATTGCCATGAAAAACGAGAAACACAGATTTACAGAAATAATGTAAGTTATAATCCCGCAAACAGCTTCAGTGACGTTGTTATATGCCGTAACCAACAACTGAACATTTCAGCGATACATTGTTCATCTGAGAATATGATTCCCAACGCAATCTAACAAAACAACTAAGTTAACTGGCTTTATTTTCGCACGAATCGAAAATACATATTCACCACTGCCATGAATGTATAATTTGTGTAGTAAATTTCAGACCGACAGCACATTTCCTTCTTCGGACCCTGTTCTTGCGTCCGAGCCTTTGATTTTTACACGCTTTATATTAGCTAGACTTGTATGTATGTATGTATGTATGTATGTATGTATGTATGAATGTAACGGAATTTTACAACTCCATTTTGACCCACTTCCCGATGTCCGAGCTGTTTGAAATTTGGCACACATATTAAGAACCGGTGACAATACAATAATTTCATAGCTATATCCTGCTATGCTCATTACTTTGACAGTAACAACAGAAAAATGGTTGAATGTCGTGGAATTTTGTAATATAATTTTAACCCAATTCCAGATGTCCGAGTTGTTTGAAATTTTGCTCATGTATTGATAACTGATTACAATACAATAATTTCATAGCTATGTCTTGATATTCTGATTACGTTGACAGTAAAAACATAACAATTTTGAACACGTTTTAAGAACCGTTGACAATACAGTAGTCTCTTAGCAACGTCCTGCTATTCTCGTTACTCTGACGGTAACAATAGAAAAATGGTTGCCATGTAACGGAATCTTTCATTTCAGTGTTTACCCGCTTCCTGACGTCCGAATCGTTTTAAATTTTGCACACTTATTAAGATCCGATAAAAATTCAATAATTTTACTCTCACCACGTTGACAGTGTATCCTATACTTGATGGGATTACTGAGTTAGGCAAATGCAGCCGCGACATTAGTGCACAGGTGCGATTCCAGAAATCTTTGTCATTTGGCGGCCACACCCTTCGGAGATTTCCCACCCAATATAGCCATCATCATCATCATCGTTCTCCAGTTTCCCGGGTGTGATTTACGAGCCTTCGTTGCTGTAGACGATCGTCTTCTGCTGTCTCATATCCAGAAAGGTTTCTCTGTCTGAAGTCGCTTAACGTGATGTTGAATAGTAAGTATTCGAAATATTACTTCGTACTATTATAGAAAAGTAGCCTTCCTCGTTTACCGTGCTATTGGATCTCTTGTTGAGTTGACCATTTAATTGTATTTTACTCGTGGGAATAATAATTAATAATGAAACTACAACTCAAAGAAAAAGAGAGATTGGCGAAGAAAAGCCAACAGTAAGAAACATACTTTTTAAACTATCTGAACTAAAAAGTTAAAAATAAAATTGTAGTTTAAAAAACTAAAATCACGCTTTCGTAGTAATGTGAACTAAACGGTTAAAAATAATATTTAAATATAAACATTTTGTTTAACAGTGATAGGACGTCCCACAATACAGGATAAATTTTTTTTTTTGAATAAGCTTAAAGTATAAAGTCACTGATTACAAAATTAACTTTAATGTTAAAAAAGCGTGGGATGCGCTCTACATAACTTTTGACAATGACTGTCTTTACAAACAGCCAACGACAATAAAATATAAGACAACTGAAATAGCACCCCATGCTTTTTTAACATTAAAGTTAAATTTGTAATCAGTGACTTTATTCTTTAAGCTTATTCAAAAAAAATAATTTATCCTGAATTGTGAGACGTCCTATCACTGTTAAACAAAATGTTTATATTTAAATATTATTTTTAACCGTTTAGTTCACATTACTACGAAAGCGTGATTTTAGTTTTTTAAACTACAATTTTTTGCATTTATATACACCTTTTCTAGAAAAGTATATCCTCAAAAAACAAGTGTGGCAAATTTAAAGGTATGGCACTGCCAATTTTCCGTCTGCTCTAAGCTTTGTATCAGCCTAACAACATTACTTTTCAGTTATGGTATCTCGAGAACCATGAGAGATATTTATAAAAATATATATTCTTTATTTTCGATTTGTTTCATCGAGCTGCATACGAATCTATCATCAGATTTTGGCACCACGTTAATGATAGTTCTGCCAGAGTGTGTTTATTATATTGATCGTAACACTAAATTAAGATTTTAAATCATAAAACCAAAACAACGTCAACTCATACCTTATTATGTTATCAATACTTGAAAAGTAGTGGTTCTGCAAAATTCATCAGTTTTGATTTAGGTTTAGAAATATATAGTGCACAAACACTTACAGCAAAATGATCTCCACAAAAGTAGATACTTGAATCTGCAGATAACCTATGAGCATCCTACCTCCTTGCAAGTTTTAACCACTTTTTCCTTATTTTTTCATTGTTTGGAACATATATGAATAACTTGTTTGGCGTTTCTATTGTTGTGCTTTTCCACTGGGGCACTGCACAGTGCTTATAAAACGAGGAATTCATGTTCAACTAAAGAACACCTGCCGTATACATACACGACTGCTTTTTTTAATTTCGCGAGGTGTGACGTTATTCAAGACGCCATGACAGTATTGAGCGTTTTCGCGGTAAATTTAAATTGTTTTTTTTAAAATGCAAAATACATAATTTAAATATTTGATTTTTTGAAAAATAGTACGTTTTTTGAGAAATAGAGATACTAAGGTAAAGTATTAACCTATTTTTTAAATTTAGTCAACTAGCCAATTCGTACAATTTCAGCTGTAGGTGATCTCTGTATGAGGCAGCTTAGTTTATTTTCCTTATTTTCACTCCTATTTTCGGAATAGTATTCTGGGGAAATTCTACCCATAGAGACAAAGTGTTCAGAGCCACGAAGCGAGTAATAAGAATTATGTGTGGAGTTAGCAATAGAACTTCATGTAGAGAGCAGTTCAAGATGTTAAATAATTTTAACATTGGTGGCTGAGTATAAATACACATTATTTCCTTTGTAGTCTCAAATAATACTTTGTTTGAAACAAATAGTAAAATACACAGCTATGGCACTAGAAGTAAAAATAATCTTCACATGGATTACAAGTCGTTGTCATTTATAAAAAAGGGGATACATATCGTCAATAAGCTCCCAACAAACATTAAATGTCTAACAGATGATAAGAATAAATTCAGGAAAAAGTTGAAAAAATTTAATTGACAACTCCTTCTACTCTGCCGAAGAATTTATTTCTAAGGTATCTACAAGATAAACTGTCAGTATTTTGTGTAAATGTAGTTGACATGATTAATGTACTATGTATGTTATGACTGTATATCTTCTGGTGTATGTATTATTTTCTTATGCAATTGTTTTTCTGTAAATTGACAACTTTCCACATCCGACAGAGCCAGTCTATTATATTGGTATCAATGGAAAATGAATCTATTGTATTGTATTGTATTACATAGTTGAATTACAAAAATATATTACACTCATCTGGAATATTTAAACTGAAAGTAATAAAGACGATGATGCTTTCATTATAACTACAGATTTAGAATGTAAGTGGTGACGCAGCACCCATGAAAATTCACTGAAGAGCAAAGAAACTGATGCATATGCAAACACAGAGATAGTAAACACTCAGAGTACGCCGCTGCTGTCGGCAAAGCCTATATAAGACAACAGGTTTCTGGCGCAGGCGTTATATTGTTACAGCTGCTACAATCGCAGGTTATCACGATTTAAGTGAGTTTGAACGTGGCGTTATAGTCGGCGCACGAGAGTCGGGACACAGCATCTCCGAGGTTGCGATGAGGTGGCGATTTTCCGATACGACTATTTCACGAGGGCACCGCGAGTATCGGGAATCCAGTAATACATCAAATCTCCGACATCGCTGCGGCCGGAAAAAGATACTGCAAGAATGTGACCAACGACTATTGAAAAGAATCGTTCAACGTTACAGAAGTGCAACCTTTCCTCTAATTGCTGCGGATTTCAATACTGGGCCATCAACAAGTGTCAGCATGCGAACCATTCAACGAAACATCATCGATGTGGGCTTTTGGAGCCGAAGGCCCACTCGTGTACCCTTACTGAGTACACAACACAAAGCTTTACGCCTGACCTGGGCTCATCAACACCGACATTGGACTATTGATGATTGAAACATGTTGCCTGATCTAACAAGTCTCGTTTCCAATTGTATCGAGCGGATGGACGTGTACGGGTATGGAGACAACCTCATGAATTCATGGATCCTGCATGTCAGCAGGGAACTGTTCAAGATGGTGGAGGCTCTGTAATGGTGTGGGGCGTGTGCAGTTGGAGTGACATGGGACCCCTGATGCGTCTAGATACGACACTGACAGATGACACGTACGTACGCATCCTGGCTGATCACCTGCATCCATTCATGTCCATTGTGCATTGCGAAGGATTTGGGCAATTCCAGCAAGACAATACGACACCCCACAAGTCCAGAATTGCTACAGAGTGGCTCCAGGAACACTCTTCTCAGTTTAAACCAAACTCCCCAGACATGAACATTATTAATCACATCTGGGATGCCTTGCAACGTGCCTTTCAGAAGAGATCTCCACCCATGGACAGCCTTGCAGAAGGCATGGTGTCAATTTCCTCCAGCACTACTTCAGACATTAGTCGAGTCCATGTCACGTCGTGTTGCGGCACTTCTGAGTGCTCGCGGGGGCCCTGCAATCAGTTTCTTTGGCTCTTCGGTGTATATCTGTAGATACAGCTTCCATCACTCTCGACCGTTGGCTTACTAAACTCTCCTATTTTCATGAGAGCTGATCCATGATTACTTATTCCAAGCTTAATTTGATATCCCGTTAAATTATCATTAACCTTCATTAGAAAGATTTCCAGTATGTTTCAACGCTTTGTGTTCTCGTACTACCACTTACGTAAATCATCATTCCCTTATTAAGGTATTTCCAAATCTGTACCCCTTTGTGTTATCAATCTGATTTACTTCGCATTCCCCTTTTGATAAATTCAAGCCCCACGAAAACGATTATCTTATATATATAAAAAAATCTCGTGTCACGATGTTTGTCCGGGATGAACTCCGAAACTCCATAACCGAATTTGATGAAATTTGACTTACTGTGTGTAATTTGGCCCAACTTAAAAGACAGGATAGTTATTATCTCCACTATTGACCTCAATATTTATTATTTCGAATTAAATGTTCATTAAATGGTTTATAATTATTTGTAACTTCTGTGGATTGCAGTGGCCTGGTGGCTCAGTGGTTAAGGCGTCGGACTGGAGCTCGTAAGGTCCCCGGTTCGAATCCCTGTCTCCGCGGGGATCTTTATGCGTACTTAACCCTGCCTTTACCTCCGGCACAGCTTGCTGTGTAATGTGAAGTAAGCGAGAACACTTCCGTGGTAAACTGTAGGTCCCCTGTACCTGGTAGCACTACAGGGTTAGGTTAAGGCGGCTATGACAGGGGCGGAATGCGCAGCCAATAGAAACCCTGTCACCAGGTCATTACGACCACAAGAAGTTATTTTTATAGTTCCTACTGTTAGAAATGTATGGAAGTACTTTTTTACGTTATATTGATGCCTCAGGGGATATTTTCCATTAAGTAAATTTTAATAAAATGCAAGTTAAAAAAATTATGTTCGTTTGTCCTTAATTTAAACTCTCTGAAAGTCTTTACCAATTACTTTTGAATTTTCAAATCGACGAAAACGTTTTTGTCTTTATTAGTGAATATTAATTTGACAACATTAGGGAGTTTAGAATAACATTGGTCTAACGTACTATAACTACTGAGTCATAGCAAACGCGTGACCGGGTCAGCTAGTGTGAATATATATTACAACGAGTTGTACGTTATAACAAAGACTGGAGATAAATCTCCACGTCCGATTTTCGTATTTAAAAGTCCCTTTCATTGGTATCATCAATTTGAGAAATATAAATTAATCTCTGGTTGAGAAATTAAAGGAATAAAGCAGACTAATGAGCAAACATTCTTGTTTTAAGATCATAAATTCTTTAAATAAATTTTCCGACTCAATTAGATGTGTCAAATTTACAATTAGACTGGATAACTTAGTGATATTTTTCTTATCGTGCATACAGATGGAGGTAGATTTTGAATTTTTAGTTCTCTGCCAATATAAAATAATAATTTCTTAACTGTCAGTATTTATATAATGAGAAAAGATTTGATGCTACAAGATGCCTTAAGGTAATCGCCTATTTTTTTAAAGGTGAAAAATAAAATTCGCTTTGTGTGAGATTAGTAGTGTAGGAAGCAGAAGGAACTGCTTCCAAGTTGTTGTCCCGAAGAAAAATTATATATTTAAGTCTCCTGTTTTATAATCAGACACCAATTTTGTGTGAAGGAAAAACCGGGCAGACCTGCCTCCCGTCACTTTTTAGTGAGGCGATTAGCGCTAGAAATCGGTTTCATTTACTAAGAATCAGTTGCGTCATAATGATAATGAAACAAACTTTATTTTGGAACAACTCATAGTAATTCCACTTTCTATTTCCTAAACTAGTTTGTTTATATGATTTGTAATCGATATAAATGCCATTCAATTGTTTATTTTAACGTTAATTTTTCCGTTGTTTTAAATAATAAGTCTGACAAGAAATCAAAATTTTTCAATTTACGTCAAGAATCAGAGAGCTTCTTCCACATTAAGACGATAAGAAATTTATATGCCTAGCTTTACCTTGGTGATGGTGTCCGGCGCCTTACATAGGATTGACTCGTTCGAGCTTTGGTGGTGGAAGAATTTTCTGATCAGTAGATTGCGTACCAAAGTCCTGCGTTAAATCCCAAACCTCTCTGCAGTGTGTGAGAAGTGAGGGCATACGTCACTGATGGTGATTCGTCCGTCGGATTGGGTCTTGAAGCTTGGTGGTTTCTTTCGGAAGAGTAGTACTGAATGGGCCGTCACCAGGTGTCACGCTGTTCTTTCAAGTCTCATCCACAACACAAACAACAATCGACACTAAACACACAGACTTTCACCCAAGTTACAATATCACGAACACTGTCACCCTGGGGATGACAACGGGTAACCATCCCAGCTCATCTTCCCAGACGTTCCCACAATAGGGATAAAAAACCCACATCGTTACCGCTTACGCCCGGACACGGATAATGCGTGGATAGAGGAAGAAGAAAAAAGAAACAGAAGAAGCTTCAGTTTAACAATCTGCTCTTTGAAGTGTTTGTAATCAGTTTGTTTAGATTTACTGAGCTTACTTCATCAGCGAAGAAATGGTGTTGCGACTGCTATTATCTAGTTTCTTTAGCTTCTGCACTTTTCGTTACAAAAATATTTCAATGTCCTATTTACAGCTAGTCAGATCAGTAATATTGATAATAAGGTGATACTTCTCCTAGATGATACGTTGATAAACATCTTGCAACATATTTTGACAGTAGTGACGTATATGCCGACGCGCCATAAGATCCAAAATAATAATGACAACTGTAAAAGCGAAAAAAAAATCCTAACTTTTCTAGATTTGTGTGTCCAAATTGAGTAGTAACGGCTGTTTACTTTTTCTTGAACCATGATTCTCTTAATTCAGATTATTCCTCTTGCAATATATGTGTCCATTTATATTTATTTTTACATTATTCTTAAGAGAATTTCTTGAGAGTCATAATTAGTGTTGTAAAAATACGGTTTTTTTTCTGGCTTGAAAAAAAACATGATAAAAAACTTTGAAAAAATAAACATGTTTTTTCTTTTTCTGGAACACGTTTTTTTCACAACTACTAAATCTCAAATTTGTAAGGCAGTTATCGTTTAAAATGACTGTTTTAGAGTTTATTCTAATTACTTATCTTAGTTTAAAATCTACTATATTTTTCTGCTTCAGTAGGAAAAAAATTACGAAAATATTTGCAAAATTGACTGAAATTTTCGTTATGAACGGGGATTAACCGAAGAGACTAGGTTGCGCAAGAAGGAATCCCCATTCCACATTGTTTGGATTGATACTTGCTGTTTGAAATAGTGCTGCCAGCCCTACAAAATTACCTACAGATCTTTTAAAAAAATTAGGAATTTAAAATTTATCCACTGTTTTTTGCCTCTTTTTATTACTTATTGGGCTTTCCTTATATTCGTATACTTGTTAACTCTCAGAGTATAGAAGTACTGACTCATTAAATTGTCAGTAAGGGAGCGTGCATAAACCACATAGCTCCATTTTGGCATCCTGTGAACCCCCCCTCCTCCCCCACGTAGCCCTACGTGGCTTTTGCCTCCCCCCCCCCCCCCTTCCCCGCTCACGTAGCAAGTAGCTTTCTTCCGTTTTGATTCCAGAAGACATTTTGTACTGTTTTCTCTTGTCAGACTATTGTAAATTATATACGGATATAATTAACTGAGGGAAATAAATACTCACATGCTGTTGTGAGTTCAGATCCTCATTTTAACTGTGAAAAATGTCACGAAAGGAAAGTTACGTGGCCTGGCTCGGAACCCCCTCCCCCTCTCCCCACGTAGCCCAGCGTAGCCTTCCAGCTAACCCCACCTCCCTCTGGACCGAGCCACGTAGTTTGTGCACGGTCCCTAATTATGAATCGCTTCCTTGCAGCCGTTGGTGTAAACAAACGATTGAAAAGAAGTAAAGCTCCTATTTTGTATGATAATAGATTTTAATTCAAACTTAAAAGACCGTAATACAGAACTATCGGCGCAGTCTTTATGCACAGTGTGTACTTTGCTCACAATTTAAAATTGCAATCTCAAAATCTTTTGCGTACAATACAAGAACAACCAGTAAAAGAAAATTTAACTATTTCTGAAGTTATGGATCTATAGGAGACAGAAGAAGAGACAGAAAATTCCGACACCGATCGAACTAGTGTTGGTAGTGCTGATACTAGTGAATGTGGTACTGACATAGAGGATGAATAAAATTATGTTACCTATATAGATACACTTATGAATCATTATGTGAGACATTATATGATTCAGTAAGACTTAAAACACACTTGTAAAATGGATGTTCCTTAAATAAAACTATAATTTATCAAATATATTGTTTTCTGAAGAAAAAAAAAAATAGAAAAAACCACGGGTGCTAGGGTTTTTTTTTTCATGTTTTTTTTCACGAAGCTGAAAAAAAACTTTTTTTTTTTTCAGTTAGCAACACTAGTCATAATACCACGCTGATGGTATGGAAGTTTTTAATGTTTCTGTTTATGTTCTCCTCGGGAGTGTAAGAATGACGCTTTGGTGTAAAGTCGAGGCCTCTCTGCTGGCTCGTAATACTTGATGTTAGTCCGCATAGCATTCATTTCATATTTCAGTCTAACGATATGGCGTTGTATGAGTTAAAATCCTACAAATCTTTGTCAAGTATTCTCCTTTAACCTCGAAATCAACATTTTTTTCGTAGCACATCACTATCCAATATGCCGGCATCGTACAATTTATCTTTATACCTATTCGTTCGAGGTATCTGATCTTTGTTCTAAATATTCCCATCAGCGCTTTCATTTTAAAAACTTGTTCCTTTCATTTTGGTTATTTGATACCTGCAACTGTTACTTTCTCGACATCATCTTTATACATTCAATGTGATACAGCAATTTTTCTGTGGCTCTCTTGCATTTCTCATCTATTTTATTGTAACAAATCGGTACTGTTGTATTCGTCTTGAGCATTTTTTATTTTATTCTTCGATGCATTATTTTCCATTTCAACTGTGTTAGCCTGTTTTTTTTTTTTTTTTTTTGTCTCTTATTTCTTTACATCTTCAGTATATTACATTCTTCTTCCACTTTCTTTGAATCTGCGTTCACAATTTTTCACAATCGTTTCTTTCAGAATACTCACATTTACTGTGTTCGTTTCTGGGTGGTATGATCTGTGTTTCTGCTTTTGGATCTTGAATTTAAATCTGAATTCCGTAATTAATAGAATTAGGTCATAGTCTAGCGTGTGACTTTGCATTCAAACAACTGCAAATCAATGATCCATCGTCCATCTGTGCATCGACGATCTAGTGCTATAGACTCGTTCTCAATTACACCAGTGAAGAAATTGATTATTTACTCATTTTTGGAGATGCTTAACCTTATGAAGAAAGTACGAGTAATTCCATTTTTGGAAGGAAAATAAATAGGCTCAGGAAATCCGAAAATTCTTGATTAATGTACTAGGCCAGCGTGTATATTGTCACTGAGGCATATGTTCAATCGCAATAACAACTAATTACATTCGTTACTTGGAAATCATGAATCTGTTTCCAAAATAAATTTCTTCAAGAGAGTAACATAAATGTAGTTTTTTATTTCTTCACGCATCTTTCCGTAACAGCTCAAAGGAAACAACGTCAGTATTTTTGTCCAGACCGACACAAAAAGAGCAATAAAAATGGAAATTAGAAAACTGATAACATTTCTTATTTTCGATTGCTTCTGCTACTGTTTGATTTACCTGTCTGTGTAATTCGATCGTCTGCGGTTTGAAAGCATGAATTTTTGCATATCCAGATAATTTATGTATTTTTTAAGTTTTCTACTTTTCAAATATTACTCTTAATACACCTTATAACTCAAGTTGATAATTTTTTCATCTCATTGCTTTGAACTTTAGTTATATTAATTATATAAAAGAATTATTTATAAAATACATTAATACATTAATAATTTAGAAAACAGATACTTCAGTAAATATATACAATGTCTAATGTAGTGGATACAGATTCCGAAGTGATTCTTAAATAACTGTAAAACGTTAAGAGTTGTTAAAAACGAAAATGACACACCAAATAACTTTATCTTATTATGTAACATGATTTTTTTCCATGTCGAGTAACTATATATTAGTGTCGCAGATATTAACTTCTTTTTTCCTGAATATTCACATCCTACTTTGCAGCTCCAGAAAAATTTGCGCCTCTGGTTGACTCATTAAGTGTAAATAAGTATCTGATAATTTAAGTGACACAGCTTTTCTCTTTGAATTAGAAATCGTTGTGAAGCTTTCAACCTAATGACTAATGCAGCATCCAGGAAACAAATTTATTTTATTACAGATGTCACTGTCCACAAATTGTGTTTGCAAATCCAAACTCTGTTGGCAGGAGATGCTTCTACGCTGTGCAACGTATGCTGTTGATATGTTGCCTGTATTAAAAGCTGACACGTTGTGAATTGTATTTTGCTGACATTCATTTCCATCTTTTGAAATGGGAGTCACGTTTGGAAAAAAAGCTGCATATTCATCCAGCAGATTTAGTGCCTCATTTTGTAAATAGTGATAATTTTGCTTGACCCACATTTCGTTTCGTGTTAGCTGCTTTATTTCTCCTTTCTTCCAGACAGAACGTTTAAAACGAGTTTAGATCAGAAAATTCCTTTACACAAATTGGAATGTAAAAAATATGGAGAAGGATATTCACTACGTTGATAGATTCGACATATTTTAAGCTTGATGTTATTTTTAAATGGACATATATTTATCAAGAATAAATTTCCCATAAATTAAATTGTATAAATAGTGATTTTGGAACTTCAGTACGAATTTTGTCAATTATGACAAATATAAGAAGAGAAAATTATTAGGAGACAATCACATCCTCAGCCGAATTTATTTCTATATTTTAGAACAAATACAAAAACCTATGTCTTCCACTTTCAAAACTCATTTCCCGGCAAAATTTACGTTCATGATTGTACTAACGAAGATATAACGAAACACAATATGTGTTGCGCTAAAACAGGAAATATAATTAGAATTGAGTTTAATTGGGTTGGAGCGCTTGCTTCGGTAGAAATTTCCCTAGTCATCAATTTACTGCTTTCTAATCATTATCATTTTTATTATTATGTTATTTACTTTAAGTCTAAAATTCCCCAAACCATCTACTTTTGGTGTTTACGAATTATGCTTTTAAATTTCTTCGGCGTTTTTGGTAAATTATTCATCACTTCTATTGGTAATTTATTCCGATTATTGAACACAAAAGAACATTTTCCTACTCTATTTTCCATGAAATCGAGTGCCAGCTTGTGCACATGGTCAGCTTTTTTTCTTCCATGTACAACTAATTCTTCAGGCAATATTATTCCAAGCCTAATTCTAATTTAATTTAACTGTGATGGAGAGCATGCTCCGGTGGCAATATCCCTACTAACGCGTTGTCCCCTTTCCTGTACCTGCCTACTTATGCCCTCTAGAAATTTAAACTTTAATTTTTTTAGCGTTTTTGGTAAATTATTCATCATTTTCCTTTGTAATTTATTCCAGTTCCTGATCCCCTTACCTACGAAAGAAAACTTTCAAACGCTCTTGTGCCTGAAATCGAGTGCCAGCTTGTGGTCATGTTCATTTTTTCCCTTCCATTCACTTGGTCACCGACTTGCCCCTTCTACCTTCCCAGCACGCTTTTGATCCTCCTATTGTCTTGCATTGACTCCCAATCAACCACCTCTATCATATTAGTTCTGACTGAGTCCAGTGATAATTTCCCAAAACAAATCTAGCTGCTCTCCTTTGCACGCCCTACAACACCCGCATTTGATTCCCGTTGTAGATAAGAACCGTCGTTTTTGTTGTGTATCTTAAAATCCTTGTCGCTTTTTCAAACTAGCTCATTAGGAGTATGAAAAGCATTAACATTTCTTTTCTAAATTCTCGAAAGAAACTCCCTTTGTTACAGTGTACTGTAGATATTAGAAAATTTCGCCTTGGCTTGATTTACTAGCGACTAGTTAGAATGAGATCAAAAATATATACGCTACAGTGAATGATTTCAAAGACACTAGGTTCATATGTGTGTGTGCCGACTGTCGGGCGCCATGCCTTTGTCCTGACCACCGTGGCTCACTATCTATGAGACAATTGTATCGTTTTTAAGTTCCGCAGCGGGGCAGTGACCGGCCTGGATGTAAATCAAGCCATCTTAAAAATATATTTTTACCCTAAAAGACATATCGTGTCTCCCATTGGCGGTGAGGGGATAGAAATGAGCAATACTGTAAAAAAGGCAACAGGCCAGCAACAAGGTTATAATTGTCTTCATGACCATTACACTTCAACATTAAGACGCCGGTCTGCTGTTTCTGAACCAGCTAGACACCTCGTCATTCTACTCTGGATGGGATACTCAGGGTGGTCATGACTGATGCACTGATTCAGTGTTGAAGACAAGGGCCGAAGTGGACTACATGTTGCATCCGGTGACGTTGGGCATCGCACGCGCTGATGTCGACTGCAATCGCCGTTATAAAATAAATCTATTGTGGTAATCTCTGCAAAATGCGGGATTTAGCACGTAAAAAGGGGAACAAAAAAGGAGTTTGCTAAGGTATGAGAAGTTAAAGTAGGTTTGGACAGGACTTCAATAACAGTCGCTAATTAAGTGGCGCTTAAGAGTAAAATTGAATGTTTAGTGCTATTTCGTTACCAATTTTACGTTCCGATTTCCATGCTTCCCTTTTTGTCTCTGACTAACTCAAGCAAGTGATTCGTGTGTAATTCGAACCAAGGAGTACCATCTGCACTTTTGCGGTAATTATAATAAAGTAATTTATTTTGGTCGTCAAAATAACCAAATTCATCAGTGAGGGTTCGCACTTTTTTACCGCTATCACCTTTAACCAGCCCAAATAAATCCACTGCATGGTTTTGAGACTCAGGTTAAAGCAGTTGCGAGCAAAGTAAGGCTTACTCAGATATGAAAACCAGTTTAAGGAATCCTAAGCATTCTAGTTAAGATTGGGATTCAAAATGGGGCCTGGCTAGACACGAAATTTTATTTTTAATTAATGGAAAGGTCAAACTTGCAGGAAGTGATGCAAAGCTTTAAGATGTTATAGATAAACTTATAGGGTCATCTCAGTTCCAGGAGTATCTATCTTTATAGAAATACGTAATAAAGTTAATGATACTCAGGTAAGCTGTGTAGAGGTGTCTATTTCATACAAGAACCAATTTTAATTCGTTAATAAATGAGCAGGATATGGCTCTTGCACATCTGAAACCATCTGCACATTAACTTTCATAAATGTTAAAAAGGTACAGTAACCATCTGTGCATATAACGACAGAAGACAATTGTTTTATGTAATGAGGAACTGCAAAGTTTTATGAAACGGTGCAAACATGATTTTTTAGAATTGAAACTCAAGAGACAAGATGACTGAATTCTTTTGCGTTGTAATAGGTTAAAAAATATGGTTGTTCTGAAGTGTTTCTTCAATTATATAAAATATCTTAATGCTTATTTTTATGACAATGATAACATGCCATCAATTTCATTCTGCCATTTTTAGATCCTTTTTCAGATTACAGAATTTAACTATCGGTTTTTTTTTTCTTAGAAACCAGTTACTCATATTTTTTATGAAGACATGGCAGAATTAATGCATACAAACAATGCATCATAAATTCGCCGAAGTGTCGTTTTTTTTTCAAAATTACGAAATTAAATACATAATATCTTTTTATGAAATAAGCCCTAATTTAACAACAGAACAGATGATTAACTTTGACTTATACTTTGTATGATTTTTTTCAATGATTTCTTAAGGAATTACTTCAAATAACAAGTTTAGAGACTGAGACAGCCCCGATAACTACTGTACTGTACAGAATGTTCGGGCACAAATCCAAAAGTGCTCACCAAATTAATACGTAAAGTTCCTGACATATTTGGGAATTAATTAATGATCTATCTGCTGTGGCTACACGCAGAAGTTATTTTTGATATTTAGAAAATCTTCCTTGAAACTACATAAATATTTCAACATAAGCGGTGAAACATAGTATACGTTATAACTGTTGCAAACTCTCCAAAAAACATCACATTAGATTCTTCGTTTTATGTTCCGTGGGTGCCGGCGGTGGCCGCAGACTCCAAAATCGTTGTCCGCTGCCGAATGCAACTGCATCAGCCAACGTCTCTGGTAAACGTTGGTGTAGAGTCTCTGGTAAAGCAGCTGCGGCTAGCATACCAACCACGGACAATAGTGCCATAATGATGTGAGGCAGACGCGCGTCTACCGCCGTGCCCTGTGAAATACCAATAAAATAACTCTTAAATAGGTAATTGCCACCAATATACAATCAATAGTGGAATGCTTTTTTTATTCCAAAACAATGGTTTAACAGCATTGGTCTTCTGAAAAAAAACGATGACAACAGTCGCTTGGAATTATTTCGTCACGGCTGTATGGTCATATAACCGAACGTGAACAAAAGAAAATAATAATTTAGACTCATGAATACCAATGTCAGTATTGCCTCACGTATACCTGCAAAATGACTTCAAAACGAATTGTATAAACTGCTACAGCGATTCGGCTTTATACCTGAAAGACTTTAATTACGTTTAGATAAGTTCTATTTAAAATTGTAACCAATATAATCAAAATTGTAAGTAGCATAAGTATAACGATAATTAACAGATGCAATATAGTAATGAGTATAATCAAACATGTTATTAGTTAACGATAATGAATCATGTTACAAGTGAGGGCTGTATGGTTACATAACCGAATGTCAATAAATAAAAAATAAAATAAAAAAAACCATGGAGAATCTAAATTTGTATTGTTGGACCGAACCAGAAACCTCCGGAATACCAAACCCGAACATTAATCGTTCACCAACCAGCCGCGGTTTTTAGCTACCATGTCCCAGGACTACCTACTCAACGCGAAACCAAAAAGCTAAACCCAAAACAGCCGCAGGTATTTTTCTGAGGTCGAAGATGTGTCAGTCAATGCCATTCATAAGACAGGAAGATAAAGCTCGTATTTTATTTTGACCTTGTCGCTGAATGTGTTCGTTACAACTTCGAATATTATCATCACAAAATCTCCTCAAAATAATTCCATGCGTTGTTCACTCCTTTATTGGTACAATTTATTGTCCTTCCATTAGACGTCTGCGAGGTCATTATGTCGATATAATATAACGAAGGAATTTACAGTTGTCATATGTTTGCGAACTGTCTAATATTTGTACTAATCTGTTTTTGACATTTATGAAAAGTGTGTAGTTAAAGCATTCGTTTATACGATTGCAGAAAATCATAATCAGGATGACAGAAACGTTTCTTTTTTTCTGCAGTGCCTATGTAAGTTTAAAGTTGGTGTTTAAAATGACCGATCAAATTTCAGTAAACATTTTTATGTTTAATGATTTTTCGCAGCCTAATTCAATTTTCTAACTTCGGAACTTTCCTCTGGCAAATAAATTGTTTCGCCGTCCTACCTACACTCGCTTGTGAATCATAACTTCAAGATGGACTACGAGTTTTTTTTAAAAATGACTACCTTATTAATGCCTTATTGATGGCTGATCAATGACTCTCATTTAACTTTCCTTATAACACGACTGGCTGATTTGAACCGAACTCTTTTGTGACTGAAGGCGACTAAAAAACGGTATCTAAAATTCAAAAGGAAGAAAATATACAGCCTTAGCATTCAAACAAAGTTAATATTGGTAGTGGTGGAGGTACAGTAGTTGTAGAGGTAGTTGCAGAGCACGCCACAGTTCAAGATTAGACCACGCGATGGTATTATTTCCCTTAGTCCAGTGAGAGAACGTAGCTAACGAAACTGAGCATGTGTTATTAGTTATTCTCTACAAGAATATTAGAAAAACATATTTTTGATTCCGTCTTGGCAGACTCATTATTGACCTTGGACGAAGATTACAAGGAAAACATCAGAAAGTATGGAATTGAAAGGTTTGCCACTTACAAATGCACAATGCTGTGATCAACTAAAAAAAATTGCTCTTGTTAAATCTTATATGACAATCGATAAATTAATTATTAATGTAACCTACCGGTTTCACTAATCTATGGCCATCTATCGTTTTCTTATGCTTGTAGAAAGAACCTGTTAATGGCGTTAGGTAACATACTGTTTTTAGAGACTGTTTCGATCAGATATACACCGCTCTGCAGTAACGTTAATGTGATGCATTTCATCTCAAGTTTTAGTCCAGATATTATGCTTTCAAACTGTGAAAACCCTGTCAATATCTGCAGCGTAGTTTTAAAGATATACCATATTATATGTAAAAGATTTTAATATTCAGAAGAGATTTTGATTATCTGCATGTGACGGTGCCGGGTGATGTAATGTGATTTTACTCACCTCTGATATTAAGCGAGGATCTAAGGTTTCATACAATAAAAACCTCAGTAAAATCGGTAATGTTAAAGTTATGCCAAATTACAGGTGTTAAGAACAGATCTTACTTCCCCCCCCCCCCCCGGTGACACGTGACGTAGCGTTGTAAAGCATACTTCATAAGTCAAACCATAAGCTTTCAAATGTGGAAAACACATAGACATATGTTGAGTAATTTTTGACTGATGCCGGAATAAAAACACAGTATAATGTAAATTTTATGGCTCAACAATGCCTGACACGAGTCGATGTGAGATACAGCTCGCAATTATATTTACTGCTGTTTAGTAAATCTGATAATTGCAGGTTGGCAATAACGTATCGTTTAAATGAAAAACATGCTGGATTGTTCACCCAAAATTGTTAACTGTTAATGAAACTGGCGTATCATCATCCCTGCCAAGTTTAGCTCTCTTAAAGCAGTATATGGTGGAGTTGTTGTTCTTAGACATTTACTCCTCGTGTATTTTTGACTGGTCGTTTCTTCTCTGTCGGTATGTCTTGTTGGTTGGCATCTGTTGTTTTTCTTCTTTAGGTCTTTTGTAGATAGTCGATAGACGAGTTTGGTGAGGAGATGCCACTGAACACTCTGGGCATTTCCTGCCCCTCCGTCCTTTTGCTTAATTTAATTTATTTATACGCAAATACTACTTGATCGACTAGCCAGCGCAGAAGGCCAGGATCCGGGATCCGGGACCCAACGGTAGTCATCCATGGCATCACCAAACCAACCTCACACATACCCATCCAGGGAGGCATGTTACGCACTGATGCGTAACATGCGTGTCCCTTTTGTCTTGAAGCATTGTTGCTGGCCGCGTATGCATCCTACGATGCTACTGTGATCTATTTTCGAGGCGTTGCTACTTCCACGTGCTGCATTCGAATATGATGCAGTATGTTTAGAGCCGCAGTTGCAACGAACGGCGTCCCCGCGGCACTGCTTGCAATCAGCGACGTAATGACTGCCTCCGCAACGAACGCACCATACATGGTTAGTGGATTCACTGGCGTAGTGAGAAAAATTTTGGCACTTGAAGCAATGCACCAGTTTGCTTGCGCGCGGTTTTGCTGCAGTCTCCTGCGCAGGGGTGCCTGTCTTGGACTTCTCACGGTCTGGTAGCATGATGCCGTGATCGATGGACCCTTTCTGACGAAACCGGATGATAGCCACAAAATCATCTTGGCAGAACCGCCTTGATGCTTTAGTGTTCTGCCCAGTTGAATGTAGGCAGCACCGCGACGCGCTGTAGTTGGACCAGTAAGGTGCAGTAGATCCCAAGATAGCGGACGATGATAGCAGGTACTGGAACCTTCGCTAAGGCAGGAACGTCGGTTAGTCGTAGTGCCCGCGAAGGGTACTGCAGGGTGTTCTCCGTTGAGGGTGCCAGCATTGCGTCCAGGATCCCTGCATTTATGATGGTCTGCTGCGCGCCGTTCTGCTGGATGATCTGGATGACCATTTGTCGAGGGCTGCGCACCACAGGGGTGGCAGGTTTATTTGACTTTGCCATGTATTTGGTCATCTGAGCTGGCACTTTATAGCTACCTTTTGACGATATTTCGAGCGACTGTCGTGATCGCTGATAGCGAAATTTTATGAGAAACAGAGAATATTGTACACACGCACGAAGGAGCCGATACTTGTTTCCAGAACGCCAAACGATAGACCAAACAAATCGTCATTATTAAAACAACTCAAAATTATTTATTTGAAACTAAATGAAAATCATGTTAAAGAAAATTACAAACAATTTGAATAATTTTAGCATTAACTAGAAAACAATGGGCAATTTCTAGTCATTGAAAACTAGTCGAAATGTGGTAGACAGGCTAAAATCACTTACCAATGTTCTTAAATTGAACTTTAAATACAAAAATCAGTTTAGCACAATTTTAATTTCTGACACATTCTTTCAGAACCAATTCATACAACGTCCATAACAAAATAGCCAGCACACATCGTTAGAGCAGTTTGACGTAACTACAAAAAGTGAATCATCATATATATTATTTCTAAAAAGGTGTTTTTTAACAAGTAACTATCTCCATTCATACCTAACTGAAATCGATAATTGAAGTATCATTTTAAAGAATAAGATCTCAGATTGGTCTCACCACAACTTAAGACAGGTAGTTTTCGGAATTCGACCCTTAAAGGGCAAAAGTATTAACATTTCTACAACTTGTTTTTTTTTTTTCTCATGAGCCATTTATCTCTCTTAATACGTAACGTAAATTGATAAATTAAGTATCATAACGTCATAAATTAAGAAAGAAATTTTTAGAAATTTGATCCTTAAAGAGCAAAAGTAATAACTACGAAGGTCGCGTGTATGAGACAGATCAGAGTCTAGCCGTTAGAGAGCGGCAGCACATATCACAGACATATTAATAAACGTTCATGATTAATAGCTTTTCGGAGTATGCCGTGTTGTTTATTTAATTACCTGAGCTTTCGGCTGGTATCCTACAGCCTTCTTCAGAGATACTGTTTATGCTTGCTGACATAGCAACCATCGCCAAGCATCGCAGAATATAAGGCCGCTATCCTCGATGTTAGGAATCATATTAATAAATTGATTCACTGGCGTTAACGATAGGCAGCAGTGCCATATACCACAGAGAGATCAACAAACTGTTTGTTTTTTCTAGAATAAGTAGCTTTTCAGATATATTTTCTATTACGGAAACATTTCGGTTTGCTATACAATTCATAAGCTAACGAAATTGTTTTCACGGGCTACGATCGCAGCAACACATATAAATATGGATATACTGTGCTTATTTTGTTCAGGTCAGTGACAGTTTGTCATAAATATGATTTATGCGTCCCAAAAATTTTCGTAATTGTTTTTTAAAATGTTGCAAGTACTTTGTTACATATCCATTACATTAAAAAAATAAACAATTGCTTCTTTTTTCATTCTATTACAAACAATCAAACTCAATTTTTATCGTGTTCGGAAAATTTTTGCACGGTTTATCTGGTTTCCTTTACTTTACATAGCTTTAATTAATCGAAGAAAGGGCAAATGAAAGGTAACAAGGCTATAGTAAAATTATAACAGTCCTGTCATAGGATAACAGTAGTGTAAACCTGTGACCGATTTTTACTTATGCTCACGGGTCTAGAATAGTTCCCGTTTTTAGGGTCAAAGGTTATAACTGATGGACCTGATCTGGTAAATACGAAATTGAACTAAGGTTTTCACTGTACAAACTTTGAATAAAATCTCTTGATCTTGAAAAGTTTAAAATATTAATAGACCTATTAAACACGGACATAGCGCTATCGTGTAATTGTAGTTATTAGACTCGAATTAGGTGAAATATAAACTTTTGACCCTCTGCAAAATTTGAAGAATTTCTATTTAATTTAAATGCAGTGCACAATTGCTTCGAGATCATCACGTTGTTCTTGACTGGGGTTAGCCATACATTCATAATGTAATCTTTGGTCAACGTGTCCGTTGCGGCCAGGGAACTTAATACAGATTCCAGATTATTAAAACGTTATGCAACTGAAAAAAATGCCAGAATACTCGTTTAAGTAACATATTTGAAGTCTGATATCCTCTTTAAAGAACCTAATAACTCACGATCAGTGAACACGAACACAAACATTTAAAGAACGTGAACAGTAAAATACTTAAAAAGCAAATAAACCCTAATGTATAATCTTTGGTCGAGCAGCAACAGAGCAACCTTAGCTGAAGTTTGATTTGAATTGAAATTTAGCCTAGGCTGGAATGGCAATTGTCAATCGTTACAGCAGACACCATGAGTAATTTAAGTTTTTTATGTTGATTTCGTTAGCGATCAATTATTGGAAAGTAGTACATTTTTTCAGCCATAAAGTTTTTCTATATTTTTTAAGAATGATGTGCTACAAAAAGTAAACTTAATAATGTATCCTGGAAATTAACTTCATAGCAGTTGCTTAGCTATTAAACTGTGCACATAACCTCTTAAATTCTTATAATATCTCTGGTCTCTGTTAATTTGCGAGCGAAAGCTGGCGTGTGACCTCATCTGTCTCCACCAAATAGATATAGGGTCGAGTGAATGAGTCTTCTTTTTCTTCTCCTGACGATGACAGCATCAAATACGTAGTAGTTTTTCACCAATGCGATGGCTTTGTCATAGCTGATTGGAGCTGAAATTTGTATATATTCATTCCGATTTATGGACATGAAAACAGATGTACCATAGTTTCCCTCTCCCTGTACGAACGTGTGGTATCTAGCTATTCTCCCAGAAATCCCTATATCCCCATGAAGCAAGAGTATTTTTGGAACGGCCAGGCAAGGTGCCTCCACCAGCTGCGTTATATTTTTGTAGCGTCCGGCATCCCCTGGTAACAGAAGACAAGTGGCTTTTAGATAAACCTTGAACCACGATGAAGTGTCTAGAGAGTGAATGAGTGAACTTACGAAATTATACAGCGGGTTGTAGAAAATAACAGGGAAGGTGGTGGCTAGTATTATTATTATTAGTTGCGTAATTGCGATTATGCTAGTACCCCAGTGGCAATTTCCTATACACCTATCTCTCTCTCTTTTTTTAACTCAAATTATTCATACTCTGAGGTAAATTATTCATTACATTTGGTAATTTGTTCCATTCCTTTACTCCCCTACCTATAAATGAAATTTTATATACTCTCTTATGTCCTGAAATCTACTGACACTTTATTGTCATAGACCTCTCCTCCCTTCCACATGCTGTTTCTAAATTTTCCGCCAGTATTTATCCAGCCCTTATTGCCAGCACCGGTATTTGCCTTGAACATGCCAACAATTCTCTCTACTCGCCTTTCATCCTGCAGGGACTCCCAACCCAATTCTTTCATCACTTGAGTTACAGAGTGTGCGACTTACCAGATAGACAACATATGGTCCGCAGATACCAACGGCTGAACCCAGGAGCGAGGCGAAGGCGGTCCCGGTCTGTCGGATACACGTGGGGAACGTCTCCATGGCCTGCAGGTAGACTACGTAGTACGTGATGGTGACGCACAGCTTCCCGAACACCACCAGCGCCGTCGCCAGCCACGACAAGCCGGCTTCTGAAACACAGTCCGTACTGCATTTTCCTTAAAGCAGTCTCTCCCAGTCTGAAGCAGGTCTCTAGGTATATCATGAGCTAACCTCTTTCGACTTAAGAACCCACAGCAACCTACTTTCTCCGATTATTTAAATACTTCAGGAATGACCATGTACAGTCGGGGACAGAATTCGAGAGACCCCTCGCCTTTCGATTATGCTTCGTTCTAGACACGAATACCGCATGGGACAGCATAACTGGTAGTTGGTACACTAAATTCATGATAAAATAGACCTCTCATACCCAGCACTTTACCCAAGACTAAAAAAAACGAGCCCGCGCAGCAAGAAACTCGCAGACGCTCAGAGGGAAAGTTCGGAGTTCTGCAGTAAAAATAATCACGAATATCACCATTTTAGTCATAATAATTATTTAAATAACCAAATTAATTAATTATAGAGAGATGGTAACACTTTTTTCGTATTTTGATAACCGTTGCGTATTTTTTTTTCCTCGAATAAACAGTTAACCATTCGCTAGCAAACGCAATTATATGGCGAATACAGAAAAGAATCGCTAAATTACGCACGGAAAACCAATAAGAGAGTTTGAATGGACTTAGTTACACTTTCTAACGCTGCAGCGTTATAGAACTGTGCGTGTGACAAATACACATAAAGGTTAAGGGTAAGTAGAAAGAGCATTCACGAAAGAACTCTAATGGTAAACTAAGTCACGAAATATAAATAAACTATTCCCAGAAAATTAAATGGTGCGGATATTAACACCTTAATTTTGTTTTCATCATATCATATTTAGAAGGTAAGCTAAACTTGAACGCAGTAGCAACAGTTTTAGTAGTAATAATAATCATTAAGAACAGTAAATAAATAAAACAATCCGTCTGCAATGTGAATTAGCGGTTCCACATTTTAAATCTGGAAGATGGAAGTAGTAAGACTATCATCTCTCTCTTTGTTTCTAACTAACACTGATACTTCTATAAAATTTTCTGTCAAGCTTTATTTCCTGCCGTCCAAGCCCGATGGTTTATAGGTAACACTGTTGCCTGGCATTCGGGAGGACGCGAATTCATACCCCGTCGGGATCCCGTTTCAGTATTCCATGATTTTTGTAAATCTCTCCAGCTGAACTCCAGAAAAGTTCCTTCAAAAAGCGGTGGCTGAAATTCTTACCCGATCCTAGTTTCAAATACTATCAGGATTCATATCACATTGCCGCCGAAGATATGACGAAGACAAAAAAAAAAAAAAAATTACGTGGTGGGTATGTGGTATCCGGCTTTCGGGAGGTCGTGGGTTCGAATACCCATCTAGCCATCCAGGTAAACGTTTTAGATGGTTTCCCCAAATCACTCCAGGCGAATGCCGGGATTGTTCCTTCAAAAGGCCATGGACGAATTCCTCCCCATTACTTGTCCCCAGTCCTTTCCTGCCTCTAATGACCTCGATTAGATGTAAAGCTAGAAGCAAAACATAATTGCTCAAAAAAAATCATTAGACCTTTTCCTTGTTGGATTTATCTTATTCAACGGCCGAACATGGTAGCGAAGGGACTAGAGTGCTATTTCCACATGTGGAGAGTCTCTAGTTCGGTGTTGTTTTAGGGCTGGTCGACGTGGAAATCATTATAGAGAGAAAAGGACTTGGGGCATGTTTCGGGAAGGAATTCAGCCTTGGCCATACCAGAGAATCATCCCAACACTCACGGAGTGATTTCGATTAATCATGCAATACCGAAATACGGATGGATACACGAAGATTTCAACCCCTGTCCTTCCGGATGGGATGGCTTGGGCGTTACAGGGACTCTCGGTCACTGGTGCGATTCCGGCCAGAGGCATGGGTGTTAAAGTAGGTATTGTGGTATGTCTTGTATCGTCTTTCAATTGTATGAGCAAAAAGCATTTGGAAATACATCAGTACACAGGATAAACACACAAAACGGTTTAGCTGGATGAATGGCTATCGGGAGGAATGCCATTAAAAATTTAAAGACAATTTTATTGAACCAAAAGGCAATTGGCTGCCTTCAAAAATATCTCACAGGTCCACCTCATCTCACAAAAAAATATTCCTTATTTGGTGCCAACTAGTAACATGGCTGAGTTCTAAACACGTATTAGGATAAAAAATTTGGAAAGTAGGCGTACTATAGTGAATCTGTTTAGTGCACACGGGAGGGGTATTTAATTTCAGTTGAGTGTATAGGATTTAATCTCTTTAACATTATGCGTGGTTATTTCGTAAGAAGAAGATCTTCCTGCTGGCTCAGTTCAGACGCAAGGAGGAAGTAACCGTCCGACAAACGTTTCGAGGAAGTGTTTATTTACCAGTGGCTCTGAGGAAGTGAAGAACACTTGTTCAGTAGAATTAGCTCTAATAAAATTTGTGAATATGACCATCCGTACACGAAATATGCCCATTTTCGAATTACGAGCACCTACAAATACAGTGACAGTCATTTGCCGAAAGTAACAGAAACAACTTCAAATAACATATTAAAGTTACTTCATCATAATTAGAAGACCGATGAAAATGTTGAAAAATAACATTGAACTAATATGTATAGGTCATTAAAAATTTCTGAAAATTACTTCTCGAGGATTTTAACTTCAGCATACCCTCATTGCGTCTTGTAATGTTCTACTTGCACTATTTGATTACAAAATTAATTGATCAATATTCCGTGATAATGGAGCTATTTAAAAGAAGAAGAAGAAAAAAAAAAAAAACTGGAAGTGCACGTGTGCACGTTATTGAAAATTGACATGCCTCCATCTACTGATGTAAATATTTTATGACCTTCCGTGCCTTTGACCATTTAACCTGCTGACTATTGTGTCAGCCTTTGTTGAGGTAATGTGGAACTCTATTGTGAAGTCAACACAAGACGAACACTACACTCATTCAAAAGCAACCATATGCGCAGAAGAACTCGAATCAGTGACCTTTATTATTATTAATAAATTTCTCTCGGGCTTCCAGCCGTGTTAAGATGTTACATTTGTGGGACGTTTCGAAGGCGTCCAACTCTGCCTTCATATCAATATTAAAGGCAGAGTTGGACGCCTTCGAAACGTCCCAAAAATGTAACATCTTAACACGGCTGGAAGCCCGAGAGAAATTTATTAATATAATAAAGGTCACTGATTCGAGTCTCTGCGCATATGGTGCTCTTTGAATGAGTGTAGTGTTCGTCTTGTGTTTGACTTCACAATAGAGTTCCACATTACCTCAACAAAGGCTCGACACAATAGTCAGCAGGTTAAATGGTCAAAGGCACGGAAGGTCATAAAATTTTACATCAGCAGATGGAGGCATGTCAATTTTCAATAACGTGCACACGTGCACTTCCAGTTTTTTTTCTTCCTTTCTTTTTTAAAATAGCTCCATTATCACGGAATATTGATCAATTAATTTTTTGTAATCAATAGTGCAAGTATAACATTACAAGACGCAATGAGGGTATGCTGAAGTTAAAATCCTCGAGAGAAGTAATTTTCAGAATTTTATGACCTATACATATAGTTCAAGTTATTTTTCACATTTCATCGGTCTTCTAATTATGATGAAGTAACTTTAATATGTTATTGAAGTTGTTTCTGTTACTTTCGGCAAATGACTGTCACTGTATTTGTAGGTGCTCGTTAATTCGAAAATGGCATATTTCGTGTACGGGATGGTCATATTCCAAATTTTATAGAGCTAATTCTACTGAACAAGTGTTCTTCACTTCCTCAGAGCCATGGTAAATAAACACTTCCTCGAAACGTTTGTCGGATGGTTACTTCTCCTTGCGTCTGAACTGAGCCAGCAGGAAGATCTTCTTCTTACGAATAACCACGCATAATGTTAAAGAGATTAAATCCTATACACTCAACTGAATTAAATACC
>JARYHS010011408.1:97533227-97577399 GCA_031002005.1 Vandiemenella viatica
CGCATCGCCTACCGCATCCGATTACCATCACCTACCAATCTACTATACAGCCTCATAAAATTCCCCCACATCCTCATCCACCTCGAATCACTCCGTATCAAATATGCTATCAACAGTATCCATAACAACAATCCCATAACCTTAAAACTAATCACTGAACCACCCCATCTCCCCAACTACTACAAACAAATACCTCCCACTCTCCACCTCCTGAACATCCTCATACTCACCCCAACACATCGACCGACCACCACCCATATCCGAGCGACAGAAGCGCCCAATAATATATCCCACACTATAAGCTAATCAGCTAAGTACCAACTCCTGAACCGCTCCTAAAAAAAAAAAAAAAAAAAAAAAAAAATGTATGTAAAACAACTGTAAACTCAATTATAATGTCTAGTTGTAAGCAAATGCATATGTTAAAAACAATTGTATATTTTATGTAACTCACTAGGCTGAAGAGCGCTACCAATGCGCTGCCAGCCCGCCTTCCCCACCGGGGAAGGAATGAAAAAAACAATAAATATATATATATATCCATTCATCCAGTTCGGTGTTCGCTGCGCTTCCGGTCGCGTCTCCGTTAACTGTGCTTCGTCTCTTGGACTCTCTACAGTGTTTCGTCTCGGCTACGTCTACGGTACTCGCTCTTGGACTCAGTGAATCGCTTTCGGACTCGTGACTGTGCTTATCCTCGGTGACGTTCGGTACGCTCTCTTCGGACTCTGTAAACCTCACGTCGGATACAATCAGTGCGCGTCTTTGGATTCCGTTCGGCCTGCTCTTTGGACTTGTTCGGGTTCTTCGTGACCATCTCCTGCGGACCGCCCCATCGCCGTTCAACTACGGCCGCCGTACGGACATAGCACAACTTTTCTCGGGGTGAGAAAATACAGAAATCATTTTGATCTGTGGCACAAATTTAGATTCAGAGAACCATGTTAACTGACTCAGAAACGTCAATGTTTTTGTTTTGAACCACGAAGCATCTTTACATTCAGTTTTCCGTAAGTCAAAAAAGTGAAACTAGACGGAGAAGGTCATTACTATATCCTAAAAATAACGGCAGACGTGTCTGTTAGCAGAAAGATTAAAGATAAGTATTAAAAGTACCCACCGCAATTCACACAGCCTTGCTGGGAAGGTTTTTACCGGAAGTGTGGAAAAGGACCTCGTTAAGGAATTTCACGGCTTTGCTCAGTCACAAGCGCGATACGTTGGCGATAAACATACTTTTTAACGATGATGATAAATTCGCCGCAAAAGAAGAGTTGTAACCGTCAACTAGTCCATGGAAATAAGTGACCTCGAATTGCAATGGCCGGAAATAATCAGTAACACGTATGCCTCAGACTTAAGAAACAGCTAATGTAGTTTGGTTCAAGTTTTCAGTAACTTTTTCTGTTTTGTTCTTTTTTTAAAATATATATAACTAAAAATTTAACGTAAAAAAAAAGGTGAGCAGTTATCAATTAATTGTAATAGTTCAGGCCAAATAGATGCCGCTCACAAGCTTGTTTAGTAATCTGGCCTTTTAGAATTAATGCTGGAAAAAGCGATAGTTTTCATCAAACCCTACCTTAGAAGGAATGTGTTGAGGACGAATCTCGGAGCCTTGAAATGGGGACATATTCACTGCGAAACGATAACCGTAAGAGAGAAAGATTCTGGATGATTCTGAATGCACTAGAAACTGCAAGATAAGCTCTCCACATTACTGTTAAGCCTCGCTAGAAAATGCCGAGCGAATCAACCGTGACGAGCGGTTGTTGTAGCAGCCGAGTGAAAAGAAAGCAGGCTCAAGAAATATACTTAAAAGGAAAGGGTGTAACTCACTATATATACTTCACCCATATAAAAATTTACTCAGCTGAAAAAAAGAAGTACATCACTGTATTAATAGTCTATTACTGCTCTACACCTATGACCAAGCACTTGTACAGTAATTCGAAGTCCATCTCCAGGAAACAGACATACACTTCAAATGAGAATAGAAGAATATAACATAACAAGAAGAACGTCATTCTATCATGTTTAGTTAACATGCTATTGGTATACTATATCTTGTCTGTTGAATTGATTCACAACCGCCTTTGTTTAATTCCCTTCTTAGGTTTCTTTGGCTGTTGGCTCAGCTGAACAAATATACTCCGCCAGGATGTTTCAGGATACAGATCCCCCCCCCCCCCCACCCTCTTTCCAGAAACACACACAAATTTTATTCCCTTCTTCCTACGATGGTGCGAATGCTTTGAAGAACTGATGAATTCAGACTCCCAAAAATAGATTTTAATTAACATCTCAGACGACGGCTGAGAAAAAGATGATATATGTGAGGTCGTAACAGGCCAGGGGCTTAAACCTACAAATTTGCTGAGGCTTTTAATAACGCTATAACTCAAAGACAATAGATTTGCTTGTAGCTGAACGAAATCTCACACAGTGATTTGTTATCGCGACTTTCCGATATGGTCGGTTTTTGTTTTTTCAATGTTATATTTGGATTTAAGTAGTAACTCATTGTTAAAGCGTCTCCTTTAAAAACTCAAGGTGCTTAATATGAACACAGGTCTGGCATGGATCTTCCACTTACACAAATTTCACGTGTGGCAACTTGCTTTATGTGTATCTAAAGTACACCTTGATCGCTCCGTGATATGAATCGACGCTAAATTGTAAGTTCAGCGACGATAAGTGGCAATTTGAAAACTATTACCAGATCGCTTCTACCACTAGACCGTTTAAATCTGATCTTTTGGTTCTAGAATATTTTCATTATTCGTCATGCACCTAATCCACGTAGGCAAGTCTTTGCTATTTTTTTATTATTAGATTTAACAGGTGCATCATGGTTAACAACAATTAAAAAACGTAATTTGAATATGATAAAAATGATCTGATTACAATGTTATTTCGCCTACTTTATTGATTATTATGCTATGTTTGTAAGGTATGATCGTATGTTCATAAGAGACAATTATTCAATTAATGTAGTGTTCTTGTGAAGGGGCACAAGAGCAACTGCAAACAATAGTGTACCTAATAAATGTGTACTGCATTAATTCCTGAAATTGGCTCTGATAATCTCTGATGTGTGTTGAAGACATTGTTATAACTACAGAGATTAAAGTAATTACTAAATGCTGAGTACTTATGTCTTACAAGGAGAGGTCTTCCGGTAATCGGATAACGGATTTATTGTGTAACGCTTCAGGTTTATCATCCTGTTGGGCCTATCCTCATTTCTCCGCAGGAATTTCAATTACAGCTTTCTAGTTCACCGGTCATAATAAAAGAACAAGGCGTAGAGCAAGGCTGCCCAACCACAGGACCGCCGACACAGCGGTCTAAATTATGCTAGCTCAAAAACCTTTGCAAAGGTCTCTCTGATGATTTTTACTTTTTGATTAAAGTTAAAAAAACCACTTCAAAGGTCTCATTAATGATTTTTACTTGTTTATTATAATTAAAAAACCGCTTCAAAGGTCTCATTGATGTTTTTTACTCTTATTATATTATAATTAAACCGTGTTACTTATATCTTTATTTCATACAAATATCTATTGCAACTACAGGTAGGTATTAGGTTGCCCGCAGGCTAACAAAGAATCGAAATTGTGACCCATTCTCGTATTTTTATAATTCCTTCTCGTATTTTATTATACTTCCTGTTGTTATATTCATAGATATTCTTCCACAGTCTTGATGCGAAACTTTAATGAGAACTTAATTTTTTAAACCCTTGAATGATTATAAACTTTAATATAATTCATTAATCTTTTTTTTCGTTAAAGTTTATTAAGAAGAATCCGAAGATTACAAAGGTTCGCGGTACTAAATGTAGTCAGCTCGAATAAATGATCATACTCCACGCAATTGCTTGCTGGTTCTTGTTAGGCTATCCTCTCCCTAGCAACCAATTCCTTTTTTGTTTTTTTTCTTTATATTTTCTCTATGTTATGTCAATCTCCAAAATCGGTTGGACAGCCTAATACCTACACTACCATGTGTTTCCGCTCGGTACTCATTTTATGTTAGGTATTGAAATTAAAGAACTAACTTTGATTCGCTGTCAATGACGTTCCGAGGTGATATACGTGTGAAGTAAAGTCCGTTAACAGCTTAATACTGGATCTTCTGCGTTTACTCTAAACTATTTACATTCAATACTAATAACGGCACAGAAGCATAGCCGCGAAAAAAGCCTGTTGTAACTTTTATAATTAAATAGTAGCTGTAATTATACGTATTAGAAAATTCTAACAATCATTCAGCCAATTAAAACTAATGCCACCACTATTATTTGACACCTATTCTAATCTAAAATCTATTAAATTTTTTTATCTAATCATCTCGAAGTCTACGAGGCGTAAGTCGACTATTATTTCTGGATGACTGTACAATTGCTGTCGAAATATTCTATAACAAAAGAAAACTTAATTTCGGATACTAAATTTGACATACAGGAATATAAATATATTCGGGGTGAGAGCTCGTAATTGCAAGTTTTACTTAAATTTCAAGCAAAGAATGCATCAAGTATGATTTCAGTAATTTTTTCTTTCGAGTGATTTAAAGGACGTTCTATCTCCTCTATCCTGTGATAATCACTTCGTCACATTCATATTGCAAGTTGTATTCTTCTTTATCTGCTTCATTTTTGATAGTTCAATATTTTTCTTCCTCTATGTTCCCTGTGTTGCTAAATTAACTATTCGCGTTTTTTCTTAATGCTGAACCAGCTGTCGTGTATATTCTTTTTGTTATACTCGCATCGTATTCGCGGTGTAGTCTGGGAGCGCCCACGCTTCCGTCATGGTGCGTGTGTTTGGGACACTTGGCGACTTTGACGAGGAGTGATCACTTTTACTTTCTCGGACGCCAGCTGATTACCCCTAAATAACAGACCCCACACAGACGCTGGGATCAACAGGTTGAGAGCTTTCTATCGAAGGACCAATGATCTTCACAATGCATATAAGTGAATGGCAGAATATTTCCAGCAAAAGACATTATAGAATCCTTTTAACCTATTGAAGCGAAAACTTCTATAGGTGCGTTAAGCGATATATGCCCGACACGCTACGCCGTGTTGGGCATATGATACGCGCGCTGGACGCTTTTTGGATGCGTAAAATGTTACGAGTTCGTGTCACCAGCATGCTACTGTTAACAGCACATCTGTGTTGCGCTTGGACAGCAGAAAAAGTATAGATTATACTTGTATCTAAATTAAAATAAATGTTTTTTTTACAATGTTCTTCATACAAACACACAGCTTTTATCAGATTTTGATAGAACTTTGCATACGTATACTTTAAAACAAATAGAAAAACACTGTTTGCGTTTGATTTCCATAAACCTAAACCCTCTCCTCCTTTCCGCTCCCCTCGCCTATATTTCTGTCAACGTTGTTCATACAAACCCACAATGTTTATCCGATTTTGATAGTACTTAGCCCACGTAAACTTAAAAAACAAGTGTGTCTGCTAGCTCGGCGTTTAATGCGTTTACTTCAGAAAGTTATTCTCTGCGGTCGGGGGCTCAAAAGCAGTGATCGGCAGACGCCGGGACGTTCCGTGGTTCTGATTCCACGTTAAACTGCAGGCGCCAGAAGAGAGGAATTAGCCTTCTAGCCTCTGACACAAAAGCTGGGGACACCTCCTTCGAGAAGATTCGACGAACCGTCGGGTGCGTTGGGCGATTTTTGATTGGGTAAAATCTTTTGAGTTCGCATCACTGAAACGCTGATGTTAACAGTATATCCGTTGCGGTCTTGTGGCTCAGTGTTTAAGGTGTCTCACTGGCAAAAGGTCACCGATTCGAATCTCTGTCTCGGCGGGGATATTCATAGCACATCAACCCGACCTTCACCTCTGGCACAGCTAGCTGTGCAATGCGAAGTACGCCAGGACGCTTTCGTGCTTCAGATTCCCATTAAACTGTAGAACCATGTAGCTGGTAACACTACCGGGTTAGGTTGAGACGGCTAAGACGGGCGGAATGCGCAGCCAATAGAAACCTTGTCACCAGGTCATTATGACCACACTACATTACTGAAAAGTTCTTAAGGCGCGTTGGGTGATCTTTGGATCTATGAGTTTGCGACTTCCCGTCATCGACATGGTGTGAACTGTTGCGTGTTGTAATAGCAGTACATCTGTAGCTTTAATTATTACGTGTTGCGCTTATAATATTCGTAGTATTACGTTGTCACTTCTGTTGGCAGTTCACAAAGGACTGCCCTTTTTTTATTATTATTCTTTCTCACGAGCAATATTTTGCAATTTGTTTAGTCGAACTCTATTGCCATTTTCTTTTTCAAACAACAAAATTTTTAGTTTGCATCTTCAATGCACCTTCTAAATATGTTTTTCCGAATATAAAAAGTGTGCCAACAATAAAAAGCGGAGGAGCTGTCAGGCACTCAGGGCGATATCAAGTAGTTGGGATGGGACTGGAAGCCTTGCGTTGCGCAGGGCCCACTCTAGCGGTTTTGCCGCCCCGGACAAATAGACAAATTGCCGCCCCTTAAGATTATGTAGAATTATATATATTTTTTAAAAGATAACTAATGTTTAATCGAATAAAATATTTTATTTTAATTTTAATAAAATCATATATTCATAAATAAACTTATTGAATTTTGATCTAGCGGCACAAAATAGAGAAATTAATTATGAAATATCTGTACATAGCCACAAATTAACCATATTTTTAAATGCTATTACAGATGGATATTATCACACAAACAATCAATGATTTATTTCGGCATTAATAACTCTTTGAGTGGCAGCATCTACTGTTTCACAACAATTAATCTTTCGTTCATTTCTAGCCATGATTTTTGTGCCTGAATATGATTTTTCGAAATTGCATACTCTTTTAAAGTTTCATCGAGGTGCTTCCAATTTTTTAAACTCTCCTTTGAGAGAGAACTAACTAATAAGCCGAAAATTTTGCAACAGAAGCAGTAACGCAGTTTTGTGAAAGATAGTCGCTAATCTCGCAATATTTGCAATTTGTAATTATGCAATAGTTCAGGTGGATCTTGCCTTACTAAAAAGCTTCTTACGGCTTCTCGTAAAATTCTTGGCCAATGAGTCTCACGTTGGTGTCAGTTCCAATTGGTTTAGAAACTTCGTTCATTTGTTTGCTATTATTCTCTCACGATTCTGTACTTGTTTTGTATCCCGACCTGGTACTAGATTTTAAGATTTGTTCTGATAAACCCTGAATACAGAATATATTTTTAACGCGCCAGATTGATTCTGCCTTTCCGCTTCCTTTCCCAACCTTCTTTTTTTGTACTGGTAACCAGATAGTTTTCTTTGACCGTCAGACATTTTGGAAGAGGCACGCACGTAACTCAAACAATGTACACTATCAAATAATATAAAAAGTAAATATTTATCCTTGTACTAAATAGGCTAAAACCATAACTAAGATAAATTACTCTCAGTCGATATAAAAAAATATTTATGCACAACACAAAATTTTTTCCATACCCTGTGAACATAAAGAAAGTCTAGTGTTACTACACAGTCAAAGTTTATTAGCGGGGGATACAATCGGTAAATTTGCTGCAAATACAGAAACCGTGTATACAGAATGGCAATTTCTATAGGCTTAAACGAAATACGTTCAAAGTTCACAAAAAAAAAAAAAAAAAAAAAAATCAATGTTGTGGAGTGATTGTTGCGCAATGAACTTATTAAACCAACTGATAAAGTTATTCACATTCACTAAAATAGTTAATGAATTTCTTTTTGTTGAAACGGTTTACAAATGCTGCAACTAGAGTATCTGGAAACCGCATTCGTATATACAGGGCGTTCGCCGGGAAACGCTACCCTCCCAGTCTGTTGCCGTCGGCAACTTTCTGGGACAGTGGAGCCAGCAACTCCCGCCACACGGCGTCGTGAATCACCGCACTGTTTAACACCTCCGCTGCCCCAACAGTGTTGTGAATAAACGTTTCTTTGCGATTTGGCTGGTTTGGGGTTTGGGTCTTCATACTCTTACTAATCTGTACCGTGTTTGAGTGTGAGTAAAATTATCATGGTACGTTACAGTTTACAACAAAGAATATTTCTCTACGATACATATGTGAAGAAGAAGTCGTTTAAAAAGTGTCGCAGTAAATATCGTCGCGAATATCCTGGCGCTTTACTGGCAGCGAAATCAACAATTCTGCGTCTGGTTAAAAAAGTAAGAGAAACGGGTTCATTTTTTAACAAAAAGAGACTGTCGGTCAACCGTATTCTCACAGAAGAGAAAATTGACGATATCGCTTTTCGACTAGAACAGTCACCCAAAAAATCATTAAGTCAGTTAGGGCAGCAGGCAAGCGTATCTAAGACGTCAGCTTGGAAAGTAACAAAGCTAGTTCACTTAAAGCCGTACAAAACAATTGTGGTGCATAAAATTACAGAAATAGACCAGGGGCCTAGGATTAGATTTTGCAACTGGTACCTGCAGGGTGTCCACGATGGCAATGTTGATCCGCAACTGACGTCACATTTAAATGCTTAGCACATACAAGTTATGAAGCGTAATTATTATGAAATAGTCCGCGGCCGACGGTCGAAAAATGCCGAAAGCTGACCGCTCGCTCGCCGGGAGCAGTTTCTTCCTTGTAGCGCTAACAGCGGGTAGAGTTTCCCGGCGAACGCCCTGTATAATAAGCATCGTGGGTTATTATATACAGGGTGCGGCAAAAAGATCTGACGGTTTTAAAGTACAAACAACATGAAAAATAAAAGTGATACAAAATATTTTATTGCTTATTACAGAAGGGTATTCATGAAAATTAATTACAATAACATCAGAACAACCAATTTCATCCGTTTAAGATGTGAAGATAACGTCCTTTAAATGACGTCCGTCTTTGAACAAGCATTCTTCCAGCCTTGCACTGAAGCTGTTGAACACCTGCTCTAACATTGCACAAGGCAGGCTGGCAATTTCTTGGCGTATGGATTCTTTCAGTTCGTCCAGTGTGCGGGGTTTGTTTGTGTAAACTCTTGCTTTAGGGAGCCCCCACAAGAAAAAAATCACAAACGCTAAGGTCTGGAGAGCGAGCTGGCCATTCAATGTCCCCAAAACGCGAGATCACTCGACCACGAAACATGCTTCTCAAAACGTCCATAACCTCACTGGCTGTATGGGCAGTTGCCCCATCCTGCTGGAACCATATCATATTGCGCACTAAACGATTTCTCTTAAGTTCAGGGATCATGAAGTTTTTTAGCATCAACAAATAACGTTCCGAATTGACCGTAACGGTTCGACCACCCTCTTCGAAGAAGTATGGCCCAATGACACACCTTTTCGTTACACCACACCACACGGTAACCTTAGGACTATGCAGAGGACGTTCATGCAGTTGTTCCGGATTTGTAGCCGACCAATAACGAAAGTTCTGTTTGTTCACATAACCATCCAGATGGAAATGTGCCTCGTCGCTCATCATTAAAATTTTTTCATTCGTCAGCATTGCAATCATCTCTTCTGCAAATGCTTTACGCTTTGCATAGTCATTAGGCTTTAACCGCTGGACAATAGCCATTTTGTACTGGTGGAAGTGCAGATCGAAACGCAAAATTCGTCTTACCGAGCGGTCAGACATTGGCAAAGCAGCAGATTGTTTGCGGGTCGACCGCCGAGGACTGGCTTCCACAGCTTCTCTTACTCGATCGATATTCTCTGGCGTCCTAGATGACCTTGGTCGACCTGTTGAATTCTTTTTTAACGCTGAACTGGTAGCTCTGAAGTTGCTCACCCATAGCATAATGGTGTTCCGAGTTGGGACTCTTCCTTTTGGACCTACGTTAAATCGTCTACGGAACTGGCGCTGAACAGCAACGCAGGAATCGCCACTTTTAAAAAACACCTCGACAACAAACGCACGGTGCTCACCCGACCATTGTTCCATGGCTACTACAAATGTTCACGTGTGGGCTCTGGATTGCGCCTATCCCCAACTCCCCCCACCATCTACTCACTCGACAATAGGGCGGCGAAAACCGTCAGATCATTTTGCCGCACCCTGTATTAGCAGTTAACATTCGAAATTGAATATACTAATGGTATGTGAAGTAAATAATCGGTAATCAGCAGCTGGTAATATTATTTATTTATTAATGATTGTAAGTACTGTCCCACACCCACTAAACTACAGTATTTTCACAAGCGATCAAAGCTAGCGTATATAATTTAACCCAACAATAACACTTTCAATGCCTGTATCTAATTTATACAACAAATCTGTGAGGCTCGGATTACGAGAAGAAATTATTATGCAAATTATTCCATTTCGATTTCCAATAACTAAAATCCATATTGATTTGGTTCATCAATTCAGTAAAATAAATACTCAGCATCTCCCGCCAAGCACTATCGATTCCATGTACTGTATTAGAGGCTAACTGCAGTTGCGTGTCTAGACTCTAGTAACTTGTGGGCAGTATAACGTCGGAATCAGTGCAGCTAGCCGAGGTCAGGTGTAACAGCCCCCACCTACCGCGCTTCTGTTGTGCGCTTTTGTCGTTGTGCGCTTATGTCGTTGTGGGCTTATGTCGTATATCCAACTAAATAACAGTTTAATCATAGATGTACTTATCTTTATAAATTATGAAATCCTGAAGTAAATTTTATGATCTTCCACTTATCACTAATAACGTAATAGTAAGACTAATGCTGTTGTATAATGAAACCACTATTATAATTAGCAATAATAAGCAAGTTGAGACAGCAAAAGTCGAAACAGCGTTCTACTCGCGTGCTAAGGCCCAATTCACACAGAAGAGACGTGGCGCGGACGCGGCGCATTTTGAGGTTGCTCCTATGGCGCAATTCACACAGAGGCGGCTGGGCAACGGCGCGCCCCTTTGAGGTCCGCGCCCCGTCTCTTCGAAGTCTCTAGGGGCGCACACAAATAGCTAAGAACTGTACTGAAAGTGTTTAACGAACGAAAAAATCGGTATGTGGATTTTTTTTTTATTAATTGGGTATTTAATACATTAATATTTTTCTGACATTTATGGCCGAAATGGCGCCCCTAAATTTAAGCGCCCCGGGCAAATGCCCGGTTTGCCCCCCCCTAGAGCGGGCCCTGCCGTTGCGTTAGTTCCCTACGCGCTCTGCATTTATCAACGTAGTTTTCCGCCGGCGGACTGGCAACTGGTAGACCGGAAACCTTCTTTCTCAATCCCCGCTACTTCCAACGCGAGGCAATGAAAGAAACTAGGAAACATTAGTAAGTAGTTGTAGTTAAAACCAACCGAAGAAGAAATAAAGATGGTTTGACTTTTGGAAAGCTGCCAGCGACGTTTGCCAAGGTTTCGGAGTTAGGTTCTCGTGTCACGGCCGCTAATTTTCTCTCCCATTTACAGTGCGCAGTTGGCAGTGCTCATCACTAAACTCGCCCGAAAAGTTTCGGTTGCAGGTAACCTTACTAGCTTCAAAATCGGCAATGTGAGCCAAGAAACCAACTCCCTATCACTCAACCTGATATTATTTGAAGGGTTTCATATTTATACGACTTCATTGATCAATTCCTGAGGTAACACTTGTTGACCTCACTGTAAACCGGTTTTCATATTGCTTGAACTGTGAGTTTGCAATGAATTTATTTATTTAACTGCTTAACGTCTCTTAACAGCGAGGTCTTTAGAGACGGGAAAGGATGGGGGGCAAGGAATGGGAAGGAATTCGGCCATGACCTTTTGAAGGAAGCATCCCAGCATTTGCCTGGAGTGATTTGTGAAGCCATGGAAAACCCAAATCTGGATGCCCGGACGGGGATTCGAACCGACGTCCTCCCGAATGCGAGGCCAGAACGCTAACCGTTACACCACCACGCCCGGTTTGCAATGAAAGAGCATGCTCAGAATGTGTCTAAATTTACTTCCGGAACATGAATGAAAAATTGTTCTAATTGCGCTGGAGTGTCCGGTTTGTGCATATTTATGTAAGATTTAATTTGGTAAAATAGACTACAAACTACCAACGAAAAAAATATACCTAGCGTAAACGGTGCGCGGGAACTTTCTAGCTCGCATTCGGGAGAACGCAGGTTCGAATTCCATTTACCGTGGTTACCACAAATCACTCCAGGCAATTTCTGGGCTAATTCCTTCAAATTACCATGGCCAAATTCCTTTCCATTTCCCCTCGCTCCCGTTCTTTCCCGTCGCTAATGGCCTCGTCATCGACGAGGTGTAAAGCCAGAAAAAAGAAAAACATCCGATTTAAATCACGTGAAACACTAAACAAAGAACAAGTATCTCTTGTCCTAAACTACAGATTCACACCTATAAAAACATGGCTGTTACAAATTCTCAGAACTGTTTTATCTCCAGATGATTTCTTACTTAAAAAAAGAAACCGGTAACAAAACGCTGCTTCTAAAAATACTCAGGTAGTTTTTTAACTGCATTTGAAGCAAAAAACCTTTGATCCTTCACGCAGTATCAGATTTGTAGAAGTAACTATACAAATTGATGTGGTCTACCATCTGCTCCCCGATGAAGGAATTGTAAAGAAGCGCCGTTAATGATGTCTACAATATTAATAAAACCGAATCATGAAAAGTGTAATATAATCACTAAACTCCAAAGCATTTTGCTGTTATTATTAGTAATAAATCATTTAAAAATTATTAAATATAAATATCCTAAATAATTGTATTAATTTTTTAACTTGATATGTAATATTACTGTGTTTCCACAGTTTGTAGTTTGTTTGGTAATTGGGGTAGCATACTGTTGTTACCAAAGTTGTGTAACGCTCTTTGACGCTGGGCAGCACAGCTGTTGTTTTGACGCCGGCACTGTGGGAAGGCTGGGAGTGAGGCAGTGTGTGTGACTTGCCGCTCGGAGAAGGTTGTACGGAGCCAGTATATGTGCTCTGTGTACTACCAGAAATAGATTGTGTCAATGAAACATAAGTTCATTAGAAGTTGTATTAATGAGGGTTGTTAATTAAATTCAATAATATTTCTACAACAACACTGAGTTTTTCCTTTCCATACTATGTCAAAATACCTATCAATTTGTTGATCCGAGCTAACGGCTTGCATGTGTTGAAAAGGCGTATTTGGGCCGATCTCCTTTAAATAACACGCCGTCATCTAATGCCAGGATAGCTTACATTTAGGCGAACCTGGATGGAAAGTTCACATATGGCTCCCACTTCAGGATAAGCTCACAAAAGCCACCGCAGACTGAAGATATTTCTCCTGTTTCACAAAGAAATGGATATCAAGCAAAAATATTGTAGTACACAGGGTGTTTAGTGGTGATATTGTATTAATTTCAGGTAAGGAACTACGGTACGGATACGGCTCAGTCACGAGTAATTAGACAAAGGCAGCCATACAAACATGTAGGTGTGCGCAGTGACGGGTTGCAAAAGAAAATGTAGACGGCGCGGCGTGTGTTTTAAACTATAATAATGCATTGAATGTGGTCAAGGAGATTGTTGCGCCGGATACGATAGAACTTGGTGAGGTGATATAATTTTGATCGACTGTTATAAATGTATTATCAGCTTGTGAAAAAAAGCGCAGAAATTATTACGTACACAAAAACTAGAAAGTTATTTCGAAACAATGTTGGCTTATAATTTCCGATTCAGCCATTTCTTTATCTCAAATTGATATTTTTGTTATTCTCCGTCATACCTGAAAGTTAATATCGTCATCAAGGAGACACCTTTGTTTTGTCATGCATCTGTACGTGTTACTAATTCTGTACAGTAGGTCCCTGCCACATTAAATCCGTATAAATGATTTAGTATTTGTATCGTCGGATGCGAAAGTTTGTCCTTCTAATAGATGGTTAAAATCTCTCAGTAACAGTCTAGAATCTAGATCAAGGGAATAATAAAGACGTTAATGAATTTAACGTGGATTGAAATGTTTCTCACGGAGCTTGGTTGGTGGGCGGCGTCGCTCTGGCTGCACATCCGATAAGACGTGCCTTACAATCCCCGTCCGGCCATTTCGGATTTTTGTTTTCCATGTTTTCCTCAAATCACTCCATGTAAATGCCGGAATGGTTTCTTCAAAAGGCGTGGCCGAATTTCTTCTCGTTACTAGTCCCCCCCGTTCCGCCCTCACCCGCCTCTGTTGACATCGACGTCGAGAGGTGTAAAGCCATAACAAAAGAAAACGTTTTAAAATTTTGCTTGAAAGCTTTGTGGTTATAGTGTGATACATGCGATACATACACTTTTATATACGCATAACCATACAAATTGAAGTTGTCATATTATCGATGATTTGTGAAGTAGTTAGAATTATAAATAATTCAGTTATTTCAATCCAAACAGTTATTGTATATTATTTTAATCCACTAGGGATTACATCGAAATTGGTTAATATCCGAAGATGCAGGTTCTTTTAGGCAATGATAATGACAAGCACCCGATCTACGCTTCTACGCCGATAGCTAACATCTCATGATTCTTTATTTCCATAGCAATCTATGTCGTCTTGCTTTTCTCTAAAAGTATATATTATTAATTTTAATCCTTGCTCAAGGAGATAATGTTCTTTTTTCTTTCTTAAAAAATATTTCCGTTATGTCACAAAGTTGTATTTCGTTGCTTTATAACGGTATTAGGAAATTTAATGAGATTTCAGCTTTTAAGTGAATACGTAAAACTCACGTTTAATAATATCTGAATAATTCTGGGCGGCATAAATATCACATAATTTTCACATCAATGTTTGCACCAAACTGTATTTCTTTTTAGAGTATAAAAAGGAAAATGGAAAGCAACACGTATCATTTAACTAGCGCACTCTGGAATATCTGTCAAAACATTGTCACCGGTAACGGTAATATGAAGACTAAAATTAAAATATCAGAGTGATTCTTCTGTGTAAAAAGCTGTGTGGGATTTGGAATGTAAATAGTCGTGACCTTGCGCGCTGACTTGTTGTGGATCGAGGACATTGTGAAGGTTGTCTCCAGAGTTAGCCATGCGCTCCTTTCTGAGACCGAAAGATATGAAGAATAATTGCTTGAAGCTTAATTAATAGACCAGAAGGAACTAATGCTGCTGTGTGGGACAGTCGCAGATAAAAACTGACAGAGAAGTCGGGTAAGTATAGAGGAGAGCGGCACACTTCGTGTAGCAATTACAATCAGAGAGAGGCTATAACAGAAATACTTTAGGAATTAAGATGTTTAAAATCTGTGGCACCACGCCGGTAGCGTTGTTTATCAGAGCAACTTCATGGGAATGTAATGGAACAATGATGCTAGAGTATTGCAAGAATAGCCTTTAATCAGAGACATTCTTACAGTTAAACGGCCGTGGTAGCAAAGTAACAGAAACCAATGTCAAAGTGATGATTTAGTGGATTCCTTTTTCCATCAGTGACAGGCGAATGAAACTGGCCGATTTTACCAAACGTGGGTGGGCAATGAATTGACTTCTCACTTTCCAGAGGTTTCTTTTAAGTGTTTTATTAATCATTGACGTTGTCGTTAGAGTTGGGAGAAGATTATAGGCAAGTAATATGAGGAAAATAGCCAATGGCGATTATGAAGAAAACAGCCTGAGCACTCTCTTAGAGAGATCTTTAGCTAAAGATTAGTTGACTGCACGGGAGATAAGAATGTGTCCTCTTGAAAGCCATAACCAAACGCTATCCGCTCGCCCACTAGGCTTGGTGAAATGTTTTCTCTTAAGACGCAGCTGGCTATCCGTCAACACAGGATAATGATTTGAGCCTGTGTCCGACGAAATGGAACATGCGTTCAGCGTTATGAAGGCTTCTGACGTTTATCATTAATTGCTACTGTGATCGGCGATATCATTCCAAAAAATATTCTTTCCACCAACTCGTGATTTTATGCTGAATCAGATTTTATAAAATCATCGGAGTCAATCAAATATCAAGCAAGTAAAGACACTGTGCTCTAAAATAACAAGTTTTAGTATTTAACTGCGGTAATTGTTATCAATTACAACCCGTTTACAGCTGCTTTAAGTCTTACATTTCCTGTTTCAGTTTTTCACTTGTACACGAAAGAGAGCTTGGTGAATGAACTTTCGTTATAGTTTTGCAGTAAGATTCGTAATTCTCATAATAAGTACACAGGAAGTATACCACTTCAGTTACTAAGGTACTTAATCTGTTTACATAGAAATGCCTCCAAATGATACGAATCGTGGAAACAGTACCACAGATGTTATGTCACGTGTAAGGATTAGAGCTCTTGATAAAATGGCATTATATTACAAATGGACTGTGCGCAGTGCCAAAAGCATTTGAATAGGTTGAATATTGTTGTGATTATCATGATTTTAATTTATTTTTGTATGTATGTTCGTTGAGACCAACTAGGACCACGTTAAACTTTCCTTTGGCTCGAAATTTGTTTTGGATGTTTAGATATCCCATTACACATAGCCTAACGCTGTAGTTCTACCGGAGTTTAACGTGGAATCCGAATCACTCTGGCTCTGGCTTAGTTCACATTACACAGAAACCTGTACCAGAAGTCAAGGTCGGCTTCAGGGCCTTTGAAAAACCAGCTGAGACCAGCATTCGAACCGGAGACCCTTCAATCTCCAGTCAGATGTCTTAACCACTGAATCACCACATCTCTCAATTTATTTTTATTAATATGAAAAGTAGCTACATTTGGAATAAAACCTCCTAAACGTTTGAGTCATCTGTTATACAATTTTCTGTGTTTCGCTATGGACAGTTTCTCATTACCTCCTGATAATCACATGCTGTCATCTCTGTCTGTTGGTAACCCCCATGTGAAACATACAGTTAGAGCCGCTTTCACCATCTGGAACTACCTGCGACGGATCGCGCTGCTAGCTAGCCTGCCATTAATCTCAGGCGCGGCCGCAATCTGATGGCATAACGGCGGAGAAATTTCGGCGCTTCCGATCTCGAAGCCACGTGTTTTAAGTCCTCACAGACAGTGAAAGTCCGCTCGGACTCTCTCGTAACAGCTGGGCCGAAGCGAAACGAGTTCTCAAATGGGTTGACGAAATTCATACGAGAAGGTTGCGACACACCTGTCTCAAGGTTTCCAGAAGTTGTCTTTAAACATCTGAAAACTGCTGCTGTAGGTTAAGAGGTTATCATCTCTACAGATCGAAGGTTCCAGTAAAATTCGGTAAACGCCGACTGAGAAGCTCGATGCTCCCACCTAAGTAGTGTGCTGTTACTCTGATGTTATTGTTTTACAATGGAGCCGCGCTGTGGATCAGTGGTTCAGGAGTCGAGAGGTCCCCGGTCCGAATCCCGGTATCGGCTGGCATCTTCAAAGGCCTTTTACCCGATCTTCGCTTCAGGCACAGTTTGTTGCGTAATGTGAAGTACATCAGAACACTGCAGTGGTTCGGATTCCACGTTAGACTGCAAGTATCCTGTAATCCTACCGCGTGTATGGTACCTAGATATAAGACATGCTATGAGAGAGGCAGAATCCACAGCCAATAAAAACCCTGTCACCATGTCATTCCGATCACACGATTCTGATAGAATCTCTAGTGTGCCCGTTTTTGTGTAAGTGGTAGTGGTCGTTGTTATTGTATGAAATGTAGCTTCTGTAGCCGAAGAAACAGCGGGATAACACTGTGTCGGTATTCTCTAGAGAAGCAGTCAGGATAACGACCACACTTCCCGAAAATACTCATCATCAGTTATATGGTACTGCATTAGCATCTCGGAAAGGATTGAAAGCAGACCTATAATTTTTTATGCCAGAATTCGTTGGTCACAAATTGCACGCTTCCACCACTACTGCTTGTGATTCTCTCTCTTCATGTGCACTAATCTTTTCACTTATAATCTCTTCGTGGGCTAGACGACCAATATTATTAAAGACAATCTATGGAGAGGGAGGGAAGAGAGTGTGCCTACCGTTTTATTTATGTGCTATTAACAAAAAGTTTTTTTTCTTTTGCTTACAATAAACCGGAATATAAATACATTTTTATTTGATATAGCTGTATAAAAAACTTCAGAAATGAGTGTGCGAAAGTAAGTTTCAAAAATAAAACAGACTGAAAACGACAAATTTATTGATTTTTTAACTTCTGCTATACAGCACGTGCCCCACTGCCATTTTCCTAGTCATCTGCTGTCACATCTTATGAATTCTTTCACTGTTTCGCGTAAATTGTGCAGCATTTCCCTCCGTAATTCAATCCATCCCTTGACTCCCTCACCTTCAAAAGATCACGTTTCCACTTTTACACTCCAGGAATCAAGTGCTAGTTTCTTGTCATGGTCATCTACTTACTTACTTAACTCTTCTAACAATATTTATCCAGGCCTTATTGCTAATATATGATTTATTCAGTCCCAGTACCTTCTTTAGCCGCATTCTGTCTTCCAATTACTGTCTCTCAACTCCTTTATTAGATCAGTTATATTCCACGATAATTTCCACAAACAAATCTAGCTGCCCATTCTTCATCCCCTACAACTACTGTATTTGATATCCTACATCATTCGACAAACTCTCCCTTCATGTTTGCCAGTACGGAAAAAACTCCTGAACGCTTTATAAATGAAGATTCTGGAAAAATTACTTATAAAATTTAATAAAACTATGACAGGACCAACACAACCATATAGCTGGAGATGTGTGCAATAAACTGATAAGATTCAGCTTTTCAGGGTTAAATTCTACCCTGTTACTGTCGGAAGTCTGCCCCATGATGGTGTCCAGCACTTACACGGGTTTAGCTGCTTCGCATTATTAGATTGTTCGTGGTTTAATTAATATGATAAATAACTAATCCACCATACAGTTTACTTTAAACTTGTTTTTATTTTCAAAGAAAACACGACGTCAAGGATACTCGTTACATGCATACATACAGTCCAGAGATTGCATATAACACTCCTTCCAAAGACAATACAGTTCTTCGCCGTCTTATATTGAGTCTGTATAAACTGTTTCTCTGTCTCGGATGATCGCTTTATATAAACCTCATCGAAATTTCTAGAACACTACAAAAGCTTCCGCCAGATATTTCTCGAACATTAACAATACCTAAACAATTGAAACATATTAAAAACAATCAGAATTAATACATATCATTTACAATCATTACAAAATGGTCAGAAATGGAAATTAAAGATACTTAAACACAAACTTATACACAGAAATCATTTTAAACTGTATCATATTGTCCTTTAGACATCGTAACTTGCATTAATACTTGGAATTACCAACATTTAAGTAATTCTCTTGCATAGTACTGTCCTTAAACATATCAAATGATCTCTAAATAATTTCTTTTCATAAAACAAAGTCTGTCTACATTGGTTTACAGTAAACTGCAAAACAAACATATAAGATCGTATCCAATGAAACTTAGCTTGCTACAAATGCTTTATAAAATACAATTCCATTTGAGGGATGTTACAGCATCCTGGTGGTCGAAGAAATTTTCATCATCAGGGCCTGCAGGATGCTACACAACTCCTGATCACCAGGTTGTGCACCAATATCCTGGGTTACATCCCAAACCTGTCCGCAGTGCGTTTGTAGTGAACGCATACGGCACTGTTGACGATGATTCGTGCGGACCCTAATGTGTCTTACGGAAGAGTAGGCCTGAATGAACCGGCACGGGGTGACACCTTCTCCCTTCGTCGTCTCTCCTTTCATACAACACACACTACCACAGTGACCCACACCTACAATAATGCATATGAACACACAGTGGTATAACACACCAGGTCATCCTCCCAAGACAGTTTCAAGAGGGGTACACACTCTATGGCAAACACCTGCACACCGACACGGACAAAGAGTTCGTAGAAGGAGAAAATCTTCAGGAACGGAAAATCTTCGAAGTTGCGCTTTGATTCTAATTAAGAAGTGCATTTCTAGTCTTTTGACAAAAAGTTGTAACAGGAACTGTCAATATAGTTCTATGTTAGCCTTTTCTTTGTGTGTGTCTCTCATTGTTAGTTTTTTTTCTAATAACAAATTTTGGTTTCCCGTCGAACCCAATCTTAAATTCGTAGGAGTGCCTGATCTAGGGAAGTGGGGATGGGTGACAAACGGGTTGGCAACCTAATGTTTCAAGTGGCGGCAGTCTTAAAGTTGTTTCCCTGGATCGGAAAATTCGTAGATCCGCGGGTCACTACCTGCTTCACATATTTAGCTCTTAAGCTGTTACAATTCTACTGAAACAAAGATAAACAGGAAAATTGTTGTTATCCTTTTTCGTTTGTTATTGGCTGTACAATCGGATGTTATTTCTCGCGGAAGATCTGAAGTGTAAAAATAAAAGGAAATGTTTTAGTAAACGTTCTCCTTAGGGTTCAAAGTCCTAAAATAAACGTAGCCCTACTATTTCCTCTACATTATCAGTCCGTTTGTCACATGCCTTTATCTGATGGACTGAACAGAATTCAGACTTCAATTCTCATACGTTAACTATTGCGCTAATCCAAAACAAAATATAGTATTTGAAATGAAATTTTATGGTATCATATCCCAGGGAGTCCAAAACAAGTAAGTAGATATAAAACACGTATTACTTTACCACAGTGTGACCGTGTATCTCCCTCTTCCACATGGGGGGGCAACTACTCTAAACAGTCCCGCCAGGAAATGGAAATGTGTAACTTGTGGTCTATATGACAAGTGTTTTTGGAGTATCGTTATTTAGAGAATTACGTAGTTAAGTAGATGCTTTGAATATTTTACCTTTTTTTTCTATTAAATAAAGATACTAGAGCCCGTCAAGGCACTTAAAATTTGTCTCCAGTGTCTACCGTGTGCTGCATTTTAACAACAAATACTATGTTTAGTTTCTGAGTATCCGATATGATTAAATTATTGATTTGCTCTTAATTTGTTTTTCTGCCGATGCTTAAAATTTTGTATTGCTCTTTTACAATTACGTGATTTAAATTTAGAACTCAAAACGTTGTTATAGTCTCAAAACCCAGAGAAATCAGCAGTTTCCTAGTTGGAGGACGAAACAGCTAAAATATCTTATAATTTTAACGGAACTGAATCCTCACTGTTAATGACATCACAGCAGGATATCAAGGATAATTTTAAAACAAAAGCAAAAAAATTAAAGGCTTATAGGCCTGCTTGTCGTTTAAAAGGAATTCTTGACCTCTTCTTAAAAATGAAATTGCGACGTAATGAAACTTAATGTTTGCTGTTGTTAACCGCGTGGTGACTTCCATCAGAATGTTAATCTCCTGATTGTTCCATGAGCATGCCTGCTGGGGTGTACACATGGTTGCCTACCACTTGAAACGCCGTAGCAAAAACTGGACGCAAGACTTTACGAAGTTATATAAATAAATTCCGAGAGTAATCTGCGGTACATTATCACTTAATATAGTGGCTATCTCATTGTAACCATTCTAAATTAAGTAATCAATATATACAATAAATTTAAGCAAGATTTGTCCATGGTAACTATAACTCCACGACCCACCCAACCAGTCACAGGGAGGTTATTTGGTTGATATCCCTTCATCTCCCATCCATGAAGAACGTTTCGATTTGAACTGCAGGGTTTGGATTCGAAGACAAGGTGTCAAAAATCGCAACAGTGGACTTATGGGAAGTCGGTGAAGCAACTGGGAACCGAGTGCCTAAGTGGTCGTGACTCGCCAGAATGTTTCTGAACGTACTACAATGTTCAAGAATGCTCTAGAATGTTCCAGGGGTTAATATATCACTTTTCACAGTGATTTAACATTCTTTCGTAAGCAATATGGGCAGACGGTATTAGGTGTTTTTAAAATATTTAGAACAAACCGAGTTCCGATTAATGGTGTTTCCTGAGACTTATGATAACCGAGACTTTCAACAACGGGAACATGCAATCACGATGATTGCTGGTATATACTTATGAAACGGAGGAAAAAAAATGAAACAGAAATAGGAATTCAGGTCTTTGGTTGGATTATTGACAGCTATTCTGGTTTTTCATTTAGTTGGTAGGCTTGAATCATTCGAAAGCTGTTATTTTGCTTTAAGATTTATAAGATCACTACCTTTAATAACAAAAATATCTATGTAAATATATTGTATGCTGTAGGACAAGTAGTATGTTAGACGTCTTCCGTTCGAGCCGCAATAGTCTATCTTGCTTTAATGAAACAACCGTAAAATCATTACTAGCGTCACGTTTGTGTTTCAGAAACAGCCTATCTTTGCATTCGGGAGAACGCGAGTTCAAATCCCCATTCAACCATCCAGATTTCGATTTTCAAAGGTCTCCAGAAATCACTTCAGATGAATGCTGCGACGGTTCCTTCAAAAGGCCACAGCTGAATATCTTTCCATTCCTTGCCTCCTGTCCTTTCCCACCTCAACATCGACGATACGCAAACCACTGCGTTTCAGGGACTCTGGTTCTTGTGTTGCAGGCGCCGCAGAGAGGTCACGTGACAGCGGAACAGCCCTCGGGAGTCGATGGGGTTCCGAATCCACCTGCTGGGGATCTTGATCCTTCAATCGACGCTGTTCCACAAGTCCCTGCCATTAGGAAGATTGCCAAAAGCTTACAGGTAGATTCTTATTCATGGTAAAATTTTCATATTTCATATTTTGATGGTTGTGTCGTGCTGGACTCTGTTTCAATAATGTTCCTCTTTTCAAGTTGCGTTATTTTCACATTGAATTAATTTTAAGAATCTAAGAGCGTGATTGAATATGACTGTCCGAGATATGTTTTTTCTATGATTCTTCTCGAGAATGCCACAAGCTGTGAAAAAAGTATCAAAAAATGCCCGCAGGAAAGCAGCCTGATGAACATACCTGAAGCTCTCTGTTTGAACTTTCAGTGTGTCATACAGCTACTTACCTGCAGCCGATAAGTTAGCATATAGCCAAAAGTTAAAGTGACATATCTAGTAAGACAGAATAGGAAAGTCACGGGGAGATGATGTAGGGCAAAGTAATGGACACAAGAAATAGCAAGGTATTGGGCCAAAGCCTTTTGAAGGATCTATCCCAGAATTCGCCTTGCGTGATTTCGGGAAACCATCAAAAATAGGATAATAGCGTGGATGTTACAGTAAGTGCGTATGACTGTGATGGTGTGTGTGTGTATGTGTAATGTAGAGTCTGTTTGCGTTGTGGATCGAGATGAAAAAAGAGAGAGAGTGAAATTCGGTGTGGGCCCATTCGGGCCTACTCTTCCGAAAGATGGCATGTGGGGGGAGGGGGGGATCCAACGGAAGCATCACAATCAACAGAGTCGTATTTCTACACTCCATACTCACCGTGGAGATATTTGGGATTTAACTCAGCACTTTAGTGTGAACAGAAATTGTGGACTACCACCTACCCTACCCTATTGGCCAACTCCTGACAGTAAAAATTTCTTCCAACACCGGAACTACAACCAGCTAACACCACCACGTTGCAGCAACCACTTGAGTCAACAGGCAGGCTAGTATATGGTACAATACGAAGGTGTCTTTTAGTAGACCTACAGAAGCCCGAAATCAAACTCACTGAAAAAAGTTTTATTTTTTAATTAAAATCTGAATTAGTTTCTTAAACTGGTTTGTTGTTAGTTGTACATGTTATCATGCAGGTAGTCACCAAGATTCAGCAGTAGGGGCTTACTGATAACTACTTCCAAACTATTACAATTTTGACATATAAAATCTATAAAACTTCAAATCACAACTACCAGCTGGCAAAAGCAGCACTAAAACTTGTAAGGCACACCAGTACATGATTTGCTATGCCACCTTACGGACAATCAATCACATCGTTTCTGACTATCCTCTTCGGGCCTACAAGGGAACAATGGCAGAAATGCATGATGCGTTGATCAGTGCAGTTGCCTGGATTAAAACTTTAGATCTAGAGATATGAAATTGTACAAGCTTGTGATATGTACATTTCTTATTGTGTACGTTATTAAATAATCATACGATAAATAAATAATAAATACGCAAAAACAGATCTCTTTTTGTCATGATACAAACCAAACAGCTAGAGTGCTGAGCTTACCAGGTGACAGTTGTGATTACCACAACCATTCAAAGATCTGCAACACTCAGTGTTATTCCATTTATGGTAGAGGAAAGTAACAAATGTGTTTAAAGTATTATGAGATGCCTAATAAAATATAACTGATATATTTACTTCAGGTGTAACTTTTCCTTAACCTGAAGAGCATCAGGCTCATAACAATAACCGTTGTTATGGCTTTACGCCTCGTCGACGTTGAGGTCATTAGAGGCGGGAAAGTACTGGGGTAAGGAACGGGAAGGAATTTGGCCATGACCTTTTGAAGAAAGAATCCCGGCATTTACCTGGAGTGATTTGGAGAAGCCATGGAAAACTCAAATCTGGATGCCCGGATAGGGATTCGAACCGGCGTCCTCCGGAATGCGAGGCCAGAGCGTTACCACTCACCTACCACCCTCAGTCCCGTTGTAGGCTACTGGCTTTAATTCAAATCCGTCTTCATAGAATTTTAAATAGAATAATCATCCTTTAAAAATTCGTTAGTTTGCCTCCTTTATCTCTTAATATCGATTTAGTCTGAATTGGACAATAAACAGCGTATTAATTCTTCCGCTGTACGAACTTCAATACACAACTTATAAACTTCCATATAAAACAATTTACAATGCAAACATAGCACAGCCGTTCTCACAATGTTAACTTCCATTTTATTACAGACAACTCATGTGTAGTATCTTTTAGTGTCCTTTCTCATTTAGTTCACAACACAAACACCTCTCTGTCATCCGTCTTGTCTTGCCTTGATTCTACTCATCTCTTTATTCCATGGAGTCTGTTCGACCTATATTCCACTCGGTGTTCCATAGAGTAGTACCTTGTCTCGAATAGACATTTATATTAATAATCATTATAATGATGTCATATTACATTAAATATATTACAAACGTAGGCTTATTTTATCCATAATGTAAAGTAGGAGTATTACAGTATGTATTGATCTAATATACGGATTGGAATCTAGGGAAAATAACCATTAGTAAATGAGAAAGAGGCAAAATCATGGTCATAAATTAGAACCTGACTTCATGTATAACGACGTGGGAGAGTTTTCGTGTTGTACAATTGAGTAAGGGAATCAAAACGGAGTTAACTATGGAGGGAGACAATGAACAATGTAACACAAAGAGGGAAGTATACGAAACTAAAAAATTCGCATAAAACATAACAAGACGTAAAGGGAAATTACCAGCAGAACTTTCATTTCTTAGCATACTAACATATAAAAATGAATGATGCTTCATGTCTTCTATGCGTTCTTATTTCCTTCATCTGGATACGATCAAACTTTGGTAAGCTGTTGGGTGCGCACTTGCGAAGGTTTCTAGGAAGCCGAAAACCCAACCCCGTCTCCCATAATGGCTTCAGAAAAATTTACACTTGCAACGGTTCAGTTATTTTCAAATATCTCAAAAAGGTGTGTCGGCAAAGTGGAAGATGTTATTTTGAAATCCCATAACATTTCCTGTCAAACAGCGTTGGACCTGTTCCGATCTGACAATTGCTGACCAAGAAATTCCAACTTGAGATTTGAAAATTATTTTATATTTGGTGTGGCGACACTTTTTATACCATATCGAAGGACCTTTGCGCACTTATGCTTTAAAATAAGTGGGCAAATCATGTTTACATTTAGTTTACAAAAATGCACCCACCCTCCCTCTTAAACAAATTCACTTGTGCAACTTTTCTTTTTCTATTTTGCATTTATCTCGAAAATGGTAGGGAAATCTTTGAAAGTGGGTGGTGATAGAGAATGCTTAAGGTCCAATCAAACAGGATAAAAGATCAGAACTATGTCATCCGGCCTCTGAGAAACGCTGGGTACTCTGTTAGTTAACAATCACAACTAGAGGACCCGTGCGACAAGTTCGCGAATGGGATGAGTAGTAAGGATGGAGATTTGTATCGATTGTTTATTTGTTCAGTGTAATATGTACGTCACAAAAGTCGACGCTAGTGAAGCAGTTGATTAATATCTCTGTGATATGGGCTGCTACTATCTAGTGGCTTGGCTCTGTACTGTCTAATACGCGCGACTTTCACAGTTATTACTTTTGTCCTTCAAGTGTCAAATTCAAAAAAATTTAGTTCTTAATTTATAATGTTGCCTGAGTAGATACCTTAATCTTTTAAATACTACAATATTTATCGATTTCGGTTAAGTATCAAGGGAGATAAATGGCTTGTAACAAAAAAAAAAAAAAAAAAAAAAAAAAAAAAAAAAAAAAAAAAAAAAAAAAAACTTCTTATGGAAATAATGATACTTTTGCCCTTTAAGGGTCGAATTCCGAAAATTCATGTCTTTAAATATGATGTGACTAAAGCGGAGACCTTAATGTTTAAAATGATACCTCATTTGTCTATATTGGTTGGATATCAAAGGATATAAATGGGTCGCAAAAAACTGTATTGTAGAAATACTGGCATTTTTGCCGTTTAATAGTCGAATTTGGAAAAGTTAATTTTTTAAAATATGATGTGATAAATCTTTAAAATGACACGTCATTTATCGATTTCGGTTAGATCTGAAGGAAGATAATTAATGGCTTGTTATATATATATAAACCTTAAAGAAATAATATATTTGATGATGTCATTATAATGGCTCGCAGGCCCGTGCCGCACCTGCCGCTGACGGGGGGCCTGGCTCGTAACAGCCGCCTGTGCGCCTCGCAGCGCCTGCTGGACGGCCTGCTGGCGGGGCCCGAGTCGCTGACGGAGCGCGCTGGCTTCCTGTACACAGGGCTCAGCGGGGGACAGGTCGTCAGGGTGGACCCCCTCAGCGGGGAGGTCGTCTCCGTAGCCAAGCTGGGCCTGCCCTGTGGTAAGTCGCTCTAGTATACCCTCCTCAGAAATCCGTGCGGTGACTATAAAGCAGTTAGTAGATTGCATAATACGATTCCCAACCATAGTGAGGGAGGGATGCATTTCATCTCCCAATCTAATAATTTTGAAGAATGTATCATTCAGAGAAGTATGTATGGTGGATTCAGTACAGAGAAAAAAAATGTGTCAGCAGATTACGATTTGACAGGACGCTACATGTGTTTCTCTTAACTAGCTGAAATGAAAAACCTGCAAGAGAGAGTAGAAAACTAAAGCTAGCTAGTGAACAAAGAAAGATACAAAGTTATACTAATAGATTGTCTTGACCGGCCATTGCGGGATGTACAATGGGACCAGGTTCGAGTTCCATTCCCCGCAATCATCTAGGCCACGGATGGCGGGCGAACCTTTATTGATCTACGTGCCATTTTTTCTAAAGAAATTCTGAATGAAGCCATCACGTGCCACCAAACAATCATGACATAGGAATTAATGGGAAAAGAAATAAAACTAAATACTATCACCTTAAAACTTTATATTTTCAACCAGAAATATACATTTTTTTATACTAAGCAATAATAAGATCTACAGTTTTGTGTTTATTTAAGTATATGAAACAAGTTCAACTTCTGTTGTTACAAATCAGATGCCAAGTAACTTATATTAGGCTCATACTTTGTTACATTTACTAGCATGCAAGCTGAAGTAGAGTCGCCTAACGAGCGAGTGTTTAATATTATTCTGGTTAGCTTTATGGACAAAGAGATGTGTGATCTGTTTCATAGTGCCGTTTTACAGATGATGTTCTACATATCACTCTTTCAGAATATATAGCACACACCGCTTTATGACCTATATTAATCATGGTCAGTCCGCCAAGATTGAAATTTTCTGTTACACTTATCTTGTACTTTTTATTTTTTACCAAATTAGCCATGTCGAATAGTTGTACATATAACTCAAACAAACAGCCGTGTTAACAAAATTAGTTTTAAAAATGAAACAACTATGAGTAATTGATAAAAGCAGTCAACGACGTCATCAAAACCAAACAAGTGAGTAAGTTATGCTAGCGTCCCTCCCGCCGCCTGCACTTGCTCACTCAGTCCGTTCGTTCGGAAATTTCCTCGAAATCTACCTCTTTTGCACAATCTGTAGTCGTTCCCGCACCGGTAGTTTCGTTCACGATGAAGTTTGTTACTATGATCTTAAATTATGTAGGCGGAAAAGTAAATTACTTATGAAGATTAGGAACCTACTTAATTAATACCGTGTCCATCATCGGCACGCATGCCATTGGTTCGCCGTCCCTGATCTAGGCGAATTCTGAGATGGACCCCAGACTCCACCCCATAATTTACACACTTCATATAAAAAAATGTGCTGATCATACAATAATTGTTACACGTTTTTCAGATAGATGAGAAAACAAATTTCTCTTTTAAAGGTAAAATACGGCTGGTCGAAAAAACCCAGTTCGAATTCGGGCAGGACACAAGTCCTTCCCCCTCTCATGATTCCCACAGGCCTCCTGTGTAAAAACAGGAGCGCTGAGCTGGCCGGATCAGGGGGGGGGGGGGAGAATTAGATCGTTTTATGTGTCTGATACACACAGATCAATCAGCAAGACATTAAAAGTTGGATTACTTTGTACACTCAAGTTTTTTCCTTAGGGCATACGATTCGTCGACTTCATTTGAGCCGAGAAAAGATAGGGAACAAGGAATGGGAAGAACTATGAAAAAACTATGCCGGCATTCCTGTGCAGTAATTACGGCATACCATTTAAAGCTGAAATCTGGATGGCCAGACGGATATTCGAACCTGCGTCCTCCAGAATGTCACACCCGAAAGTTACCATTCACCATCCAAACTCGATTCAACCTAACCTTTATGGGTAGACAAGGACGGAGGGTTCATAAAGGAAGCACATCCAAATATGGTACTTCCTGGAAATACTGTATGAAAGCTGAAGGATCTTAACTTAAGAACAACGAAATTGATCGTTATATCAGAAAACTTGACCAGAAGAACTCAGATAACCAGCTGTACAGCAGGTGTTGAGAATATCGTCGATGATAAAAATAATAGATACTTGTAACATGTAAGAAATATAAGTAAAGACTTTCTTCCGCATAATTTTAATGAATCCTGAAGTTATTAATCATATTATTTTCGAACGGGACATAATCTGAAGAAATAATATCGTCATCAATGGCAAAATGCAAGTCAGCGACCAGATTGAAGATGCTCAACATAATTTTAATCTCAGTGTTATCATTCGTGCAGATGAGGGGGTCACTCCGTATTTGATCCACAGAAATTCACTGCACACGTGTAGCAAATAACAGTTCCATGTAAGATTATCGCTCTTATTTCTCTCTCTTAAGGTACGATAAAGCTTTCGCCAAAAAGAAAGATCATCTCGGTTTTAAAATAGTATCCAGTTTTACAGAAACCGCTTATTATCTACGTTATAAAAATATTTTTGTTATGCACAACAAAAGAAAAGCGGAACTTAAGAGCATGCGTCCCTTTTTTATGAGCAACTAAAATTCAGTAACTTTTCTTCTTGTATTCATTTAACATTTTGTCTTAAGATACTTATCGAGGCAACAGACACACATCAGCCAGAACATTGCGACTACCTACCTACTATCGATATAAACCCGTCCAGGCGATAGCAGCGCCACCCAACGAGGAATGACTGCTAGTCAGACACACGCACGGTGCATGTAGTATCAGTGAACGTGCTAATCTTCTTTAGTACGGGGAAGGCGCGCGATTTATCTGAGTTTGACCGAGTGCAAATTGTGATGGACCGGTAGCTCGACACGAGCATTTCTGAAACTACAGAACTTGACGGTTGTTCGAGGAGTGCTGTGGTGAGTGTCTTCAACAAGTGACGAAACCAAGGTGATACCACGTCCAAACGTCGAGGGGTTGGGCGGCCACCCGTCATTACAGATGTCGGCCGTGGTAGGCTGGAAACACTGGTAAAACAGGACAGGTGGTGAACTATAGAGGAAGTAACATCAGACTTTAATGCTGGGCAGAGTACAAGTGTGTCTGAACACACAGTGCACCGAACACTCCTAACGATGAGCCTCCGCAGCCGACGACCCATGCCAATGTTAACATCACGACATCGGCAACTACGACTGAAATGGGCACGTGACCATCTTCACTGGACGTTGGAGCAGTGGCAAAGCGTTGTATGGTCTGATTAATCCCGAAACCTTTCTCATCATGCCAATGGGAGAGTGCGTATCCGTCGTTTATCAGGGGAACAGCTTTCTTACACTGCTGGAAGCAGAAACGCTGGCGGTCACTCAGTTATGCTCTGGGGAACATTCACGTGGGCATTCATGGGTCCAGTGGAGCTCTGGCAAGGCACCATGAAGGCCATTAAGTATCGTACACTGGTTGCAGACCACGTTCACCACTTCAAAACGAACATGTTTCCCAACGGCAGTGGCATTTTCCAGTAAGATAATGCGCCATGGCTCAAGGCCAGGAGTGTGATGGAATCTTTCGAGGAACACAGTGGCGAGTTGCAATTGCTGTGCTGGTCCCCCAACTCGCCAGATCTGAACCCGTTCGAACACTTCTGGGATGTGATTGAACTTGGCATCAGAGCTTATCGCCCCCTCCTCGGAATTTACGGGAATTACGTGAGTTACCAAGACGCGTCGGCGCTGTTATCCGTGCCAAAGGTGGACATACCGGCTGTCAGGTAGATAGTCATATGGTTTTGCTGATCAGTGCATAAAGATTGTGACCATTGTAAGTTCCCTCACACTGTTCATCAAATGTTATTTAACTGAAGAATTGGTAACAAAAAATGGCTGTTATATTACACATTTTTCTGTTCTTGATTTCCAACTCGTCAAAGAAACGTCCTCGAACTCTAGAGACGTCTATTCGAATTATATTTACCATGGTAGGTGTGTGGTTACGCTCGGGCGAGACATTTGTGAAAATTCGGGTTCAATTCCCCGTCCGGCCATCCTGATTTAGGTTTTCCACCGTTTCTCGAAATCACTCCAGGTGAACTCAGGGATATTCTTTCAACAGGCCTTTGAAAAATTCCTTTTCTATTATTTGCTTCCATCCTCTCCCTGCTCTAGTGACCTCGATGTCGATGAGACATAAATTTACCGTTTTTTAATGCCTAAACAGAGATAAATATTTGATCACTGACCACGTGACAGTTGCGTGGGAAGGGAACTTACATTTGGCGAATGTACGAAGGGAGTCATTCCACATTGAGCCCAACACTAGATGCTTGAACATTGATTTTTATCAGTTCCTTTTTGGAGCTAATATTTTCCTGGAAACTTCGAAATTCCTATCCTTCTGAAACTTTTACCATAGAGCTCATCCAAAATCAGCACATTTTTCTGAAACCAATAACACACTCTCTTGCTCAACATCTCAGATCATATTATCAGTCTCGATTCGATTCCAACTTCTTTCAGGCGTAGTACGTAACTGTCGCCGTTCCCGGATATTGTTTTCAAATTTCATCTTTTAAACTGACGTAATATGAGTAACAGTTTCAAACAAACGTATGGAAATTGAAGTTATTTCTCAATTCGGATGTCATCATCTGAAAGACCATACTGTAATGTTGATTTCTTCCAGAACTTGAAGCATTTTAAGTTAAATTATGAACACTTTGCTCTTGCTCGATCGTAGGCAGTTACCATGTGGAATGTTTAACCATCCATAGCAACGACTCGGGAAGATGATCTGGGATGGTCTCTCTATGCTTTCCCCAGTGTAGCAGTGTAAGTAGGGGTTATTGTAAGAGTGGATGACTCTGCTAGTGCGTGGGTTCAGTGCAAAGTGTTTGTCATTTATGAGAGATGAAATGAAGGAGAGGGTGAGACCTGGTATGGCCCGTACCGGCCTACTTTTCCGAGAGATACCAAGCCGTCACCAGGCTTATCGTCCCCATCCGACGGACGAATCACCATCAACAGTGTGGTATGCCATCACTTTACACACTTGAGAGAGGTGTGGGATTTAACCCAGGACTTTGGTGCGCAATGTGATGATTGGGAATTATGCACCACCAGCTCTCCTTCCGCGCCGGCCAAGTCATGATGATGAACCAGCTAACTCCATGTCAGCGTTGGACACCACCTCTGTGCCGCAGCCGACTGAGCCGAAGGGGTGAGCTTAGACTTAAGAGAATATACGATATGAAGCGAAATATTTAAAGTAATTTTTCACTAATTTTATAAGTAGTTGAACTCACATGAGTGCTAATTCAAGACTATATCGCAGGATGAAGTGTTCTGAGCGAGCAAGGTCAGCTCTAACTAGTTCTTGCGGCTTATTCTCCAGTGTGATAAGGGTTCTCATCAACAGTGAGGAGGACAGGAACTACAAATTTTGGTCTCTATCTGACTTCTCCAAGAAGACTGCTACAGTGTGGGGCTGGAATGGCTGGCAAGGTAGCACATAATATGAATGACGGACGTCCTACACGGCAAAGGGAGCTCGGACACCTCGGTGGCGAGATATGAGACAAGAATAAGGAAATACTTCTTACAGAAGATTCTATGAATAGATGAAGAAGGTGGTATTTGTTTTTCAGAGGGCGTGTGGGACGAGGAGACGTGCGGGAGACCAGCAGGAATGAAGTTCGCACCAGATGGCGCACTCATCGTGGCTGACCTGTACTACGGCATCTTCAGCATTGACGTTGACACTGGTGAGTTAGCTTCGGCTACTGGTAATTATAATTGTCATAACATCTGTCCTTTCAGGAACCATTTGATCCTTCTCGGCGTTCAAATGTTCAGTCCTTGATGGCCTGATTGGTTCTAGAGGATTCCGCATTCTGAGGCAGTATTTAACGTGAAAGAACTGACGTTATATCCTGTTCATTCCGATAAATAAATAACTCCAAACCGTCAACTCAATGTCATGTTTCCCTGGTGCCACTCCTCACCGACCACTCCAGTTCCTACCTATCGAACTGACCACGCTGTGCCCAAGAAGGAGAGTAGCAAATTTCGCCCTTACATATAGGGTTAAGGTCAGAGGAGTGGGGATAGAGCCGCCTCTGTTAACTGAACGGGATATAGCGGCCAGTGTCCCCCTTCCATAGCGCCGTATGGGAGCCCACTGAGGGCGAGGGCACAAGCACTTGTTCTGGAAAACTCTTACAATGAAAGTCGCGTTTTACTCCAGAACGGATTAAGAAGTTACTAAGTTGTACAACCACCATTACACCCTCGTACGCTCAGAGAGAGGTTTTTTTTCATTTATCCACTTAGCAACATTTAGGGAAGTTGTAGCGCACGTATTTACTATATACCAGCTATTTGTATCATTCAACTGCCTTTCTTACAAGCTAAAAACTCAGCCTTAACTCTAGAATTTATTTTAAATTACCTCAGACGTCACTAGTGAAGTTTCTTTCAGCATCTAAAGGTTCAAAGACATCAGCTAACTATACAGAACAATTGACCGTGAGTGCCTGGGGCGGACCTGAATTCCCAAAGGTAAATTCGTGGAAATCCACGCTCGACTACACAATCGATCACTCAAGAGAGGTCTTCTCTTCCTCTCAAAAGAAAAATTCACTGCGGTGCATGTAATTTTATTTGTTTAAAAAGGAGAAAAATAATCAAGTAGTATGTGGCAATCACTGTTAATTCGCGATGATGTAGCAGCAAATCCATAGCATGAAATCTGTCGGTAAGGATGCACTGGACTCGCGTTTGCGCAGGTCGCGTGACGCAGCTGGTGTCGACCAATGAGACGGTGGCTGGCAGGCGACCGCGGGTGCCCAACGCCGTCGAGACGGCTGCCGACGGCTCCATCTACTGGTCAGACTCCAGCACCGTCGCCACCTTCAGGAACTCCATCCTCGAGTTCCTCGGGGACGCCAGTGGCAGGTACAGAGCCTTCACAAAATACACCATTATAATTTAATAAGAATTCTGTTTCATGTTTGCGCGTTTAACATTTGCGTGAATAGAATGCAGAAAAAACGTATAGAATACTGTAAAGACCATTACAGTATTTAAAAAATGAGAATGCTTTCGTTTCGAACCCTTGCCTTCTATATACCTGTTGTTATCCTTTTGTTTTAGATAACAGTGATTTATTTGCAGTTCTGACTGAATTGAAATGATGAATTGCAGTCAAAAAGTGTGTTGTAAGTTGGTTATAAGAGTTCCAGCAACACTCTAATATGAACTCCATTACATTTTTTTTTCTTCTTTTTCGTTTTGGTCACTATGAACCACGTGGTTCTTAACTCTGGCGAGTTTTATTTTTAGTCCCGTATTTCTTCATCTTTGCGCTGTGGTTCTTTCATGCGTCCATTTCACACCAGATCCGGGGTGCAGTGTTTTGGCCGTGAGTGACTGGAGAGAATCGTTGCTTTAATCAACATTCTGTACATGCCCCTGTTGTAAATCTCATTGGGATCAATTTCCAGGTGTCTGAGATCTTTTCCGATTAGTCTCATTCACTTTGCGTTAGTAGCTTTCCCTCTAGAGACGATGTTGAAGATTTTAGAGGCGAGTCAATGATTATCAATCCGAACTGTATGACCATAGAATATTAATCTCCCCCTTCTCATGGCTATTGTAATGCTCTTCAGTTGTTGGTATAGGTCCTTATTGTGCTTGAGTCCGTATTTTCCCTCTTCTTCGACGTGACCCATGATTTTTCTCAGGATCTCTCGTTTTTTTAGTTCAAGTTTTCTGAGTTGTCCCTCTCCAACCACGTTCAGGCACTATGAGGCATACAGCACTGATGGTCGAACTTGAGTATTGAAGTGTCTGAGTTTGAAGTTAAGGGAGATGGATTTAGATCCATAAATGTTCTTACAAACATGGTATGTTCTCTCTAGTTTTTATAATATGATCTGAGGCATTTTGTCTAGGTATGATGACAGGTATTACTGTAACATTGATGTACACGCAAATAGCAATAAGTCAACAAAACACCTGCTACTGAACAAACAGAATTAAAATAAATGGTCGGACGAATATTTGAACCCGCGTCCTCATGAATGTTAGGCCTGAGCGTTACCGTTCACTCAGCAGGCTCGGTATACACGTCAGTATTCATGTTTAGAGGTTTTAGTAACTTTGTGATCGCTCCTTGGTATTGATACACTTGGAATTTGTCATAGTTCAAATAATACTGTCTCATCCAGTAATTAATTTTACCATGATAAAGACTAAAAGTTCGAAGAAAATGTGTTGGATTAATTAGCTTTATCTGTCTCTTTCTTTACCTTGTTAGTTCTTCACAGGTGCCTTGGACGAACTGTGTGAAGTTTCTAGAGGTGCTAACCTAGAATCACTTTTATCTATATCAAAGGCAAAACCAATGGTTTTTAAATCGCGAATTACTATTGATTTCTTAAGAAATTTGTAAGATCATCGAGATGGTTAAAAATAGGATTGCATTGGTTTATACCTGTAGACGGTTATTAAAAAGTATTTAATGCAAATCGCAGACGAAACAAAAGAAATCTCCAGATTCTATGGCTCTATTTCTTGTTTAGGCTGCTGTAATATATCAAATCGGGATCCCGGATCTGGACTCTTTTGCGTACATGTTTTCATTTGTATCGCTGATTCCTGCTCATTACTAGCAATAAGTGAGGGCAGAACGTAATTGCTCTGATCTTATGGCCACATATCTTCGGGAAGCTGATCGGGGAGTGGTTGATCAGAGACGAATCCAAACTTGGTTGTAGTGAATTGCCGCTCGTTTACTACACACCCGGCACCATTAGCGCCCACATTCCATAACGCGGCGGAAGCTGTAGCGACCGAGTGCCAAACGGGCTCGCTCCTAGCACACATTCCTCGGAACCCAGAAAACGCATCGAAGCATCATTGAACGATCGGGTTCCCACCCGTTTGCCCAGACTTCACAGACATTATCGTAGCGCACGAGCACGCTGCAGCAGTCCGAAGGGCAGCGCAGAACTGAAAAGTGGTGTTGTCCTTCTAAGTCAGATGTTCGCACCGATACGCAAGATTATCGCCACATATATTGAGGATCTATTATGGCAGCAAGGGGCTGGTGCGTACCGGCGGCAAGATCATCGAACCGCTCTAACATCTCATTTTTAATACTGAAAAGTAGGCATTTCCTTTATTTTCCCTTTATGCTGACCGGTAAGGGGGGGGGGGGCGTGTGAAGATTTCATTTGACATAATGGAGGTATGGGAAGAATCCTTTAGGGGCGGCATGATATGAAAAACGTTTGGAATCCCTACTTTAGAGCATCGAAAACCCAGCACACCTCCCGTAGAGAGTCCTGTGCAACGTTCGGTATGTTCAACATCAGAAAATGATAATCCGCTTTAATTAATGATTTAACTTAAATTGATCTTAAATAAATCTCATCTAAATTACATTTTAATACTCTAGCGGAAAATCATGACTAACTGGTGTGAGTGTTACTGTTTTTCTGGTAAACAATCCTGTAAGCAGTAACATGAAGCAAGATATCGTGAGTCGTGTTAGATACTAAAATAATTCTTCAAATTTTGGATTTACAAGGTTTCACGAAAACTCTAGAGGATAATTACGATTTGGGGTTTACGGGAGTCTGCTGAGGCATGTTTCCAGTCCACTCTCAAAAATGGGATTTATTGCTACTACGGTGACTTCAAATCAACAAAAAAGTGGAAACAATTAGTTTATGTGAGTGAAGATGAGGTTGTGTGCGTTTTCCTCAGGGTGCTGCGCTTGGACCCGGTGACTCTGCAGAACACCGTGGTAGCAGACGGCATCCGCTTCCCCAACGGCCTGCTCATGACTCCCGATCAGCAGTATCTTCTCATCGCGGAGACGGGCAGGAACAGGATCCTCAGGTAAGCGACTTGGTATACACAAAACTTCTTCTTTTTCTTATATTGCATCGTTGTTTTGGAGAAACCCGAAGCAGTGCTCATCAGATTATCCCTCCTTCACTTCTAGGTGCTTCAATTTTGTCAGGCAATGTAGCCCGCTGTAAAGTGGCACACTAAATGTTGAATACCTATCATCTTTTCCCAATTATGTATTAGTCTCTATGTTTAGTTCGGCTGCGGCAATCATTCGAAAGCTCCACGTACATTCGTTCATTAGTATGCTCCCCGTCATTCATCACTGAACACAATGTAACGCCATTCAACGATTCTGCACTACCTTTGATGACAATCGTCGGAGAATATGCTCGTATGGTGGCGACCTGGGTAGACGTCCCATCTTGCAACGTGTTGGAGAGTTACTCCTGGCGTCATGGTATAGGGAGCCATCGGGTATGACTTTTTCTTCTAAGGCAGTGAGGTGAATTTAAATATGCTGAAATAACTGTGGAATTATACTGCTTCTTTTTCTAGCTTCGAACCCGTGACCTCGACATCTGGTTTTTGTTCACTAGTTGAATTATATCTAAGCAGGATAGCGTATAACAACTTTTAGAAACTATGAATTAATATAAAAATAATTGTTAATGATGCTCATAGCTCGTAACTGAATATAACTACTGTAAATGATGCTACTTAGGTGAATAGGAATATTACAGGAACATAATAAAAACTGGAACGACATTTATCGGGGAACCATCTCAGCGTTAATCTGGACTCAATCTGGTAAACAGCGGAATACATTGAACATGGATTCAGTGGAATCAGTTTGGATTTTTTGTCGGTCCCTGTCAATAGCAATCAGTCACGATCGAAAATATGTAAAGTTTTCACAGAATATGTGAATTTAGTTTTATACAACTGCATTTCCTTAAATACACTAACAGCAAAATGTGTACCTATTAGTAAGTGTAACACTTTTATATAATTTTATAATGAGATAGTTACATAATTACAATAAAGAAATAATATTGTTAACATCTTTCTGACAACTCTTCTTCATTTCAGTTCCACAGTAGGTCCAAGCTTGTAATGGTGTGTTCTTGAGTATCACTTTCACGTCTTTACATAGCAACTGGCCAGCCAAACAGTTCTCTTTTGTGTGGAAGTAGTTATGTGGTGCTTTGTTAACCACCTTGGCGTAAGTTGTGATTGCTATGAGCTAATTAACATGATACTTTGGGCGCCAGTGGGTTAAATCTTTATTGAAAGACAGGCTGAGCAACATTATCATATTCGAATAAAAACCCACAAATGTATAATAATATGTTAACATGTTTATTTCCTGTTCATTTAAATTAATGATCGAACTTTATTAACGAATGTAAATACAAATTCACAATAGCATAGGAACAAAATGTAACTGAAGTTACTAATTACAAACAAAGATCTTACCGAATCACATCAGTTTAGCTCAGTGGAAGGAAATGTGTTCAGTGAAGTACACAAAGACGTGACGGAGTTTTTTTAAGGCAGGTGAAACAATCAGAATCGAAAGAAACAAGTTGTACCTAAAATATTTGGAAGAATTGCTTTTTTGGGAATAGTGATATTCCGATACCATCGAAGTATCGATACCTACTCAAATGAGTTGTAATCAAATTGTCTTACGATACTTATTCATATGAGTACTGCAAAAGTATCGATACTTACTCATATCGATACTTTTTTTAAATTAATGTCGAAATGTAAGAATATACGTGACATTTTACCCTGCTCTCATCAATGAACGGTAAAAGAACTAATACCCGCCGCAGGTTGCCAGGACTCAGTTATGAAAACAAACATTCACTCTGTACTGACGTTGCTACAACATTAAGATACTGTTGTGCAGACAAGGGAATATAAGTTTCATTTCTTCCCATTCTGTTAATGGATTGCTTTCTAGAAACGTTACAGAGTTTGTCACTACAGTGCGGTTTCGACTTTATTACAAAAAAGTAGGAACCTAAAACAAACTCTTTGAGATTAGATTGTCTGTGGCAGTTGCATATTCTAAGACTGATTTTTTTTTATTTTCAATGCTACCAACTTGACGTCGCGGGAAATTAATTTGGCATGTGTAGCTGAGTGGCGCAGCAGGATTGATGCGTTTTAAATTTAACAGCGGGTGCCTTTCGATACTTTCGAATCGATACAAGTACTTTTCGTCCGATACCGATTAAGTATTCGAATACTAAAAGTACTAGAAATCGAAACAAATTATCGAGTACTTACTAGTATTTACTTGAATCGAATCATGACTGGCCACGAACAGAAGTAAATTCGTGGTTGCCACTATCCACGAGCAGTGATGGGGTCTTGGCAGCCGCAAGCCCCCAACCGCAAGTCCACAGATCAAGTCTCAAGACAAAGTGTGCAACATTACCAGATATTACGTACAGATGGCCCTCGTCTTTTTATAACACGTGATCAGTATGTTACACTCCTTCAAACAAACTTAAATGCTTTATATCTTTCTCAGTTCCAATGAAAAGATGCTATTGCTCATCTCCAATCAGTGGACAGTGGCAGATCTAGGAATTTTCTGAGCCGGGGCAAAAACCTACCTGTAAATATTATTTTCCCACCACTTCAAACATTTTCCAAACGTGATTTTGCCTACCCTCCCAGAAGTGCCCCGGTTAGCTCTTCCCCTCCCCCGAGGTCCGGCACTGTCAGCGGATCCTGTAAATTAACTCTTTATGCGGTAGGTCACAATTTTTCAACACTAGTGTATTTCCAGACACATGCTTCCTTTATAGGTGCATATGTGCCTGGTTGTTCTCTCTGACGTCAATGTGGTTTTCCTGGAAAATACTTAAGCCACTGGTGAGTTGCAATAAATTGTGTTTGCTGTCTGCCAATCCTGTCGTCTTTAATTCTAAACATCCTCCGGGCCGTTCTTCACTGTTGAGATGTAAAGGTACTCGCTTCTTCCTTGGGATTCCCAAGTTCTCGACTCACAGGTCCACCTGCTAGACTCGACAATGGGGCCGTGCGTGGTAGATGAGCGGTTAGCATTCTAGCCTCGCATTCAGGAGTACGGTGGTTCGAATCCCCGACCGGGCATCCAGATTTTGATTTTCCACGGTTTCCCCAAATCACTCCAGGCGAATGTCAGGATGCTTCCTTCAAAGGCGAATTTCTTCCCGTTCCTTGTCCCCAGTCCCGTCCTGCCTTTAATGACCTCGACGTCGATGAGGCGTAAAGCCATAAAAAAAAAGTAGACAATGGTTCCTTCCGCTACATACCGTCCTTCTCGAGTATACATAACATTCAGATATTTTTTATGAATTATTCGCTTGTTATTTTAATTGCCCTTATCACCCGTGTAACAGAACAAACTCTAATAGAAATCTGACTGAACAATATTTGACAAGACAGAAGTATCTATGTGCTTAAAATATCTTAGTAAATAAGTATAATAAAATAGCCATATTTTATAGGTAATTACTCAGTTTAAGGCTTAGTCACACATGGGTAGTCGGTTTCACGCCAGTACGATGTTGGTTGCGGGTGACAGGTACAGCGTGTCAGATGGCTCGCTGTCGGTGCTGGTGGACGGACTGCCAGGGGCACCAGACGGGCTGCGGCCCGGGCCCGCCGGCTCTGGGTTCCTCGCGGCTCTCATCTCCACAGACACTCCCACCAGGCCCACGCTGCCAGAGCTGCTGGCGCCATACTCTGCCGCCAGAGGCGCTCTAGTCACTCTGCTCACCGGCTCGCAGCGTTTCCTCGCAGCCCTCAACAGAGCTCTGCCTCTGCAGACCACTCGCAGGATCACGCACGTCGTGAGTACAGAAGCCGAGCACATCTTAAAGAAGGAGAATGTACTTGACAACCTTTTGGGCCATGCTTTTGAGCACTACTGGACAATCAGATTGCAATTAAATCAACGCGTTAAAATTTATCTGTCTTTGCTGTTTTGCAAACCACGTTTCAGTGGATCATTATGAAATAGGCACATTTCATTTAAATAATTCCCTCACTACAAATTTAGACTACTTAACACAAGTATTTTTTTTAAAAATAACTGGTATGCGATTGTTCCTTTTACTGATCGGTTTAGGATTTCCTGCGAAATAGTTTCTAATTAGTTCTTATTTTCATTATTCACTTCAATATTTCCTTCTATAATATGAGGTTTAAACAGTTCACAAGTTCCATTCGCAATATACGAGCTGAAATCATTTTCTTAATACACCTTTTGATTAGGGTTGTATCACATTGTATCTCACTCTATACTGCGTACCAGTTCAATACCCGGAAATAGAACAAATTTCTCATGATTTGGGAAAAAGCTTATGAAAACGCTGCATGATGCCTAGTCACAATATTGTGCACAAACTCCTAGGTTAAATCTCAAACATCTCCGCAGTAAGTATTAAGTGAGAGCATACGAAACGTTCACTGGCGATTCATCTGATGGACAGTGGCGTAAGACCTGGCGTATTTCGTAAGCTTAGTATTAGGCCCAAATAGGACGGCGCCGATTTTGAATCTCTCCCCCTATTTAATCCAACAATGCCAAATGTAGTAATCTACATACAAAAATACTAGAACAAACGGAAGAAAGGTAGGCCTAACGGAGAACTTCTGTGTTGAGACCCACAATGACTCCACAGATCAAGTACCCGAATGGTGTTATAGATTTAATTTAATCAATATTCTTACTTTTATTGTAGTCCTCCAACTCCATATTTCACTTTAATGCATTCTATAAAGAACTTCGTCATCAATTATTCACGCAAAGTAAGGAACTTTAAGCACATGTTCTTCATACGGGTTGAGGCATGCTACAATGTTTCATTAGGTAATGATGCAATCAATAGTAAAACTTTAATTGTAAAAAGTCATCTGAGTTAATTCGTTGATGGTCATCTTCGCAGAATCGTTTGTTTTATACTTCAATGAGATTCATATCATTATTAATTTCCATTCCATGCAATTCTGGTAATGGTAAATACCAAAAAATTGCGGATTTGTAAAACGCTCAAAGCGCCATCCTTTCCTGCAGTGTTTGAAATCAGAATATATATATATATATATATATATATATATATATATGATTATTTTACATCATTATAAAATCCGTCGCATTTCATTTATATCGAAATGTGTAGTATGGAAACAAGGTAAAGAGAAAACCAAGGCTACCCAATCGATTTTGAAGATGGGTCACAATTAAGGACTGCAATCCCGCAGTGTTTTCAATCCCGCGGGATCCCGCGAGATCCGTGCGGGATTGGTACAAACAGTTTTTTAACGCATATATTTAAAACATAGTTACTTAAAACGTTAATAAATCAAATAATAATTAAATTAATAAATAATTTTTAATGTTAAATGATAAAAAATAACACTTAACAATATTTTGATTGGCAAAATGACATTAAAACTTTTTAACGTGTCTTAAGTGTATTTCGAGGTTTCACATTTTTGTTTTTTAATCTAAACCAATTTTTAAATAAATAATAAAAATGTAAAATATTGAGTCTTAGGTCATATTATGTGCCTTACAATACATCACATAAGTTTAAAAATATGGTTTGCTTAATGGCCAAGTTACCAGAGTTAAAAAAAAAAAAATCTAAGTAAACGTTCCATAACACCGAGAAAAGCATTCCATTTCACAAAGTGAAGTTGAATATACTCTGTAAAGTGTAGACTTGGTTCAGAACAAGATCTCATAACTTTTTGTCACTGCACAAGCACGAGACTTGGCCTTTTTTTGCGTGATTCATTATTCTATCTCCTGATTCCTTGATTGATATTACAGTTGATTCAATGTTATTAAAAGAAACTACTCACCAACACGTAAACTGTCAAATATTTCAGATTTACTTATGTGGCGTAACGACGTTTTTAGAGTGGAAATTATTATTTTTTAGTAAGAAAGGAGGCTTTCTCGGCGAATGATTGCAGTGAAGCCCTCATAGGTTGTATCTCCGGATTTCATTGAAAACACACGAAATTACACACGTGAGGTAGACGCTGGAGGCAGCCGTCGAAGTATAGTGCTCCTACAACACAATTCGTCGATACAGCCGTCAAAATTTCATTATAACTTTTTTTACCTTTAGTCGAAATAATAACAAGGAGAAGAGGGATTAATCGAAAGCCTGAGCGGCACATGTAAGCAGGTGGTTTTCGTCAAAGAAACGCATTGAGGCAGCGGCCAAAACAACAATAAGTCAAAGGATATGCAATTATCTTTTGATAGCTATTAAATAAATAAGTACGCGATCGTTAAAATCATGATAACATTAGTTTCATATCAAGGAATAATCAAATTTTCAGCCGCAAATTAGGAAATTGTCACAATTACTTTATCTGCAAATACAGAAAATGGGAATAATGAAACCGTGAATAAAAAGATGTAACCGTGTAGTTCAGATAACGTGTGCGACACTTAAAAAATAATTATATAGTTAGAAAATCGTACTAAATAAGCAACATAACTCAAATTACAGAATTGTGTATTCGAAACAAACGTAAGTTTTGATGAATACGTAAAAGTGTGTTTATTTACTTACGAATGACGAAGGTTGACAAAAACAAACGCTTGTTTACCTGAGTCAAATGCCAACTGGAAGGGTACAGGCAAACAGTGCAAAATTTTTTTTTTTTTTTTTTTTTAATGGCATCCGGCAACGGAGGCCATACAGCCAGCTCAATGTGTATTTCTTCCAATGTATGGACGCCACAGGACGGACAAGACAATCACACACAACACTTAACATCCATGCCCGCGGCCGGATTCGAACCGGCGGCCTTCGGCACGTGGAGCTAGCACTCTAGCCCCTACGCTACCGAGGCCGGCAACAGTGCAAAATATCCGACAGACACCGAGTGGGGCAGCGAGTCACGCAGACTGAAACGCGTTTCCGCCGGATTTTGCGGATTACGGATCCGCTTAATTTTGTGAGGGATCCGCCAGACTGTCTAATTATGCAGGATCCCGCGGGATTGCGGGATCCCGCTTTCCTGGATTGCAATCCCTAGTCACAATTTCGATTCTAAGATAGCTTGCGGGGCACATAATACTTTCAAATAGTTACAATAGATAATCTTATATATATATATAAAATAGACGTGTTTTTTCCTATATTTCACTTTTCAGCCATCACTACCTAGCACAGATCACTGATGTTTGTGGGTGGAAGTAGCATGGAGTTTCCTGTCGTGCACAACGTTGGCCGAATGCCGATAGCTGTGGGGATGTGGGAGATATAATGATTAAAGTTGGTCAGTGCAGGGCGTTTTTCATATTTCGACCAAAAATTCGTATCTCCGTATACTTTAGACTTTTGGTGTTGTCTGTGGTAGTAGAATCGTCTTTCCTGTCGTGCACTATGGTTGTTAGATGTCGGTAGCTATGGGGATGTGGAGATATGGGGGTTGAAAGTGGTCGACCTGTGGCA
>JARYHS010011408.1:97578399-97597868 GCA_031002005.1 Vandiemenella viatica
ATTTTTATAGAAGTATCAGTGTTAGTTAGAAACAAAGAGAGAGATGATAGTCTTACTACTTCCATCTTCCAGATTTAAAATGTGGAACCGCTAATTCACATTGCAGACGGATTGTTTTATTTATTTACTGTTCTTAATGATTATTATTACTACTAAAACTGTTGCTACTGCGTTCAAGTTTAGCTTACCTTCTAAATATGATATGATGAAAACAAAATTAAGGTGTTAATATTCCGCACCATTTAATTTTCTGGGAATAGTTTATTTATATTTCGTGACTTAGTTTACCATTAGAGTTCTTTCGTGAATGCTCTTTCTACTTACCCTTAACCTTTATGTGTATTTGTCACACGCACAGTTCTATAACGCTGCAGCGTTAGAAAGTGTAACTAAGTCCATTCAAACTCTCTTATTGGTTTTCCGTGCGTAATTTAGCGATTCTTTTCTGTATTCGCCATATAATTGCGTTTGCTAGCGAATGGTTAACTGTTTATTCGAGGAAAAAAAAATACGCAACGGTTATCAAAATTACGAAAAAAGTGTTACCATTTCTCTATAATTAATTAATTTGGTTATTTAAATAATTATTATGACTAAAATGGTGATATTCGTGATTATTTTTACTGCAGAACTCCGAACTTTCCCTCTGAGCGTCTGCGAGTTTCTTGCTGCGCGGGCTCATTTTTTTAGTCTTGGGTAAAGTGCTGGCTGGGTATGAGAGGTCTATTTTATCATGAATTTAGTGTACCACCTACCAGTTATGCTGTCCCATGCGGTATTCGTGTCTAGAACGAAGCATAATCGAAAGGCGAGGGGTCTCTCGAATTCTGTCCCCGACTGTACCTAGTTACATCCTTCATATATTCTAATCTTTATCTTCTACACCAGATCATTAACTGGACTGCTCCCTTCAGTAAAAAATTACCTAATCCCACATGTCTCAAAATGTGACGTTTCTGCGAGATTTCTCCATCAACTCCTTTGCACAACAACCATTTCCAGAATATATTTTGTTTTTTCGCTCGGTACCAAAAATATTTCTAAATTGTTACATTTTTAATTCCACACGTTTACAAAGGAACTATAAATTAAGTAAATAACGAGTGCAGTAATTTTGCATATTAGTGAGGGGTGAAAACTAGTGCAAACAAACGAAAGGGATAGAGTAAATGCTGGAATTAGTTGATGATGGACTTTTATAAAGGCGAGGGTAGGAGTCTGGCAATGTGCAAACATTTCAAAGCAAGAGAAGACGACTTTCAAAACCTTTTAACAGGAGGTTATAATAATCGTTAACTCGTGAAGCGAGTAGTGGACAGAATAAATTAAGATGGGCGTAAAGGGAGTTTTTTCATACTGTGGGAGGAAGTAACCCTCTTAATGAACAGTTCTCCAGTAGGACGCTGTGAGGGGAACACTCTCCATAACACTAGCTTTTGATCGGACACGGTCTGATACCATATTCCTTCTTTTATTTATTTACTAGCTGACCCGGCAAACGTTGTTTTGCCATATAAATAACTTTCAAGTAATTTCTAGTGTAGACAAAAAATAGCGTACTTATTGTAAGTATGTAGGCCTATGTATGTAAGAATGTGTATATTGTATGTATGTAAGAATGTGATATATGCGTGAAATAGGCATGGAGCGCTGTGAACGATGAGGGAATATAAAAATAACAAAAGGCAAACATTATTTTTAAGTTATTATAATTTATTCCTTAAAATTATATATCATTAATTAATCAATTACGACAGTAACACTAACAAACAATATCAATCTCTTAATGCTATAGCGTGAACAATATTTTTTGTTAGTCCATCTTTAGCTAACACAAACAAACTGGATGGTTTACCCACTCGAGAGCATGCCACGTATAATTGTCCGTGTGAAAAACGTGGTGTTCTCAAATCTAAGCCACAAATAGACATTTTTTGACCTTGGGATTTGTTGATAGTCATTGCAAATGCCAATCTAATCGGAAACTGAATACGTTTTTAATTGAATTGGCGCATCTGTAGGTATAATAGGAATCCGTGGTATTAATATATTTTCACCTCGGAACTTGCCATTTAAAATGCTGGCTTCGATCACGTTGTTCATTAAGTTTTGAATGACTAATCGCGTACCGTTGCACAGCCGGGGCGGGTTCAAATTACGAAGCAAGATAATCGGAGATACAACCTTTAATTGCAAATTATGCGGTGGCATGCCTGGCAAATCCAGTGAGTTCAAAAACTCTGTGGGAAAATTTACTGCTTCGCTGTCGTCGCAAACTGTATCAATAGATTTATATGATACCAAGTTCCCTGGAAACAACATTTGTATCTTGAGATTTAAATTGTCAACGTCTACATTTTTTGTCACTAAAATTGCTCTTTCTGCAACCATGATTCCAGCAACATCATCAACAACGGGTGTATTGAATCTACGAATATGCTCTCCAGCTGGTGTTTTATCAGGATTAATGACGATAGCGTGATTATCCCTTTGTAATTGGTGCATATGTGATTTGAATATTTTCAACAATTCGTTGTGCTCGTTCAATAGAGCATCCAGCTCGCTGACGATACGTCTGGCATAAAATGAATCAAGGTTATTATAATCACAACGTGCATTCACGCGATTGGCAAGTGCGCTTCCGGAATCCTCGCCGCCCATAAAGTAGATTTGTAAGAATTTATGTGGTTCGTTTGGCATTGGCAGCAGTGAGCCCATTTTATGATAAACTTGGCCTCTGATTTTGAATGTAGAATTGTATTGTTGACCATTTGCATTAGTATTTCGAACTATTTCTGTTGCTCCGAACGATGTCATTTGAAAACATGAATTGAATGTTCGAATTGACTTCAGGAACACGTTAGAATCTGGATCCGTGTCGATAAGTAAGCCGTTCAATGGTTCAGGTGGTGTTTCAATTTCAGGTAGTTGTACTTTTCCTGACGCGCAACACATCCCAGCTGGCTCATTTTTGAATTTCAGAGCGTGACAATGCGGACATTCCTTGTCCATAGCACCAATTACCACTTTTGAATGAGCATAATATTCAATATCGGGCTCATACTGGAATGCTAGACGCAGGAATGAATCATATGTAAATGCTCGATGTACCTTTGTCGTTGTTGGTCATTTGTTCTGCGTCTATTGACTGTGAAACGGCGTGATTGTCGTTGTTCTAATCTTATGACTTCATTGCGTTCAGCTCGTGTATCTTCTGGCTCTTCTTGATGCAATTGCGCCATTCTGACACGTGCATCAGTATTTTGTTGCTGGTTTTGTTCTTCGGTTCTTTCGGATCTTCTATTTCGCAAGTTTCGAGATTTACTTGTATTACGGCTCAAATCAGCCCCTTTGCGTTTTCTTGGCATTGCTCACTGTACAAAACACACATAAATAGAATTAATGAAATTAGACATCTGGCGGGGATAACTAATTAAATGACGATTGATCAGTTATCGACCGGAGATTGATGGAATCGACTAAATATCCATAAAAAATACTAACATTCAAAGAGCAAATGAATACTTACGTGGCCCAAGGACATTAATCGCAGTTAAAAAAAAAAAAATGCGAAACTAAAAATGAATATTTTAACCTGCTCTGAATACTTGAAAAAATCTTTTTTTTAAAAAAAAAAAAAAAAAAAAAAAAAAAAAAAAAAAAAAAAAAAAAAAAATTTAATTTGCTCTTTGAATATTGATTTTGTTTTGAGGATATATTGGTTTCATCAATTAATTCTGCTTTAAAACAGAAACTTACGTATGTTAATGTTGGTTTCTTTATCTTTGGAAACAGTTGAATGCCTTAAAAAATAAGGGTTGATCGTAGAAGGGTGAAAATTTAGGATTGTATGTATTTTTGTATGTTGTATCATAAAAAAATAAAAAATAAAAATTTTGTCTAAAAAATAAAAAAAAAATTTAGGGGTGGACTACCCTTAACATTTAGGGGGATGAAAAATAGATGTTGGCCGATTCTCAGACCTACTCAACATGCTCACAAAATTTCATGAGAATCGGTCAAGCCGTTTCGGAGGAGTATGGGAACGAAAATTGTGACACGAGAATTTTATATATAAGATGCTGCACAGCATCAATGGCAGAAACTGTACGCCTTTACGCAGGTACAAAAAATGGTGAAAGCCTAGCACAAACGTCGTCGGCTACATCATATGAAAATTTATCAACTCGGATCCATAATCGATGCACTTTGGTAACGATGGAATCCAGACAAAGAATTCTCATTCCAAAATATCACTTATAATTCAGGTAACAAAATGGCTACCATTAGGTGACTCACAAGAAGCAGGGGCTGATGACTATATTGAACAATTGTGTAATGCATCTGTGACACTATGAAGTGTAGTGCAGCATTCACTTAAAGTTACTTGGCCTGCCATTATAATGTGTAGCTTACATTTTGAAGTTCTCTCGTATATACACGTTAAAAAAACTTTTAACATTTACGAATTAGTTTGTCGTGTGACAAACAAACAGTTCAGAAGGAAAAAAGGTGAGTTGCCAAGTGGTAAATACTGTTCTTGGATGTCACTAATGTTATTCAGCTACTGAAGACATTAACACTATGCAATGTTGTTTGTTAATATTTCTCCATTTCTGTCTACTTTGTTTGGTATTTCCTTTCTAGACCGCGAGATCGTGTATACGGCATTACTACTGAAAAATGTTTCACCTGCAGTTTAATATTAATCTGCGTCTGGTACTGATTGTCTTGGCCAAGGTGTTTGTAAAAACGTTTTCCGAACTCTCGAAGAGACAGTTATACTCAATTAACCTTTTTTTTAAGAGTATGCTAGTTTTGAATGTGTGTTTGCGTCGTGTTACCGGTGATGATTGGTATGAGAGCGAGGAAGGCGACAGCCTGCAGCAGGAAGAAGCCTGCTTGCGTCCAGCGGCGTCCCAGTGTGTCGCTGAGGCGGCGGCCGAGCAGGTAGGCCGGCAGCTCGACGACGGACTGCCACAGGAAGTTGAGGAACGGGTTGCCGGACATGGTGCCCACAGTCAGCACCAGCGTGTAGTAAGTCAGCGTGTTCACGATCCTGCGGATACCAGGAATACAAAGTAAACAGTTCTCTTATTGATATGGTAGATTCTGTGAAATGTTTGGCCATGACAACACAAAGGAACATGAAATGGGACTTGCACATTACTTCAGTCGTAGATAGAGCTGATTCTAGGCTTTGATTCAAGTCGAATATTGAAAGACTGGAATGAACAAAACAAAGGAGATAGCGTACAAATCTCCTGTGCTTCCACATTTGGAATACTGTTGTGTCATTTGGGATCTGTTCGTTAGCGGTTTATTGATAGTATAGAAAAAGAAAAGAGAAAAGCCGCTCGATTCGTGACCGCTTACTAAAGTCCGTACGAAAGAGGAACGGAATTGAATGGGCGGGGAGTCTCTGGTAGATAGACGATGCACGGTTCGTTTGAACTTATTGGTAAACATGTGTACACCCACTTTAACTTATGAGTGCAATGAAATACTTCCTCCATCAACCTATTTGAGTCGGGATGACAGGAAAGATAAGATTATAGAAATAAGGTGGCGCACTGATGCTAATATGGATTCTTTTTTCCCCTCGTACCATTCGAGATTGGAATGCACAGCGAAGAGATTAGTTTTGGTTCTGAGCACCCTCTGCCACCTACAATTTAATGAATTTCAGAGTATATATTTAGATGTAGATTTAGTTGCCAGGCAGCGTATCATCAAGTGATAATACAATACAATATGGTCGTTTTCCAAATATCCCAGTACATGAGAGTGCCTCTGTGGGATGTTAAGAAGTCAATTTACAGCAAAATTATTAAATAACAAAACAGATGTGTACATCCGAAGCTGCACAGTCCCAGAATAATACAATACTATTGTAAAAATTGCAACAACCAGAAGGAATGGTCTTAATCACTCCAAAATCTAAGGATGTTTAAAACAGTAAACACAAAATAAATAAATAAGTCTGTACAGAGATGAAGTGCACGTATACACTGCAGCGCGCTCTTTTGCAGGTCAGGTTAATGCTCTACCGGGCTCAGTCGGTGCAGAACAGTCAAACTGAACTCCAAGTTCGCTTGGCAACCATGAAACATGTCTGCGATATGGTTGGTCGGCAACTTGTTTGTTCCGGTCTTCCTGCAACATTTTTTTTTCTTATGGCTTAGTCGACGTCGAGGTCATTAGAGGCGGGATGGGACAGGGGACAAGGAACGGGAAGGAATTCGGCCATAGCCTTTTGAAGGAAGCATCCCGGCATTCGCCTGGATTGATTTGGGAAACCATGGAAAACACAAATCTGGATTCTCAAATGCGAGGCCAGAGCGTTAACCGCTCACCCACCTACCACGCTCGGTCTCCTACAACCAAGTGGCGGTATACCTTGTTGACATCGAAGTGCGCAAAAACAGCAAGTGAGTGAGTTAGAACGTGGCAGAATAGGTTTGTCGTACCGTGACATTGCTGCTCGCACAGGGCACGCTGCTACGGAGGTGATGTGTGTGTGGAACGTGTGAATAGACGAGGGTCGTAAATGGCGACGAGCGGGAATTGGATTCCAGAATGTGATCATACTGTGGCCGTAAGCGACAGGAAGTTTCATCAACAATTTTGGCTCGACGGTGGAACACTGCAACGGGTGTGGATATGTCTGCATCGACTGTTCGACGCCATCTGCTCAGGCTTAGAATGGTGGCACGCATGCCATTGGATCGGCTTCAATTGACCAGAAGTCACCAATGAGCACTGCAATGAGCACGTGAACGACGTCACTAGAATGCTGAGTGGTAAAATGAGGTGTTTTCGGACGAGTCCCACTCTAACTTTTCCTACGTTGATGGCTATGTACGTGTTAGACGCTATAGTGATTAATGCAATCGGGCAGACAGCTTTGTTGAGTGGCATAGCGGACAAATTCAAAGTGTGATGGTTTGGCATGACATTGCCCATAACAAGCGACCTCACCTCATATGTATTAAGGGCAATCTGAAAAGCAACCGTTACATCAGGGAGGATTTAGAGCCTGCGACACTGCCTCTCCTGCAGGCAGCTCCACATGCCATATATCAGCAGGAGAACGTATAGCCACATGTGGCGAAGAACGGCGGGTACTAACGTTTCACTGGCCTGCAAGTTCGCTCGACATGTCGCCCATGGAAAATATCTGTGATATGGTCGGTCGGCAACTTCTTTTTTTGTGGTCATACTGCAGCCACTGTAGATGCTTTGTGGAAGCGCCTACAAACCGCATGGAATCGTGATTCCCTGCAGAATATCTAGGTTTTCTTTGAGTCCATGCCGCGATGTCTAGAGTCTTTGATAGCAGCCATGACGGCTTCACACTTTACTGAATTCTCACGATCAAAGTGCAGGTAAAGTTCTGTAATTCTAGTAATTTGTGTATTTTCATGTCCCCCTAATATGTCGAACAAAGTTTACTGTCATAAAATATATCGTTCTTGGTTTAACAAACAGTAGTGTGTAAAGACTGCAATCTAGAACAAACTGGCAGTTATTGTGTAAATATCTTTGAAATAAAATAATCTCTGGAGTAGAAATTATTTTAATTTTTTCCTGAATTGATCTTATCTCCCTCCAGACATTTGAGCTCTGTTGAGAGCTTGTTGAAGATATGTATCCCTGAATATCTGACTACATTTTCAACAGATAACAACAACTTGTAATCCTTCTGTAGATTTTTCTACTTAGATTGTTCAAATGTGTATTTTAATATTTGTTTTAAAAATAACATAATTGATGACTACAAAGGATATTTACATACTCTGACACCAATTTTAAACAGCTCCCTGCAGGAAGTTCTAATGCTAAACCCCAAACATATTTCTTCTTAATCCCTTCTGAGCTTTGATTATTTTATCGCTAAGAGTTGATTCGTCTAGCAGATTATTGCAATGGCGATAAGAAGTGAAAACAATCAAAATAGTCTCTTGATATTGAGACCATCTGTTGCTGAAATTCTATAATTTTGTAAAAAAATTTACGGTATTCTGCAAAATACTAAAGAATTAAATGCAATAGAATCATTTCGTTAGCCTGATCGAGCCATTCACTTATGAGAAGACCCTGTAGTTCTTTTCCTAGTAATTACACCTTTTAAATCTCTTCTATAGGTTCCTCATGAACTGGTTCGACAAGTATACAAATAATTTTCCAGAAATTTATTATGACTGCCGGTAATGCGTTATCCTATCAATCAGACATGAGGCATACTTCATGTAGTATTGTAGTAGGTACATAGTTATTGTTTACCAGCAGATGGAGATGAATGCGGTGTAGCTGGCGAGCCTGAAGCTGGACAGGAGGCTGGCGATGCCGTAGACTCGCTCCTTGCGCTTAGCCAGGCCGACCAGCGCCTCCTCTGCCTCCGGAGGCAGCGACCTGCCGTTGATCCCCGCCAGGCGTTGGAGGCAGGCCAGCGCGCGACCACTGTGGCCGCGAGCGGCCAGCCAGCGAGGAGACTCTGGGAAATATCTGCACAACCAAGCAAAGTACATACTATAAGGCTTCCTCACCGTCATTAGTGAAGCATGACGCGTATTTCTCAATCGATCTATAACCTGCTTCTTTTTATTTATTTCTAGGTTCAATATGTTTAGATCCCATAAACCTTCATTCAGTCTTTTTCCGTTCGCTCAAAGAAATAAACTACCGTGGGAAATTTCCCATAATAACCAGGAATAACAGTTAAAAAAGCTTGCTTATGATAGTTATTAAAACATTTTTACAAAAGATTACTCTTCATTCTGCATTAACCCTTAAATGCATGGTGTTGCATATCTGCAACATCGACTTTAAAATAGTTTTCTGCACTTCTATTGGGAGTTTTGGGAACTACTATGTGTTTAATAGTTGCAGCAGAGTTTGTAGAAACTATCTTTGGTGTCAGTTATGTCGAGGTTGGCTGCAGTGTGATATTCTGCTAACATCTTTGCTTCTGTTTGGACAAAATGGTGGTGTAAAAATTTTGCGTAGTTTGACGTTGTGTTTTCCATATAAAGAGCCAGTTTTGGAAGGAGAAAAAAAATCACACCAACTAAGACAGGTATGCAGAACCATAATAATCACAAAAAATCACATATACTATCCAGCTATGAATATTATATAACAATTTATGTATGTTGCATATGTGCAACATTGCGTAAAAACTGTGTCATTGTGGCCATTTTGCATTCTCGTTACTTTTGCATGACTATTTACATTCAATGGACTTTTAGGACTGTTTAACATTATTTTATAGGGTATTATTGTTACTATGGCAGCTAATTGTTGGTCCTTACTTTTAGATAATGCGTCGATTGTTCAATCACAGCGGTATGTTGAAGAAAGATATTTCTGCAGAAGAACTCGACAGCATACTAGATTTACCTTCTGGCAGTGATGATGATAACTTAAGTGGCTTTAGTAGTTGCAGTGATGAAGATCCTACAGTAAATCCGAAAGAACTATTTGATTATACCAGTTCCGATAATGATTCCTCAAGTGAAGATAGAACAGAAAGTGTTGACTTATCCCATTCATCACCAAGTACTTCACAAAGGGTGGACAACAAATATGTTTCTCACGTTATTGCACCACTAAATGATCATAATTATGACAAATCCATTGATTTTTCACAAAAGCAATCTCAGGATGAATGGTACACCTAAAAGCATAAAAACAAATACAAAACGCATCCACTGTACATGGAAGAAAAAGAATCTTTCATTGACTGAGGAACAAAAGAAATTTAGGGGAAACTTAGATTATTCTGAAGAAATAAAAGGATCTGGAGACACCATATCAGTTTTTCAACGTATTTTTTCAAGGACGAAACTATTCGAAAAAATAAAAGATGAATGTATGCTTTATATTTCACAGAAAGATCCAACAAAAGTCTTCCAAATAACAACGTCTGATATGGAAAAGTGTGTTGGAATCTGCTTATTGACTGTCTGTCAGCAACAGCAGCAATGTTAGAGATTTTTGGAATGATATAATTGGAAATGATTTGGTGAAGAAAACTATGTCTTTGAATACATTTGAGAAAATTCGTTCAAATCTACATTTTAATGACAATAGTACACAAATTCCTAAAGGAGAGCAAGGCTACGATAAACTGTATAAAATCAGGCCAGTAATTGAATACCTTCAAAAAAGCTTTTCATCAGTTCGAATGGATGAGAGTTTGTCACTTGACGAACAAATGTGTGCAACAAAAGTGAGACACCATCTAAGACAGTATATTCAAAACAAACCTCACAAATGGGGTTACAAGTTGTTTGTTCTTTGTTCAATCCACAGGATTTGCCTACAGGTTTGAGATCTACACTGGACAAGAGAATGATCCTACTTTTAGATTACCAACAGAACCGGATTTGGGAGCAAGCTCAAATGTTATTGTCAGGCTTGCGAGGTACATTCCGAAACATGCCAATCATAAAATTTATTTTGATAACTATTACACATCAGTACCTCTTATGGTGTACTTGCACAAACAAGGCATATTGTCTCTAGGTACAGTTCGAAGAAACCGAATTCCTGACTGTAAATTACCAACAGAAAAGGAACTAACTAAGCTTCCCAGAGGTACGTCAGAAGAATTTGTAGCCAGTGTGGATGGTGTGGACATCTCGTCTGTGATATGGAAGGACAACAAATGTGTGATCCTTCTGTCAACGTTTACGGGAAAATTGCCAGAAATTAAAGTAAGACGATATGAACGAAGTTCAAAAACTCACAAAGAAGTTGATTGTCCTGAAATTGTAACAGTGTATAACAAACACATGGGAGGAGTAGATCTGATGGACAGTCATCTGGGACGTCATTCGACTAGAGTAAAATCCAAGAAGTGGTATTTCAGACTGTTTTATCACTTGCTTGATCTTGCAATTATAAATGCCTGGATCCTTTATAAGGAAGTGTTACTAATGAAAAGACGATCTGAGAAACCGTTGAATCAGAAGCATTTCAGGCTTGAGGTTGTGCAATGTCTTTGTAGGCTAGGAAGATCTGGAGCAAAGAGAGGTAGACCAAGCAATGTCATCCAGAACCAACTTGAAGCAAGAAAGAAGTGTTCCAGAGCTATTATCCCACCACAGGATGTCCGAAGTGACTCCATTGTTCATTGGCCTATGTGGAATGCAAAAAGAAATCGATGCAAGTATCCAGGATGCACAGGATATACATTCGTTACCTGCAGTAAATGTAATGCATACCTTTGTTTCAACAAGGATAAGAACTGCTTTACTAATTTCCACCAATAGTAGGGAAATTGAATCATAACCTCAGTTGATCAAGAAAATTGATTATGATTCACTCAATATGTTATGGTATCCAAAAGTGTTAAATATATTGTCTAAAATACATAGAATAATGCTTGGATATGTATGTAAGTTGATTTTTAATAAATAAATAAGAAACAAATGTACGTATAATACCGACGTCTTTTTATTTTGTAAGGTTTTGCTTACAGTCTGTCTACCATACATATTATACGCGATGTTGCATATATGCAACATCACAAAAAAAGTGATTTTATTGGAAAATTAGCAACGTAGGAATTTTTTCACTATTTTTCCCTTTCTTTGTACAACTCATGGAACACAAAATTATTTGTTTTTAAGTAAAAAAACAAAACAAAAAATCATGCATTAAGGGTTAAAGAGGAAGTCCACATCTTCAGTAAAACAGATTTATTCATAGTTGGACATTTTATCCACTGGAGTGTTATACAAGGCATACAACATTTCAATATTTGCTCTAATATAATACAAGTTTAAGCAAAGTACTCAGTGTAATAATTTCGTAGCGTTATAGACTTGGCAGAAGGGTTTATCTTGAGGGTTAGCGGGTTTGATCGTGGTTCCTGAAGCTAGGGATGGCGGGCGAAGTAGCTGTTTTGTTTAGATCACTGCGAAAAGTTAGACTCACTCTGTGTAAAAAAAAAAAAAAAGACGTAAAGAGTTTTGTGCGATATATCACTCTAAACAGATTTTGCCTCCCACAAAAAAATGCTTAGGGGTGAAAGATAAAAAGTATAAGAAGGTAGAAAAGGATGAATATTTCACTGTCAAAGTCTGACAAGAGATCCGAGTGTCTGAAGGGAGAAAAAAAAGAAGATTCACCGAAAGTCAGCAAGTATAACTGACGTCAGACGTGAAATTAGCCAATGGTAGCGAACACATCCTGGAGGTTCTGACTAATGCAAGAGTAAGAAAATATTTCCGCTAATCGCAGATTATTAATATTTTGTTGACATGTTGGAGCTTATCGAGAAAGGAGGAAGAAGAAACCAAGATTGGATTGGTGGACAAATACGCCACAAGATTTTTGGAAGGGGACGACAAGGATGGAGACAAGAGAGTAAAAATAATTCTATGTGACGGTGAGGAGGAAATTTGCAGATTAAATCTGAGGCTCGCCTTCACCATTAACAAGTAAAAGTCGTTTAAGACTTGGTTTTGTGGTAGACATCTGATGCTATATAGTTATAGTATTCGAGTTTTCAATTATTCGAGTGACTGCTACTGACTGGTTCACCCGTTGATATGAACGATATAGATAATTTTCATCTGTTCAATTGTCAGCGAGTATGCATTCATACTTCACCACACGAGTTTGCCTTCCAACGCCCTGTGTGAAGCTATTTGCAGGATAAGAGTGTGCTCTATCGACACTTTTACCCTGAGTATAGCCGTTTGCTTTTATTTTGTTTTTGATGAGTAACCTGAGTTAACTGGCCCACGGTCTTAAAAACAGTTCAGCGAGAATAAAACATCTGTAGGCTATCTCGTTTCATATGTTTTATTGTTTTTTGTTTCTTTTCATTGTTATGTAACTTGTTAAATGTTTCACTCAATTGTCTTAACTTTAGTTTTGGTGTTAATTTATGTTATTTGTATGTTTATGTATTTTGTGTTGTAATTAATCGACTGTTAATGTAGGGCAGTGGTGTTTACCATCTACTTACTATTTTGATTATTTATCTTGAGTAACGTCAAATATACCTCGTCCATTGATCGCATATATATTAAATAAATAATAAAAGCTCAGGTTATGACATTTTTAGATTTTTTAAATCATTTTAGCCACACAGCTAATTAATTTAATTAAGATATGAATTTTAAATTAACTATTTACCGATCAATAACCGTTGCTAAACGTAGGTCCCACTTCACTACACCACTGCGTGGTTTCTTTTTTCTGATTTTGTCCGTAACCATATTAGACTAACAAAATATACGACCGTTCGAAATTGTAAAATATTTTAGGGCACAAATATTTCGTTAATTTTATACACTATTTTGCAATTAAAATTTTGACATTATCCATCATTAACGATGATTCCAGCCATTTTTAGTTCCGACATTACATTAAACTTGCGATACTTTATTCCTCTTTGAGGCTATTTATATGGTGAACGGATATAAGTTTTATGATATCTACATTGAATAAAAGCCATTAAACAAACCCTGCAATTGTCACTGCGGTACTATTCTCGATGCTAAAGAGAAAGCGGACATCGCGTCAGCATGGATAAAGAATGCTGTTGCCGTCGCGTTGCCTGTTTTCATGTTCGCACCCTTATGAACAGAGTGTTTTTCTACAATGTGTAGATATTAGAATCTTCAAACACATAGGTAATCAACTGCACATACAAAGTGATAGAGACGGTAATGAATGAATACACGTTTAAAAGATTTGTGAAAAATCAGTAGTTACGGTACTATAAGCAGAGAAATACGTGGACAACAAGCGATATGTTTCTTCTTTTACAACCGTTAACGTAACTACATCCTGCTGTGGCACCTGAAGCCCTATCACGTGTCGCCAAATGCTTTAATCCAACGCTCCTAAGTACTACGTAATCCCACGGCTCAACGCACACGGCAAATACCCAGACTGCACATGTAGTTTCTGTTCGATAAGTCCACAAATGCAACCAAAGTTGACGGATGAATTAGAATTTTTCTTCTTGGTATTTCTGTGTTCCACAAGGATCGACCAATAAGTCACTCTGAAGCACATGAACTGACAGTAACACTTACATGTGGGCAGGGGCGGATCCAGGATTTTGTTTTGGGGGGGGGGGGCTTGAGCGGACTTTGGTTTGGGGGGGGCTTGGCTTGAGTGAATTTTGGTTCAGAGGGCTTGCGTTCAGTGGATTTTGGTTTGGGGGGGGGGGGCTTGAGTCGGGGAAAAGGTAGTATTTATAGCCTCCTCGGGCCTCAAATCCGTAGAGCTAAAAAAAAAACAATAGGTCTCAAAACTACAATGTCAGGTACGTTTGTGGGGGGCTTGAGCCCCCTAGCCCCCCCCCCCCCTGGATCCGCCCCTGCATGTGGGTCTCTTTTCTCTTCGTCCTCCACACACTTCCTCTAATGTAGTTCCAATGCTTTCATACCCTCTCAAGGTTGTAAGAATAAGAGACAAAAACACAAGACGTCACCATCTGATATGAAACGGGTGCTACACAGTAATTTGAAGCCTAGGTGTTTGTAACATAACAGTTAATAGTTGTATTTACGAGAAATAAAACAATGATATCGTATTTTCGACTAAAGTCAAATAGATTTTGCTCCATGTTGCTATCAACGTCACGGTTTCTAGACAATTAAAGGAACATTTTAATACAAGCTCCATGACCGGGAGAAATTTAAAAAAATATATATAGAAAAAATGTGTAGATTCGATAATGTGTACGTTCTCAAACAAAGAGATTACATCACGTATTTAAAAGTTGGTGATTTCGTGTAATTAAAATAAAATCAATTCCTAGATAAGAAAAGAAGAATAAATGCAATACTTATGCAAGGAGACCGATCAAAATTAATAGTTTTAAAACATATAAAAATTTTAGACATTGTGGCATGATTAGGAATTATTAACAGCTTCCCAGCCACGAGCCACTTATCTCCCTTGATATCTAACTGACATAGATCAATGAGGTATCATTTTAAAGATTAAGGACTCCTCTGTGGTTACAACATACTGTATTTTAAGAAAGGAATTTTACGGAATTTGGCCCGTAACGGGAAAAAGTATCATTATTTCCATAATCTATTTTTTTGTAACGAGCTATTTATCGAGATATGAGGTACTATTCTAAAGATTAAGGTCTCTGTTTTGGACACTTCATATTTTTTTATAATAATTTTTCGAATTTGACCCTTAAAGGTTAAAAGTATCATAATTCTCATAACATATCCTTTTTCACGAGCCATTTATCTCCCTTGATATCTAACGAAATAGATTAATGAAGTATCATTTTAAAGATTCAGTTCTCCACTTAAGCAACATTATAAATTAAGAACGAAATTATTCGGAATTTGACCCTTAAAAAGGGCGACAGTAATAACTGTGAATGTCGCGCGTATGAGACAGTTCAGAGCCAAGCCGCTAGATAGCAGAAGTACATATCAGAGAGATATTAATTAACTGCTTCATTGGCATCGACTTTTGTTATGTACCTATTACAGTAAACAAAAAAACAGTTGTTACAAATGAGGCTAAAGCGTATCGAGGAGACAATAAAACCGTCGGCCTTCAGATCTAATTGGCGTCAGTATGTTGTTGAAACATCATTCCGAATTGATAATAATTTCTGATAAAAATTTTCGATATTTGATAAAAATATCATTTTTAGTATTGTTATGGTAATTAACGCCAACAGAGAAATAATTTGTAATTTTTGTGAGATGACATGTCTCTACGGACCAAAATCTGGTGGACAGTTTGGAGGAAAGTACGTTCGGTTACTACTTTTTAAGATCATTAGGGCATTTTTTGGTTGTAAGATACTAAATTTTATAGAGCAGTTTTACTAGTTTAGATCTACCTTAAGTTCAACGTATTAATAATATTCTATAGACAACATAAGATTATTGAACCAGTTTCGTCCAAAACACAGAAGGCTCTTCTGCAAGCACCGACAGCAAAACAAAATAGTTTCTAGTATATTACTGACGAGATACTGCTGATAAACGGTAAGAAGACGAAACATGTGAAGCAGATCGCCGACCTGCACATGAAGAAGTAGGGCAGGCAGGGCAGACTGGTGAGGACCATGAGCAGCCTCCAGTCTCGAGCCACCCAGGCAACCAGGGGCGTCAGACACAGACCCAGCGTCCAGCCCAGGCACTGCAGCATCGCGAGGTGAGCACGACGGTCACTCGACGTCACCTCCAGGCCTGCCAACAGGAAAACACTACACAGAACAACACATGATCTAGCATGAGCAGCCTCCAGTCTCGAGCCACCCAGGCGACCAGGGGCGTCAGACACAGACCCAGCGTCCAGCCCAGGCACTGCAGCATCGCGAGGTGAGCACGACGGTCACTCGACGTCACCTCCAGACCTGCCAACAGGAAAACACTACACAGAATAACACATGATCTAGCATGAGCAGCCTCCAGTCTCGAGCCACCCAGGTGACCAGGGGCGTCAGACACAGACCTAGCGTCCAGCCCAGGCACTGCAGCATCGCGAGGTGAGCACGACGGTCACTCGACGTCACCTCCAGGCCTGCGAACAGGAAAACACTACACAGAATAACACATGATCTGGCATGAGCAGCCTCCAGTCTCGAGCCACCCAGGCAACCAGGGGCGTCAGACACAGACCCAGCGTCCAGCCCAGGCACTGCAGCATCGCGAGGTGAGCACGACGGTCACTCGACGTCACCTCCAGGCCTGCCAACAGGAAAACACTACACAGAACAACACATGATCTAGCATGAGCAGCCTCCAGTCTCGAGCCACCCAGGCGACCAGGGGCGTCAGACACAGACCCAGCGTCCAGCCCAGGCACTGCAGCATCGCGAGGTGAGCACGACGGTCACTCGACGTCACCTCCAGACCTGCCAACAGGAAAACACTACACAGAATAACACATGATCTAGCATGAGCAGCCTCCAGTCTCGAGCCACCCAGGCAACCAGGGGCGTCAGACACAGACCCAGCGTCCAGCCCAGGCACTGCAGCATCGCGAGGTGAGCACGACGGTCACTCGACGCAACCTCCAGGCCTGCCAACAGAAAAACACTACACAGAATAACACATGATCTAGCATGAGCAGCCTCCAGTCTCGAGCCACCCAGGCAACCAGGGGCGTCAGACACAGACCTAGCGTCCAGCCCAGGCACTGCAGCATCGCGAGGTGAGCACGACGGTCACTCGACGTCACCTCCAGGCCTGCCAACAGGAAAACACTACACAGAATAACACATGATCTAGCATGAGCAGCCTCCAGTCTCGAGCCACCCAGGCAACCAGGGGCGTCAGACACAGACCTAGCGTCCAGCCCAGGCACTGCAGCATCGCGAGGTGAGCACGACGGTCACTCGACCTCACCTCCAGGCCTGCCAACAGGAAAACACTACACAGAATAAGACATGATCTAGCATGAGCAGCCTCCAGTCTCGAGCCACCCAGGCAACCAGGGGCGTCAGACACAGACCCAGCGTCCAGCCCAAGCACTGCAGAATCGCGAGGTGAGCACGACGGTCACTCGACGTCACCTCCAGGCCTGCCAACAGGAAAACACTACACAGATAAACACATGATCTAGCATGAGCAGCCTCCAGTCTCGAGCCACCCAGGCAACCAGGGGCGTCAGACACAGACCCAGCGTCCAGCCCAGGCACTGCAGCATCGCGAGGTGAGCACGACGGTCACTCGACGCAACCTCCAGGCCTGCCAACAGAAAAACACTACACAGAATAACACATGATCTAGCATGAGCAGCCTCCAGTCTCGAGCCACCCAGGCAACCAGGGGCGTCAGACACAGACCTAGCGTCCAGCCCAGGCACTGCAGCATCGCGAGGTGAGCACGACGGTCACTCGACGTCACCTCCAGGCCTGCCAACAGGAAACACTACACAGAATAACACATGATCTAGCATGAGCAGCCTCCAGTCTCGAGCCACCCAGGCAACCAGGGGCGACAGACACAGACCTAGCGTCCAGCCCAGGCACTGCAGCATCGCGAGGTGAGCACGACGGTCACTCGACCTCACCTCCAGGCCTGCCAACAGGAAAACACTACACAGAATAAGACATGATCTAGCATGAGCAGCCTCCAGTCTCGAGCCACCCAGGCAACCAGGGGCGTCAGACACAGACCCAGCGTCCAGCCCAAGCACTGCAGAATCGCGAGGTGAGCACGACGGTCACTCGACGTCACCTCCAGGCCTGCCAACAGGAAAACACTACACAGATAAACACATGATCTAGCATGAGCAGCCTCCAGTCTCGAGCCACCCAGGCAACCAGGGGCGTCAGACACAGACCTAGCGTCCAGCCCAGGCACTGCAGCATCGCGAGGTGAGCACGACGGTCACTCGACGTCACCTACAGACCTGCCAACAGGAAAACACTACACAGAATAACACATGATCTAGTATGAGCAGCCTCCAGTCTCGAGCAACACAGGCAACGAGGGGCGTCAGACACAGACCTAGCGTCCAGCCCAGGCACTGCAGCATCGCGAGGTGACCACGACGGTCACTCGACGTCACCCCCAGGCCTGCCAACAGGAAAACACTACACAGAATAACACATGATCTAGCATGAGCAGCCTCCAGTCTCGAGCCACCCAGGCAACCAGGGGCGTCAGACACAGACCTAGCGTCCAGCCCAGGCACTGCAGCATCGCGAGGTGAGCACGACGGTCACTCGACGTCACCTCCAGGCCTGCCAACAGGAAAACACTACACAGAATAACACATGATCTAGCATGAGCAGCCTCCAGTCTCGAGCCACCCAGGCAACCAGGGGCGTCAAACACAGATCTAGCGTCCAGCCCAGGCACTGCAGCATCGCGAGGTGAGCACGACGGTCACTCGACGTCACCTCCAGGCCTGCCAACAGGAAAACACTACACAGAATAACACATGATCTAGCATGAGCAGCCTCCAGTCTCGAGCCACCCAGGCAACCAGGGGCGTCAGACACAGACCTAGCGTCCAACCCAGGCACTGCAGCATCGCGAGGTGAGCACGACGGTCACTCGACGTCACCTCCAGGCCTGCCAACAGGAAAACACTACACAGAATAACACATGATCTAGCATGAGCAGCCTCCAGTCTCGAGCCACCCAGGCAACCAGGGGCGTCAGACACAGACCCAGCGTCCAGCCCAGGCACTGCAGCATCGCGAGGTGAGCACGACGGTCACTCGACGTCACCTCCAGGCCTGCCAACAGGAAAACACTACACAGAATAACACATGATCTAGCATGAGCAGCCTCCAGTCTCGAGCCACCCAGGCAACCAGGGGCGTCAGACACAGACCTAGCGTCCAGCCCAGGCACTGCAGCATCGCGAGGTGAGCACGACGGTCACTCGACGTCACCTCCAGGCCTGCCAACAGGAAAACACTACACAGAATAACACATGATCTTGCATGAGCAGCCTCCAGTCTCGAGCCACCCAGGCAACCAGGGGCGTCAGAC
>JARYHS010011408.1:97598868-97622072 GCA_031002005.1 Vandiemenella viatica
TACACAGAATAACACATGATCTAGCATGAGCAGCCTCCAGTCTCAGCCACCCAGGCAACCAGGGGCGTTCAAACACAGATCTAGCGTCCAGCCCAGGCACTGCAGCACGCGAGGTGAGCACGACGGTCACTCGACGTCACCTCCAGGCCTGCCAAACAGGAAAACACTACACAGAATAACACATGATCTAGCATGAGCAGCCTCCAGTCTCGAGCCACCCAGGCAACCAGGGGCGTCAGACACAGACCTAGCGTCCAACCCAGGCACTGCAGCATCGCGAGGTGAGCACGACGGTCACTCGACGTCCACCTCCAGGCCTGCCAACAGGAAACACTACACAGAATAACACATGATCTAGCATGAGCAGCCTCCAAGTCTCGAGCCACCCAGGCAACCAGGGGCGTCAGACACAGACCCAGCGTCCAGCCCAGGCACTGCAGCATCGCGAGGTGAGCACGACGGTCACTCGGACGTCACCTCCAGGCCTGCCAACAGGAAAACACTACACAGAATAACACATGATCTAGCATGAGCAGCCTCCAGTCTCGAGCCACCCAGGCAACCAGGGGCGTCAGACACAGACCTAGCGTCCAGCCCAGGCACTGCAGCATCGCGAGGTGAGCACGACGGTCACTCGACGTCACCTCCAGGCCTGCCAACAGGAAAACACTACACAGAATAACACATGATCTAGCATGAGCAGCCTCCAAGTCTCGAGCCACCCAGGCAACCAGGGGCGTCAGACACAGACCCTAGCGTCCAGCCCAGGCACTGCAGCATCGCGAGGTGAGCACGACGGTCACTCGACGTCACCTCCAGGCCTGCCAACAGGAAAACACTACACAGAATAACACATGATCTAGCATGAGCAGCCTCCAAGTCTCGAGCCACCCAGGCAACCAGGGGCGTCAGACACAGACCTCAGCGTCCAGCCCAGGCACTGCAGCATCGCGAGGTGAGCACGACGGTCACTCGACGTCACCTCCAGGCCTGCCAACAGGAAAACACTACACAGAATAACACATGACTCTAGCATGAGCAGCCTCCAGTCTCGAGCCACCCAGGCAACCAGGGGCTGTCAGACACAGACCCAGTCGTCCAGCCCAGGCACTGCAGCATCGCGAGGTGAGCACGACGGTCACTCGACGTCACCTCCAGGCCTGCCAACAGGAAAAACCTACACAGAAATAACACATGATCTAGCATGAGCAGCCTCCAGTCTCGAGCCACCCAGGCAACCAGGGGCGTCAGACACAGACCCTAGCGTCCAGCCCAGGCACTGCAGCATCGCGAGGTGAGCACGACGGTCACTCGACGTCACCTCCAGGCCTGCCAACAGGAAAACACTACACAGAATAACACATGATCTAGCATGAGCAGCCTCCAGTCTCGAGCCACCCAGGCAACCAGGGGCGTCAGACACAGACCTAGCGTCCAGCCCAGGCACTGCAGCATCGCGAGGTGAGCACGACGGTCACTCGACGTCACCTCCAGGCCTGCCAACAGGAAAACACTACACAGAATAACACATGATCTAGCATGAGCAGCCTCCAGTCTCGAGGCCACCCAGGTGCACCAGGGACGTTCAGACACAGACCCAGCGTCCAGCCCAGGCACTGCAGCATCGCGAGGTGAGCACGACGGTCACTCGACGTCACCTCCAGGACCTGCCAACAGGAAAACACTACACAGAAATAACACATGATCTAGCATGAGCAGCCTCCCAGTCTCGAGCCACCCAGGCAACCAGGGGCGTCAGACACAGACCCTAGCGTCCAGCCCAGGCACTGCAGCATCGCGAGGTGAGCACGACGGTCACTCGACGTCACCTCCAGGCCTGCCAACAGGAAAACACTACACAGAATAACACATGATCTAGCATGAGCAGCCTCCAATCTCGAGCCACCCAGGCAACCAGGGGCGTCAGACACAGACCCAGCGTCCAGCCCAGGCACTGCAGCATCGCGAGGTGAGCACGACGGTCACTCGACGTCACCTCCAGGCCTGCCAACAGGAAAAACACTACACAGAATAACACATGATCTAGCATGAGCAGCCTCCAATCTCGAGCCACCCAGGCAACCAGGGGCGTCAGACACAGACCCAGCGTCCAGCCCAGGCACTGCAGCATCGCGAGGTGAGCACGACGGTCACTCGACGTCACCTCCAGGCCTGCCAACAGGAAAACACTACACAGAATAACACATGATCTAGCATGAGCAGCCTCCAAGTCTCGAGCCACCCAGGCAACCAGGGGCGTCAGACACAGACCCAGCGTCCAGCCCAGGCACTGCAGCATCGCGAGGTGAGCACGACGGTCACTCGACGTCACCTCCAGGCCTGCCAACAGGAAAACACTACACAGAATAACACATGATCTAGCATGAGCAGCCTCCAATCTCGAGCCACCCAGGCAACCAGGGGCGTCAGACACAGACCCAGCGTCCAGCCCAGGCACTGCAGCATCGCGAGGTGAGCACGACGGTCACTCGACGTCACCTCCAGGCCTGCCAACAGGAAAACACTACACAGAATAACACATGATCTAGCATGAGCAGCCTCCAATCTCGAGCCACCCAGGCAACCAGGGGCGTCAGACACAGACCCAGCGTCCAGCCAGGCACTGCAGCATCGCGAGGTGAGCACGACGGTCACTCGACGTCACCTCCAGGCCTGCCAACAGGAAAAACTACTACACAGAATAACACATGATCTAGCATGAGCAGCCTCCAATCTCGAGCCACCCAGGCAACCAGGGGCGTCAGACACAGACCCAGCGTCCAGCCCAGGCACTGCAGCATCGCGAGGTGAGCACGACGGTCACTCGACGTCACCTCCAGGCCTGCCAACAGGAAAACACTACACAGAATAACACATGATCTAGCATGAGCAGCCTCCAATCTCGAGCCACCCAGGCAACCAGGGGCGTCAGACACAGACCCAGCGTCCAGCCCAGGCACTGCAGCATCGCGAGGTGAGCACGACGGTCACTCGACGTCACCTCCAGGCCTGCCAACAGGAAAACACTACACAGAATAACACAATGATCTAGCATGAGCAGCCTCCAATCTCGAGCCACCCAGGCAACCAGGGGCGTCAGACACAAGGACCCAGCGGTCCAGCCCCAGGCACTGCAGCATCGCGAGGTGAGCACGACGGTCACTCGACGTCACCTCCAGGCCTGCCAACAGGAAAAGACTACACAGAATAACACTATGATCTAGCATGAGCAGCCTCCAATCTCGAGCCACCCAGGCAACCAGGGGGCGTCAGTACACAGACCAGCGGTCCAGCCACGGCACTGCAGCATCGCGAGGTGAGCACGACGGTCACTCGACGTCACCTCCAGGCCTGCCAACAGGAAAACACTACACAGAATAACACATGATCTAGCATGAGCAGCCTCCAGTCTCGAGCCACCCAGGCAACCAGGGGCGTCAGGACACAGACCAGCGTCCAGCCCAGGCACTGCAGCATCGCGAGGTGAGCACGACGGTCACTTCGACGTCACCTCCAGGCCTTGCCAACAGGAAAACACTATACAGAATAACACATCATCTAGCATGAGCAGCCTCCAGTCTCGAGCCACCCAGGCAACCAGGGGCGTCAGACACAGACCCAGCGTCCAGCCCAGGCACTGCAGCATCGCGAGGTGAGCACGACGGTCACTCGACGTCACCTCCAGGCCTGCCAACAGGAAAAGACTACACAGAATAACACATGATCTAGCATGAGCAGCCTCCAATCTCGAGCCATTCAGGCAACCAGGGGCGTCAGACACAGACCCAGCGTCCAGCCCAGGCACTGCAGCATCGCGAGGTGAGCACGACGGTCACTCGACGTCACCTCCAGGCCTGCCAACAGGAAAACACTACACAGAATAACACATGATCTAGCATGAGCAGCCTCCAATCTCGAGCCACCCAGGCAACCAGTGGCGTCAGACACAGACCCACCGTCCAGCCCAGGCACTGCAGCATCGCGAGGTGAGCACGACGGTCACTCGACGTCACCTCCAGACCTGCCAATTTGCAATTCACTTAGCCATACAGTAGTAACTTCTACTGAATTAATGACGACGGAAGTATAGAACCAATGAAATTAAAAAAAAATACGAATCCCAAAAACTTTTGGTATCCATGTAATATCAGTTTTATTCATGGTCCAGGCACAATTAGGCACGTTAAATATGGAATTTCTTCCACCCGCATTATTAATATCTTTAGTAACATGGCGCTTATGAAAGCAGTTTAATTGGTTTGTAAAACTCATTTCAGAGTGAATTATGCTGTAACAAAACGTGTCAGTTGCGATTCTGGTCAACTTAACCACAACCTCCGCGTTCGAAAATCATAGCTTCTGTTACCCTCATATGAATAACGACGGGCATCACCTATGGTGGTAGTAGGAATTTATTCAGGAAAACCTTGTAAGGAAAAACGAATAACGATCGTGTCTACTGGAGATCCCGATTCCGCCGAAATGACATTCAATAATGACGTCATAATACTGATTTTGTCATTCGCAAGACATATTATTTTCAAGCAGTAATTCCGTTGTAGGCTAATACAGTCTGTAAACTACTACCATTAATTTCAAGCAGAAATTAGGTTGTATTACAGCCTCGACCGGCATAATACAGTTAAATGTACTTCGGAAAATATTTCTAGAGGATTCTTGCGTTTTACCACGGCAATTCCTGGCGGAATCGCGATCTCCAGTAATCCCGATTTATTTACTTTACTTTATTTTACTTTAAATGACGGAAACTATAATATCAATAACGGATAACTATCATTTATTTGAATGATATATTTCGCGGTTCGTACATTTCGTGTAAACTTTCTCTGAGTTTTTAATACACTTCATTGTTTCTTATCTTCAGATAAAAATATTCTTAGGTTATGTTTTAACCTAGTTTTTCTAACTGATACAGGTAATATAACGTAAATATAGAATACTCTTCTCCTTACATGAATTTTTGCATCTAGCTGTCGTAGATAAATGAAAAGCAATATGTAAATTTAAACGAATGTACCAATTGTAACTTTGTGACATATAATTACCTCGCATTAATTTTTTTTCCCCCTGCTCTTCGTATATTTGTGTAGTTACATCCCTAACACACTATTTCGTTTTATATGGCAATGCAGTTACGTTATAGCAGAGACTATGAGAAATTAAAGTTTCTTAAATGTTGGTTTCATTAGCTACATGTTACTGAAAAGTAGTCGTAGTTCCACGTTTATTCAGCCGAAATATTTTTACACATTTTTTAAGAATAAAATGCTACGTCAGTCTTTAGACTGGTTTGATGCAATCCTCCATCACTTCCTATCCTGTGCTAACCTCTTCATTTCTACATACCCCTTACAGCCCACGTCCTCAATTATCTGCTTGATATATTCTAATCTCTGTCTTACCCTACAGTTCTTACCTTCGAATGTTCCCTCCACTAACAAATTAACCAATCCAGCATGTCTCAAAATATGACCTACCAGCCTGTCTCTTCTTTCTGTAAGCTTCTTCCATAAACTTCTTTTCTCACCCATCATTTCCAAAACTCGTTCATTTCTTACTTTGTCTGTCCACCTAATTTTCAGCATTCTTCTGTAGCACCACATTTCAAATGCTTCAAGTTTCTTTCTTTCCGGTATTCCTAAAGTCCATGTTTCGCTACCGTAAAGTGCTGTGCTCCACACATAAAGTTTTAAAAAGTTCTTTGTAATTCCTAGATCAATATTTGAAACTAAAAGGTTTCTCTTTTTCATGAAGGCTCTTTTTGCTAGTGCTATTCTGCTTTCAACATCATTCCTGCTTCGGCCATCGGTTGTAATTTTGCTTCCCAAGTAACAGAACTCACTCACTTCTCCTATTGCATCAGATCCTATTTTTATATTTAATCTGCTAGTGTTGGTATCATTTCTGCTACATTTCATCACTTTTGTTTTACTTTGATTTATATTCAGTCCAAAATCTTCCTTCAGTCTTTTGTTCATGCCATTCAATAACTTCTCAATATCCTCAGCCCTTTCTGCTAACAAGACAATGTCAGTCAGCAAATCGTAGCATACTGATTTTTTCTCCCTGAAAACTTATGCCACATGGAAATTTTTCTTTGACTTTCTTCATTGCTTCTTCTACATACAAGTTGAATATTAACGGGGATAGACTACAACCGTGTCTCACACTCTTTTTAACTGATGCATGTCTCTCGTGATTCTCTACTTTTATTACCGCCACTTGATTCTTATATAGTTTATAGAGTATTCTTCTATCTCGATACTTTAGACCTGACTTCTTTAAAATTTTGAACATCTTGTACCACCTAATCATTATCAAAAGCTTTTTCTAAATCAACAAATGCCATAAAAGTATCTTTGTTTTTCTTGATCCGCCCTTCAAGTATTAATCTTAAAGACAGAATTGCTTCCCTTGTACAGCGATTTTTCCTAAACCCAAACTGATCTTCACCTACTATCCTCTTGTACTACCCTTTGCATCCTTCTGCATATTATTCTGGTCAGTAATTTTGAAGCATGTGATGTTAGACTAATGGTGCGATAATTCTCACATTTGTCGGCTTGTGCTTTCTTTGGAAGTGTGAAGATTATATTTTTATTAAAATCAGTTGGAATTTCTCCTGTTTCATAACTTTTTGATATCAGCTTGAATAATCTTTCGATTCCTTCCTCTCCTAGAGATTTAAGAAGTTCTGCAGGGATCTCATCAATTCCAAATGCCTTATTTGCTTTCAAGTCATTCAGAGCTTTATTAAATTCTGTCCTCAAAACAGGATCTCCTAAGTCATCAATGTCAACATCGCCTTCCTTTTCCAATACACTATTGTTCAAGTCAGTCCCCATCATACAGTTTCTCAATGTATTCCTTCCATCGGTTAGCTCTATCTTCTGAGCTTAAAAGAGGTTTCCCATCGGCAGTTTTAATGTTCATGCCTCTTTTCTTCATTTCTCCAAAATTCTGTTTGATCTTTCTATATGCAACATCTACTTTTCCTACGACCATTTCATTTTCTACTTCTTCACACTTTTCTTGTAGCCATTTTTCTTTTGCTAATTTGGCATTTCCTATTTATTTGAATTCTAAATTGCCTGTACTGCTCTCTTCCTGCTTCATCCTGAGCATGTTTGTACCTTCTTCTCTGATCCATCAGCTGCAAAATTTCTTCTGTGATCCAAGGTTTTCGGGCAGCTTGTTCCTGCAAAGTCTAATGTTTCTTTGCCATCTTTCATTATTTCGGTCTTTAATGCATTCCATTTGTCCTCAGTTGAGCTCCTTTCACAGTTAATTCTTAGACCTAGTACTATGGCAATTAATTTCATAGCATTTGATGTGTATTAAACTGTGTAAATAATTTCTAATATCTCTGCTCGCTGCTATATTGCGGCAATAATATCGTTGTTGAATTGCGAGTGTCACATCGCTTATACAGTAAATAGTCATACCCTTGATAATTTGAATCTAATAAAGATGTTATCTTAAATCTCATTTAATAGCTAACACATGTATCAAAAAGTAGGTGTATCATATATAATGGTAGTAGGAATATATGTTCTGGAAAGGTTTATAAGGAAAAACGAATTAGTAATTATTATTGATATCTTATGTTATATGAATACGTTACTCTGGTTAGATTATCAGAGTATTTGGTTAGGATTTTACATAAATAAATGCATTCTACGTTAGATAATGGAGACTATAATTTCGAAAACGGGTAACTGTTATTTATTTGACTGATACATTTCGCGATTACGTACGTTTCTCTGAGTTTTTAATAATCTTCATTGGTTCTTATCGTCTGCCAAAATTTTTTTAGGTTATGTTTTAACCTAGACCTTATTACTGATACAGATAAAATAGCGTAAATATTGAATACCCTTCTCCTTACATGAATTTCTGTATCTAGTTGTCGTAAATAAACAAAAAGCAACACGAAGGAACGAATGTAATATGGTGGCTGTTGATTGGCGAGTGAAGGCTGCCACGTTACCGTTCTCTAGCCAATAGTTATAGACGACGTTAGCATTTTATATAAGAGGACTAGCTTCGAGCCCGTCAAAAATGACGGTTTGAACGCAATATTCTGGCAGTTCACTTTTTTTCAGTTGGTTAATGATACGGAATTGTTATTACATAATGCTAATGGCCTTGATTTTTTAATGTTCTACATATTTTATTTGCAGTTCACATAGCAATACAGTAGTAACTTGTACTTAATTAATGACGACGGAAGTATAGAACCTATAAAATTAAAAACAAATTAGGAATCCCACAAAAACTTTTTCTATCCATGTAATATTAGGTTAATTCCTGGTCCAGGCACAGTTCAGCACGATAAATATGGAACTTCTTTCACCCGCATTAATTAATACTTCCAGTAACATGGCGCTTATGAAAGCAGTTTAAATTGTATAACTGATTTCAGGGCGAATTATGCTGTAACAAAATGTGTCAGTGGGGATTCTGGTCAACTTAGCCACAACCTCCATTAACATTGCATTAGAAAATCATAGCTTTTACTACCCTCATATGAATAACGACAGTGGTAGTCTGAATTTATTCTGGAAAAGATTGCATGAAAAAGCGAATATCGACCATTTTTAATGAAATCTTCATGATATGAGTACCATACTGTGGTTAGATTATCGGAGAATTTAACTATGATTTATTTAAATTAATACATTTTACTTTAATGACGGAAAGCATAATATCAAAAACGGATAACGGTCATTTATCTGGGTGATATACTTCGCGATTCGTAAATTTGTGTAAATTTTCTTCGAGTTTTTAATTAACTTTATTGTTTTTTATCATCTGCCAAAAACATTCTTAGGTTATGTTTTAACCTCGTTCTTATAACTGGTACGGATAAAATAACGCAAACATGGAATACTCTTCACCTTGCATTAATTTTTGCATCTAGTTGTCATAAATAAACAAAAAGCAACATGTAAATTTAAACGAACGTACCAATTGTAACTTTGTAACATATGATTGCCTCGCATTAATTTTCTATCTCTGCTCGCCGCTATTTGGATGCAAGAATATCGTTGTTGAATTGCGAATTATAAATTGAAATAATTTTTCATTATATCTTTCATGATATGAGTAACTTATTCTGGTTAGATAATCAGAATATTTGGTTAGATTTTATTTAAATAAATTCATTTTTATAATTTCGAAAACAGATGACTGTTATTTATTTGACTGATACATTGCGCGATTACGTACATTTCTATGAGTTTTTAATAAACTTCATTGTTTCTTATCGTCTGCCAAAAAAATTCTTAGTTTATGGTTTAACCTAGTTTTGATAACTGATACAGATAAAATAGCGTAAATATTGAATCCCCTTCTCCTTACATGAATTTCTGCGTCTAACTGATACGGATAAAATAGCATAAATATTGAATCTCCTTATATGAATGTCTGCGTCTAGCTGTATATAAACGAAAAGCAAGATGATGGTACGAATGTAATATGGTGGTTGATGATTGGCCGTTTTCTAGCCAATAGCAGTAGCAGCTATAGACGACGCATCCAGACTCCACGTTAGCATTTTATATAAGGGGATAATGGAAGACGTTATACACTCGCACAACCATGGCATCAACGTCGCCTGTGCAGACTGGTACAGCCAAGTCTACTTGTTCGTGCCTATCTGCTCTCACTACGGCAGACACTGCAGCTTCTAGTAGCCCCCCTGAGGCTTGTCGTAACCAAGAAGGCAAAATGGAGGAAGAAATTCAAACCACCTGGCGCCTTCCCGCGGGAAGTTGGTTTCCTGGCGGAGGCCTCCCACCTTCCACCAGGGGCCACTGAACGAGTTGTGGAAGAAGTCAGACCAGAAGATTGGTCCTTTAAAGTATGGAAAAGGCGCCTTGCACGAGGCAACCCTGAGAAATGGAGTTTCGCTATCTCAGTCATCCTTGACGGCCTTCAGTTCAGCTGGCAGGTTCCCACCTGCGACGCCGCCACTTTCAAGAAGGTACTGACAAGCCGTGACCACCGACACCTGGTCAAGAAGTTTCGCCCAGTCGCAGGAGTTGAGGCCTGGCTGGAGGCACTTGTGTTTCCAACCCCACTGGCCAGCGACTTCGTCTGGGAGGAATATGTTGAAGACACCAAAAGAAGATTCCAGACCTTCAGCTACTACCCAATGACGAACCGCAACTTCAAGACGACGCCGATAAGACCCACACCACCCTCTACACCAACTCCATCGCCTTCTCAAAATGGTGAGCCAGCATCACTGTCGCCTGACTCACCAGCACCAGTAATCTTCCCTGCCGCACAAGTTGGCCCAGTACCACCGATCACCGTCAGTTATGCAGGGAACTACTGCATATTACTGGCTCAGATGCAGAGTGCTATGAAGCTTCCTGTGTTCAGCTGGCCAGACCACCTGGGATTGAAGATCGTGCTCTCCTGCCCTGAGGACTTTGAGGCAGCCATCCAGATGTTGCAGCAGGACTCCATATCATATGAAGTCGCACTCTCCCGCCCCAGGACGAAGAAGGCCGGCACTTCTACGCAGAAATCAGCAGAAAAACTGCAGCCACGCAAGCTGGTGCAGTGCTACAGGTGCCAAAAATTCCGGCATCTTGCCAGCGAATGTACAAAGCCAGCAAGATGCGTTCGTTGTGGAGGTGGACATTATGTCGCAGAATGCAACCAGCGTCGCGAGGACGCCGTTTGCTGCAACTGCGGCTCTTCACACGCTGCTTCTTATCGCGGTTGCCGAGCTTGGAAGCAGCAATGCAACAGGAAGAATCCTCATCCGAGTAGCAGGTCACATACGCAGCCCGCAACAAGCCGACAAGAGAGCGGTGTCTGCCCTACTGCTACCACACGGCCCGAGGAGCGCCGGAAGTTGCACATCTTCCCGCTAACAGGACAACAACAGAACAGGGCCGTGCCAGCGGAGACGACTAGGCATCACGCGGATTACACCAGACGGCGTCCACCAAGGAGTCAACCCTGGCAGAAGATCACCGGCAGAGAATCATGCGACCACACCACCCGTCAATCATCCGACCAAAGAGAAGAAAGTTTGGATTCACTCATCACCCTTCTCACAAGGCTTTTAAATCACCTCACATCAAAAGAAGACACCTCTGCCCCTTGAGGCAGTATTAATGGAACGACACAAAATGCGGCCAACCACTTTTGAGGAAGAAGGTCGCGGTGGCACCCACTCAGTTCAAGAAAACATCGACAGCCAAAAGCAACGACAAACCAACAGAGAAGAAATGCCCCATCAAAATGAAGCTGGAGTAAATGTCTAGCGACAACACCCTCCACCCTACTCTGCTCAACGGAGCAGTAATTGGCTGTGGCTGCTGCTGCGTTATACGAGTAACAGGTAAGCAGACGGTCTCCATGTGAAAATTGTCTACGAGTAAACTTCAAAAAAGTAAGTTATACATTATTATGGCAGGCCAAGTAACTTATATCGAATACTACACTACCCTTCAAAGTAACACATACATGACACTATTTTTGACACTAGTCTCTGAAAAAATGGTTTGAACGTTTTAATAATCGCTCAATTTTTTGATGACAGAAATCCGCTCCTTGGTCACGGGGGCATTTGAAAAGAGTTGTGTGTTAGTCCTCATCCGCTATGAACGGTCCAGTTCTTGCACCATGCGATTTCGTCAACCTGAAAGAACATCTGGGGGTAAAGAGATTTTCCAACGATGAGGGTGTTCAAACAGCGGGTTTGAAAGGCTCCGTGACCAAAGAGCGTATTTCTGTAGCCAAGGAATTGAAAGATTGATAGAATGTTCCGACCGTCGCTAACCAGGGTCTTGGTGAAAAATAGTGTCATTTATTCTTGACACTTTGAAGTGTAGTTCAGCGTTCGATAAAAGTTACTTGGCCTGTCATAGTAATGTGAAACTTACATTTGAAGTATCCTCGTATAATTTCCACATAAATAATACACACTTCGGAGGTTTGTTTATCGAGGATGATGTATCAAAAACAGAATTTAAATCATTACAGTTCAGTACAAAGTTAAATCGCAAGATATAAAACAGGATATTTAAATCTTTACAGGAGGCATCTTATTTCTCTAACATTATCTTCAGTCACAACCGAATATTGATCAATAAGGTCGCTTTTGTGCAGGTGGATTTTAACCCTTCAAATCAGTAAATTAAATTCGCATAGTTTCACGTATATTGGAGCAGCCAAGCATAACATACACAACATGATTTCTACAATGCTTAATTTATAAGAAAGTGAGTAAGACTATGCCATCAGAAAAATGTGGCTAGATTTGGCACAAATATCAACATGAATAATTGTTTGTTCCTAGCACGTCCTTGGACTCGATTGTAAGGAAGTTTATGAGGAGAGCATCAACAACAGAAGTGGTGACGCACGGATGAAACGGCTTAGTATGACCTTCTAGAGTGCTCACATCTCTTCTGTCTTACACCAGTTCTCTCCGTCACAATGAACAAAGGAATTGATAATGGAGGGACGATGTTCTCTAGAGGAATTGGCGATACGGTTCTGTACACAATAATGCCTCTACATTAAGAAAAATTACCGAGGACCCCACTATGCTGGAAGGATACAACTAGAAAATGCGGGGACGCAAAGAACAATACATTAAAAAATTGGTCTTTCTCAAGTACAATACATAGCAATCGTACTAAAATTAAGCCTATGTAAAACCAAAGAGATTGGCACAGTCCGTTTCTGGGTTCTAAAATAATTAGGAAAAACATAGCACCTTCTTTTGTTTGTTCAGTTTTGTAGCACGGTAAGGCGGCTCTGTGCCGTCAAGTCGTATCACAAAGAACTGAGGAGAAGTTACCAACGTGTTTTCAAATCTTTTAATGCAGGCGCTCAGCCTGGTGATTAAACCAAGAATCTAGAGTTCAAATCCGGTTTACGACACTGTTGGTGCCACTTATATATTTTATTCCTACTGTGGCGATATTAACGCGATAAAGGAATTCAGTAAAAAGCTGTTGTTGGTCTAGCGCAGGAGTCCCCAAACTTTTTATTCTGTCGACCAGTTCATAGAATATTTGCCTCTTATCGATCCCCCGATTAAGTATTTAGTAAAAACATTAAATCATTTTTGATGGTAAACAATAAGGAGACATGCATAACAAACCCAGCGAAGGAATGTATAATTCCCATGTCTTCTAAAATCTATCCTACACCATTAACAGAAAAAAATGAGATTTTTCAACTTTTATTATTATCTTAAAAATAACAACAAAATTGTGGACAGTTGGAAATTTGCCTGTAGTTCTTAACCATACGTGTCATAAAACTTAAAATACACAATTGTTTTTGAAAATTTAACATAAATTATATTGAATGAAAAAACCTCTTACTGTCATTTTGCTGCTACTATTAAATACCTTAAGGACGCGTCCATTAATGACGTGAGGTGTTTTTCCGGAATTCCGGATCCCCCACCCCCCACCACCCTCTGGTGAGACTTCGTGAGATCCGGTTAGAAACCCCCCCCCCCCAACTAATCGATCTCTACAGCCCAACGAGAATTTTAAAACCTCACGTGATATTTCCGTTGATCCCTCCCTCCTCCTTTATGAGGTTTCGTGAAATTTCGCCGGACTCCCCCCCCCCCTCCCATTTTACCTCACGTCATTAATCGACGCCCCCTAAAAATATGTTAACATTCCTTTTTATTAAAATAGTTGATATTACTGAGATGGATGTATCTGAAGAGCAGCAGCAAGACAATTGATAATCGTTTGATAATTGGTAAGTTTTAGTTTCAAATCACCACGTTTTTCCACGTTCAATCTGTTCCTCCGTTTTTCTCAAAATTGCGTTCGCTTGGCTAAAACCAGCTTCATCCATGAACGAAGTTGGGAATGCGAGTAAGAATCGTTCGGCCTCTGCTCTGAGCTTGGGGTATTAGTAGCAATATCCTTATTTTTCCAAAATCCACAAAGGTTTTTATTTTTAAACAACGCTTTAGCTTCCAGATATACACATATTTCAATCAATTCATCTTTTAATCCATATTTCGAATTTTCATTGGAATATTCCCGTTGTTTCCCTTGACGGTTTAATTTATCCTCTTTAGTAAAAACCGACCCATTTTCGATCCCCTTGTATTAATCGACCCCTGTAGAACTTTTATCAACCCCAAAGGGACGATATCGACCACTTTGGGGACCCCTGGACTAGCGCAAAGAATGATATTAAAAAGAAATATATAACAGAAACGTATCGACAAACATTACTACAATTTTATGAACATTTCTCCAATTATTTATACGAAAGGAGGTGTGTCACTTTGTCTTATGCCCTAATAATACATCTTACAAAAACAATGAATCGGATTAAGGACATGACTTGTGGCACCTTTGTATGAAGTTCCTCCTATGTAGGTCTATTGCTTAACAGAAATTGTATTTTTCTCTGAAATTACTGCGTCGAACATGAGACCAGCCGACAAATACATTCACATTTCAGTCAATCACACACGAGTCCAGACTTAGACGAACCGATGATTAATGCTCTCAGATGCTATGTGAATCAAAATCACTACTAAAATCTCCGAATAACTGACAGATAATCCTAATATGTTGTAAAATAACTGCGAAATATATAGGCGAGTGGAAACAATGTAAATTCAATGACTGTTCGTATAACAGCATGTCCTCGTTTTAATGATCTGCTGCCACCCCTCCTCCCTTCATGTATAGAAAGAGATTAATGTACAGAAGAAGTTCAGATACTGAAACCTCATATGATGCTGAATAAGATATTCCTGTCAATCAGTATTATAGTGATTCTGTGGTACTATATTGAACGCTCAAATACTAGATATTTTGCACCTCAGGCAATAGATAAAATAATGTTGAAAGACCAGAAATTTACCTTTCGAATTAAATGGAATAGCATCAACAGGGTTTGATTCTAAGTTGATGCGTCTTTCAAGTAAAATGGACGAGTGAAGTAACACTAAAATGTATGAGCCAAAATGTATAACCATTTTATTGTTACTGAAGATAATCATGTTGCTAATACCATTAAATTTTGTAGTCACGATCCTTAGAAAGAGTCTTAAAAACAAAATTTTGATTCGTTAAATTGCGGAAAAGTTTGATGAATGAAAGATTTATTAAATATAAAAAATGGGGGGAAGTTTTTGAATACTTTAATATATCGACAAATTTTCCCATTTACTTTGCACAATGAAGTTACAAACGAAAGTAAGAAAAATTATTTTAAATAGCTTTTAAGAATCACCTTCGTTCAAAAACCATCTTTAAAATGGTCTATTGAATTTTTGGGATAAGCTACAAACTAAAACAAAACTGTCGCTTCGACAATTTATCGGATGGATTATCCTGATATCAGTGATCTCTGTGTCAATTATGATAAGTGAATTTATAAAGGCGTTAAATTCATCAGTGACACTAAGGTAACTGTTCATCCCAAGAAAAACTTTAAAACTACAATCTTTAAAACTGAAAGCTACACGAAGGAAGACTAAATGGCCAACTGATACTGAAATCGTACCAAAAGATTTATGACCAATAATCGTTGTTTTCAAGGACTGCTGCTCCTTTTCAGGTGTTAAAAGCTTCTTGGATTTAGTTATTTGGACATAGATCTGTAAAACTGAACTCATGTTCTGTTGGATGACATATTCACGTATCTTCCCACTTCGCTCAACTACCAAGGCACATCACAAGTTGAAGGGAAATTTGCAGTGCTCTAAAATCAACAGTTAAAAGTTTTATCCCTAAAAGAACTTCATGGTAAGTTATCGAATGAAACGTTGTTGGTTCAATGCTGGTTTAAGCAAGTAATGACCGCAATTGTTTCACTGTACGGAAAAACGTTTGATTTCAATGAACATTTAAAGTGCAACTTTTCCGATTATAAAATTTACGTACAGATCACTATCAAATATGTGGAATAAACTAAGTCGTAAATTTAATTTCGGTTAGTATTACTTTACATGGTAATTAGTACTGCATTAGTACTTAGCAGAGATAACGCATTTTATTACCGAATTTGACTCTGTATAATGACAGGATAGTCGTTAGCGATGCAATTATTATTTATAAATTTCTAGCCACAACAATTTATTTTAATTAAGGCTTTACTGTTAAACGACGTCGGTGTCCTTAGAACCCGACTTAGGCAATAGATCTGTAAAAGTAACGAGAAATTCTGTACCCGTATGTAATCGTTACTAAACCAGTCAGTACCCGTTACTTTCGAACCGTTACTCGTTACTCGTTACTTTTGATACAATCGAACACTAGCATGAAGCATCGCATAGAATCGCGTCGCATACGGTACGACTTCATTCGTACTTGGTAAAGTTTAAGTAAATTGTTTATTTAGTAAAATAAGTTTAGGTAAGTTGTTCGTTTGTATTAAACTTAAAGTAAGGTAATTAGAACATGGATCTAAAGGAAAACCTCTGAATGTACACTTGATTTACTGTAATTAATACTATAAACGAAAAAATAATCTAATTTCAAAACAATCACCTGTTTGCATACAAAAAAAAAAAAAAAAACAAAAAAAAACAAAAAAAAAACAAAAACAAAAAAACAAAAAAAAAAAAAAGATCTGACCTTTTACCTTTCTAGTGACAAATTAATGACGGTAATATTTTTAAAATAGCCTACTCAAAACCCTGGATACAAGCCTGTTATGATAATGGGACATGAATTTAATAAATATTATATTATAATCTCATAGTATTTAGTTTTTAAATAGGAAGTTTCACCACTGTCTTCCTTTACTGTTTTCATTTATTTTTTTGTAAATTCTTCATCTTTTTGTGATTAAATTCGTAATTGTTGTTGCGTCGCGGTTGCAAAAAAACCGAGCGTGGTGGTGTAACGGTTAGCGTTCTGGCCTCGCATTCGGGAGGACGGCGGTTCGAATCCCCGTCCTGGCATCCAGATTTGGGTTTTCCATGGTTTCCCAAATCACTCCAGGCAAATGCCGGGATGCTTCCTTCAAAAGGCCATGGCCGAATTCCTTCCCATTCCTTGCCCCCACCCCCCATCCTTTCCCGTCTCTAAAGACCTCGCTGTTAAGAGACGTTAAGCAGTAAAAAAAAAATGTTACAACAAACATTCAACATCAAAGCCAATACCGCATTGATCACTTGGATCCTGCGGTAGTTAAAATTCATTGATTGCTATGTCGCATTACTTCTGTATCAACTGAGCACTAGCACGAAGCATCGCATGAATAACTTCGTTAGTACTTTGAAAAGTTCAAGTAAATTGTTCATTGAGTAAATTAAATTTAGGTAAATTGTCCGCACATTTGATTTACTGCACTGAATATTACATACTTCAGACTAATACCTATTATCACAATCGCAGCAAATCAACTAATTTCAAAACAAGCATCTGCTCATTCAATCGCTGGCCGAACCTCTCCAGCTTCCGCATGACGCATTATATGTCGTGTTCGTTCGTTTATCGAATCAAACTGACATCTAAACGACAAATGCGAGTAACGAAATGAATTTGTGAGTAACGATTCAATACTTCGAGTCAGGCGACGAACCCGTCACTCAGTAACGAATACATACGGATTGCTACAGCTCTATTAGGCAAAGAATAAGAAGGAAGTCGATCTTTTTTGTGTTGAGTAACATCGCCGTTATTCATTTGAAGGGATTTCTGGAAACGATTGAAAACGGAGAACTCAGTGGCTTGTCTGAGATTCGAACTGAACTAGCTGAATGTTAAGCAGCAGCCTTATCACTTATCAATTATTATTCATGTAATTACAACGTATAACTCCTAAATATTTTGAGTTAAGAAGAGAACCTGCCGAATCATTGTTTGTCGACTGTTCCCGTAGCTGTTATCAGTGTTGAACACTGACCTACATGTGGCGGCATGCCAAGCGATCCATCTGCCTTCACCGGAAACAACCAATTCCAACCAGTTAGCAATAAGATGGCCCTCAACAATGACGTGGTGAGACCTAACACGCTACACGCGAATGTTAGCGACACAGTTCAGGCACAACTACTTCCCTAGAACAAAGATTAATATTTCAAATATTTTCAAAAGTTTCCGAGTTTCAATATCGCATTTTTGAAGATAAATTCTTTTATTGTCACGTCCTCTTAACGTCCCCTTCCTTAAATATCTGACGCATGGGAACTGACTGTGACGGTAAAACGAAATCCAGTAGTACTGCTTGGGACTCCAGCGACAGACTAATTGGACATAGAATCCTTTGTTCCCACGTAACTATCAGGCTACAAGTTTCTGTTTCCGCCTAGTCGTTTCACTGACTGAGACAACTCACTCCTCTCATCGGGGAAAATCATTCTTCCTTTTTAAAATTTTTAATAAATAAATATGGTATAATCTCGATGATCCGGTGACGGAGTTTCTACTTGGCTCACCTTTGCGCAGTCTTGGCCTAACCTAGCCAAGTAATCGTAACAGGAAAAGGGAACCTACATCTTAGCCTTAGCGTTTCTACCATTAAAAAAGTAAACATTCTCCAGCGACGAAAGTCGGTTTAATAGCCTGTAAAACTAACAGCCGGGATAAGGATTCAAATCATAGCGTTGCTGAGCCTCAATGACGCAGCTCTAACAAAGAGCTGTCACACAGATCTCATGTTTTTAATAAGTATCTACGTAGGAAACAGCTATAAGAAAAAGGATTTTCCAAAATATATTGTCAAGAAAGGAATAATTAAGATAACTTATTCAGACTTTTTTTTTTTTTAGGTAGAGCTCCGGGATTCCCAAACGCATTCATTCACATTTCCACACCGTGTTGCAATCATTGATATTATTGGATCGAGCATGCTATTCCGGAGGTGAACGTGATTTGTAATAGAGATTCTGGAAGCAATAAGTAAATTTAATAAAAGAAAACGTAAGCACTATGTTACGGAAGAGTTTGTAAGAGCCTGTATATCTGAAGATAATTTCTGGAAGCTGTCATTTAACGAAAAGATATGTGTCCTCAGTGGAATGGAGAGGACTGAGGAGAAATTACTCATCTGATAGCGAGTCTGTGAACAGTTCAGAGGCATTGATAAATAAACATTTCACAACATACAATAAATGCATTTCGGTAAGAAATTGAATTTACACAACATCCCAACTGGTAAGATTTATATGAAGTAACCAATAATGCAGCACAGAAGACGTTTGGCATTGAGAAAATGAAGAGAAAACCTTGGTGTAATAGAACACGTGAAGATGCATTAATGGAAAGAATAAAACAATGGACAAGGTGGAAATGTTCTAAACGAAGTGACCATTATGAACAACTCAAACAACAAAGGAAAGGCACAGCAAGAATAATAAGAGGAGTAAAAACATCTTTTCAGAAGTCACAGCAACTTGAAATACAAGCTAGTTTTAATAAAAATAAGTCGCTCAATTTTTATCAGACTTTTAAGGATCAATTGAAAGGCTATCAAGCCCACTGTTGATGAAACTGAATTTGGAATTGACTCTTTAAAAAATAATAAGGCTAATTTTCATGACTCCATAACATCTGAGCTAATAAAATGGTATTTAAATATCTACACTTAATCTTTGAATATATCTGGTAAACAGAAAAGATCCCAAATGAATGGAAGGTAGCTTTAATACACCCATTAACACAAGAAAGGTAATAAACAAGAGGTTGATAACTACAGTGGTATGTCCCTTTTGCCAGTTATTTACAAAATATTCCCCATAATTCTGCTAAAAAGAGTAGAGAAGAACCGCCACAGTTATTTAGGTGAATACCAAGCTGGATTTCGGAAAGGCAGCTCTTGTTCTGAGCAGATTTCTAACCTCCATCATTCGTCACAGACATCTGACCTCCAGAGACACGGTCATAACATGTATAGACATTAAAAAAGCCTTTGATTCGGGGGATAGGGAAACCTTAGATAAAGTAATTCGGGAATTTAGAGTTAAATCAAAATTGACAAACTTAATCCGTAAAACCTTCACAGATATTATATCAAAAGTAAAATTTATGGGTGAAATGTTGCAGACATTCAAAATAAATACAGGTGTACGGCAAGGAGATGGTTTATCGCCTATTCTTTTCAACTGTATCTTCGAGAAAATGGTAAGGATTTGGAAGAAAAAATTAAAAGAACATGATATTCCACCAATAACCTTGGGGATAAAAAAACAAAGGTGTTGAAATACATTGTCTGGCATTTGAAGATCGTTATCCTTTCAGAACGCTTAAAAAATACAGAAACACAAATTAATCTCTTGGAAGAAATAGCTAACAAAGAAATTTGCAAATCTCAGTGGAAAATACTAAATTCGTTACAAACATAAAAGATTGTCCAAAATTTTTAATGACACACATTGGCCGAATTTAAAAGGTAACGAATTTCAAATATTTAGTGGAGATAATTCAAGAAAATGGATTAGAAAAGTTTACAGTAGAAGAAAGGATACTCAAAATCGAAGGAGCGTATGGTATTACTCAGAATTTTTACAACAAAAAGTGCCTGTCTAAAAGCCTTAAAATAGGACACTAAAATACAGTCGTGAAACCGGAATGTCTCTATGCAAGTGAATGCCTGGTATTAAATAATAAACTAGATGAGCTTGAAGAACTGGGAAGGAGAACTATAAGGAAAAGTTTGGGTCTATTAAAAAATACAGTACAATGGAAGTTGAGAATTAATGAGGTATGTATCATAACATTGAAAAAATAACAGAATCAATTAGAAAAAGGAGAATGATATATTTTGGACACATCTATCGCATGGATGACACCAGGCTAACAAAAAATATATTAAAATATACCTGGATTCAAGAGGTTAAGAAAGATTTGAAACGAAATAATACCAGTGAACAGGACACTATGGAAAGAGAAAATTTTCGAAAGCAGATTTCGAATATGGCAGGATTCCAGAGTAGAGAGGAGAAGGAAACGGGTACAAAATTATCTGAAGAGAGAAAGAGAAAAAATAGTGCAATAATGAAGAAGTACTGGAAAGGAAGAAAGAAAAAACAACAGGAGAGGAGTTGAAATTGCCACGTGGTCCCCAGCTGGCCATACCGAAAAGAATAAGAAAAAGAATGCAAACTCAATAATTGCCGCAAGAAAGTTTCTTAGTAAATAAATAGACCACTTCACCTTCGATGATCGGTCCAAAAACCCACAGTTTGTTTTTCCACGGTTTCCTTAAATGCCGGGATGATTCCTCCAAAGGAGCATGATTGATTTCATTCCTGCTCTCGGTCCTCTCCCCTCTATAATGACGTGGTCGATGAGCCGTAAAGTCCAAAAGAAAAGAAACTACATGCAAGAAAATGTGAAACGAAATTTTGTTTCCAGTTTTGTATGCAGCATGGTGGAGACCAACATACCAAAACAGTTACTCAATGAACCAATGAATTTTTAATGAAAATTGTATCTACCAATTAATTTTAATTTAAAAATCTAAGCGAGTTCCTCAACCCGAAAGATGGTTGAAACCTCCCGAAGGAGTATCAGTGACAGGACGGTCAGTTCCTTTTCTCCTTACCTAACATAACCCGTAATCCTACCAGGTAAAGGGGGCCTACAGTTTAAAAGTAATTTGATGGGTAGAAGGATTCTTAAAAGGAAGAAAGTAAAAAGCTAGGGTAGGAAATGCAATATCAAAAAAGTGGATGCGAAAACGGGAAACCACAGGGAGCAGTATTGGGACCATTCGTTATTCTAATGAATGATTGTGCTGATGGTTTACTGTCAGAAGTTAGGTTATTATATAATAATATCAAGATGGGAGAACAGCTACAGGGTGGACCAGGGTCAACATGGGATGAAGATAAGTGCAAAGAAGAGGCAGCTTATTAGGTACACAGATGAAAAACTGAAAGTTGATTATGATTATATGGCGGGGAAACAATTGCTTGTTGGATACTTGAAATGTAAATACCTTGGTATAACAGCTGGTAATAAAGTTAACTGGGCAGGACACATAGGAAAGGTGGTAGGAAAATATTTCTAAATCCTTTACTTATTGGAGAGAGTGATGAGGGGACCATTGATCAGACAGTTGTTTGAAGATGGTAGTGTAGTAAGGCAACCACATTTTAGACATCAAATACAGGAGTTTAAGGGGATGCAAGGCTGCTTGATTTGTCTCTGGAAATTACTGCAGAACTCAACCAGTAAGTGAAATAATAAAGAAGCTGTAACGGGGATCCATTGGGAGACAGGAGGAGGGAGAAGAGAGTGGCATATGCCAGTAATGAGGCGTGGAAAGATACTGGGAGAAGAATTAAGAGAGGTGTATGGAAGGGAAAAGATGGCAGTGACCACAAGCTGGTACTGGATGTCAGACATAAGGATGTGGGAAAATTTTCTTTCGTAGGCAGGGGGTTAGAGATTGCCAAGGGGTATGACGTCTAGTTTACCAAAAACGCTGAAGGAATTTAAAATTAACATTCGTAAAGAGAGAAAGTATGGGGGTACAAGGAAGAGGGAAAATAGGTGTACGGAATTTGCCACTTCAGCGCGCGCACTATAGCAATTAAATTATCGTCATTATTGTTTTTAACGTGGAATTCGAACCACGAATATTTCACATTGCATAGCAAGCTGTGCCATAGGTGAAGGTCGAGTGAAGGACATTTGAAAACCTCCTCCCCAACAGCGATTGGATCCGGGCAATATTCAATCTACAATCAGACACCTTAACCACTGAGCCACCAGACCATTCTAATTTTGATTTAATTATAAGTGTTATGATAACGAAGACTTCCTCTTCGTGTTTGACTCACCGATGGCGAGCGGGCTCTGGAAGGTGGAGGTGATGCTGAGGCTGCCGACCATGACGGCCACGGCGAACAGGCCGTAGCTGGCCGAGGCGAAGGCGCACAGGACTCGGCCCGAGAACATCGCCGCCAGCGTCATGTAGAACACGGGCCGGCGGCCCACCCTGCACGTAAACAATGCGATAAGGCGGGGCTGGATATTGGATACATTAATACCGATTAACCCGTTGGCTGAGTTGGTTTCGACACCGTGATGGTGTCTTGCACTGATACGGGAAAGCTGGTTTGAGTTCTGTTAGAGGAAGAAATTTTGATCATCAGCAATTTTCTCTCTAGCATTTTTTTTAACCTCTTAATCTCAACATAGGTCTTACAACCTGCGTCTCCAGTTATTCGCATCACATGTTCTAATATTTTCCTGACTCTC